>CM038674.1:527441518-527754269 GCA_021605145.1 Aegilops bicornis
AGCCAACGCCGCATACACGCACAGCACGCACGAGAGAAACGCTGCGATCACTCGCCCCCTCACCTCCCACCGTGAACCGCAACTCCCTCAAATTTTCCTCCCTCGCTTCTACCACTGCTTTTTCCATCATGGATGGCCCAAAGAATGTCATGCAGCTGCGCTCCGCCCTCCCAAGACGTAAAAGCCCATTTTATGTCATGATTTTTGTCATATAAGTAGGAGCCCACCACATCAATGATGATACCGGTTTTGTCACAATTATCGCCATAGAAGTGTTATATGTATGATGTAAAAGATTTCGTTTCGCCCAATGTCACGGATGTGTCTTTTTTTAGTGCTTATCCGTCTTTTCTTTTTCTTCTTCACATTAAGTAGGGGTTTAATCCTCTTTTTTGACCTCCTTATTAATGAGATTGGTTGAATAGAAGGCTCCTCCTCGTCACCTGATTCATCATAAGAAAGAATGGGAGGATATTGGGAAATCTCTTCCCTTTCATTAGTATTCTCTTCATCTTCTATTTGTTTTCTTATCTTTATGTAATTGGCAACATAAGGATTTTCAATGCAATTCACCGCACAATACATATAAATTTTCTCTAGATCAAAATCAATAACTTTATTAAGGGCAAATTCTGGAATATCCTTAGTTATACGTTCCATTTCTTCATAACCCACAAGCAAACTAAGTTCATTATGATGCGCAAGGGAAATCAAGTCCTCACAATTATTGGACACGATTCGATCATGAAAAAAAATTGCATTGGATATTTAAAAGACCACTTTCATTGCAAAGTTCACAAGGATGGCTAAGAAAATTTAAATTTTCAGCACAAGCATCTAGCCTTTCTTGCAACCATTTAGTTTCTAAATACTTATGCCTCTTGCAAAATCTATCTTCCCTATTGGTTGTGTACTTGCAAACTCTATGCTCTCCACAAAATTTACATGCTTATAAGAGACATTTTCATCATGACTAGTGCAATCATCATTAGTACTATGGATATTCAAAGAGTTCAGATTAACAACATTGAAATCATGCTCATCATTCAAAGGTTTAGTGCCAAACATTTTAATGCATTCTTCTTCTAGCATTTTGGCACAATTATTGAAATCTTTATTTTCATGAAAGATATTAAAAAGATGAAGCATATGAGGCACCCACAATTCCATTTTTTGTAGTTTTCTTTTATAGACTAAACTAGTGATAAAACAACAAACAAAAAGATTCGATTGCAAGATCTAAAGATATACCTTGAAGCTCTAACCTCCTCGGCAACGGCGCCATAAAAGAGCTTGATGTCTAATACACAACCTTTTTCACGTAGACGTTGTTGGGTCTCCAAGTGCAGAGATTTGTAGGACAGTAGCAAATATCCCTCAAGTGGATGACCTAAGGTTTATCAATCCGTGGGAGGCGTAGGATGAAGATGGTCTCTCTCAAACAACCCTGCAACCAAATAACAAAGAGTTTCTTGTGTCCCCAACACACCCAATACAATGGTAAGTTGTATATGTGCACTAGTTCGCTAATAGATGGTGATACAAGTGCAATATGGATGGTAGATATATGTTTTTGTAATCTGAAAATATAAAACAGCAAGGTAACTAATGATAAAAGTGAGCAAAATGGTATTGCAATGCGTCAAACAAGGCCTAGGGTTCATACTTTCACTAGTGCAAGTTCTCTCAACAGTAATAACATAATTGGATCATATAACTATCCTCAACATGCAAACAAAGAGTCACTCCAAAGTCACTATTAGCGGAGAACAAACGAAGAGATTATTGTACGGTACGAAACCACCTCAAAGTTTTTCTTTCTGATCGATCTATTCAAGAGTCCGTAGTAAAATAACACAAAGCTATTCTTTTTGTTCGATATATCCTAGAGTTCATACTAGAATAACACCTTAAGACACAAATCAACCAAAACCCTAATGTCACATAGATACTCCAATGTCACCTCAAGTATTCGTGGGTATGATTATACGATATGCATCACACAATCTCAGATCCATCTATTCAACCAACATAAAGAACATCAAAGAGTGCCCCAAAGTTTCTACCAGAGAGTCAAGACGAAAACGTGTGCCAACCCCTATGCGTAAGTTCACAAGCTCCCAGAACCCGCAAGTTGATCACCAAAACATACATCAAGTAGATCACGTGAATATCCCAATGTCACCAGGGATAAGCACATGCAAGACATACATCGAGTGTTCTCAAATCCTTAAAAGACTCTATCTGATAAGATAACTTCACAGGGAAAACTCAATCCATTACAAGAGAGTAGAGGGGGATAAACATCATAAGATCCAACTATAATAGCAAAGCTCGCGATACATCAAGATCGGTCAGAATCAAGAACACGAGACAGAGAGAGAGAGAGAGAGAGAGAGAGAGAGAGATAGATCAAACACAAAGCTACTGTTACATACCCTCAGCCCCGATGATGAACTACTCACACCTCGTCATGGAGAGCGCCGGGAGGATGTAGATGGCCACCGGTGATGGATCCCCCCCTCAGGGTACCGGAATGGGTCTAGATTGTTTTTCGGCGGCTACAGAGGCTTGCGGCTGCGAAACTCCCGATCTAGGTTATTTTCTGGAAGTTTGGGCATATATAAGAGGCGCTACGCCAGAACAAGTCAGGGGATCACGAGGCGGCCACGAGGCAGGGGCGCACCTGTGGGTAGGGCGCGCCTCACCCTCGTGGTGGCCTCGAGACTCTTCCGTCCATCTCCGCTGTTCGCGGGCTTCTTCTCGTCCAAAAATGATCTCCAGAATTTTCAGGTCAATTGACTCGCTTGATATTCCTTTTGTGCGATACTCAAAAGCAAGGAAAAAATGTAAACTGCACTGGCTCTAGGTTAATACGTTAGTCCCCAAAAACATATAAAATAGCATATAAATGCATATAAAATATTCTAGATGGATAATATAATAGCATGGAACAATAAAAAATTATAGATACGTTGGAGACGTATCATCCATCATCTTATTAAAGATCCATTTATTCTCAATGTCTTGCCGATCATCGGGCAAGTCCACCAAAGTCCACACTTTGTTCTCATACATGGATCCTATCTTAGATTTCATGGCCTAAAGCCATTTGTCAGAATCTGGGCTCATCATAGCTTTTTTATAGTTCATAGGTTCACCGTTGTCTAACAACATGACTTCCAGGGCAGGATTACCGTACCACTCTGGTGCAGTATGTGTTCTGGTCGACCTACAGGGTTTAGTAGTAACTTGATCCGAAGTTTCATGATCATCATTTGCTTCCTCTCTGGTTGGTGGAGGCATCACGGAAACGGTTTTCTCTGATGTTCTACCTTCCAATTCGAGAGAAGGTACAACTACCTCATCAAGTTCAACTTTCCTCCCACTCACTTCTTTGGAGAGATGGTCCTTCTCTAGAAGTGACCAATTCTTAGCAACAAAGATCTTGCCTACGGACTTGTGTTAGAAGGTATACCCAATAGTTTCTTTAGGGTATCCTATGAAGACACACTTCTCCGCTTTGGGTTCGAGCTTATTAGTCCGGGTTATTAGGAATAAGCGTCGCATCCCCAAACTTTAAGAAGCGACAGCTTAGGTATCTTGCCAAACCATAGTTCATATGGTGTCGTCTCAACGGATTTAGATGGTGCCATATTTAACGTGAATGCGGCTGTCTCTAACGCATAACCCCAAAACGATAGCGGCAAATCGGTAAGATACATCATAGAACGCACCATATCTAATAAAGTACGGTTACGACGTTCAGACTCACCATTACGCCGTGGTGTTCCAGGTGGTGTGAGTTGTGAAATAATTCCACATTGTCCTAAATGAAGGCCAAACTCGTAACTCAAGTATTCACCTCCGTGATCGCATCATAGAAACATTATTTTCTTGTTATGACGATTCTCCACTTCACTCTTAAATTCTTTGAACTTTCAAATGTTTGAAACTTGTGTTTCATCAAGTAGATATACCCATACCTACTCAATGAAGGTTAGAAAATAACGATACCCGCCAAGGTTTCAACACTCATCTGACCGCATACATCATTATGTATTATTTCCTATAAGTCATTAGCTCGCTCCATTGTTCCAAAGAATGGAGTTTTATTCATCTTACCCATGAGGCATGGTTCGCAAGTATCAAATGATTCATAATCAAGTGATTTCAAAAGTCCATCTGCATGGAGTTTCTTCATGCGCTTTACACCAATATGACCTAAACGGCAAAGGCCACAAGTATGTTGCACTATCATTATCAACTTTGCATCTCTTGACATTAATATTATGAATATCTATATCACTACGATTAAGATTCAACAAGAATAGACCATTCACTACGGGTGCATGACCATAAAAGATGGTACTCATATAAATAGAACAACCATTATTCTCTGATTTAAATGAATAACCGCCTCACAAAGAAACAAGATTCAGATATAATGTTCATGCTCAATGCCGCACCAAATAACAATTATCGAGGTCTAAAACTAATCCCGAAGGTAGATGCAGAGGTAATGTGCCGATGACGATCACATCAACCTTGGAACCATTCCCGACGCACATCATCACCTCGTCCTTAACCAATCTTCGTTTATCCCGCAACTCCTTTTTTCGAGTTACAAATATGAGCAACCGAACCAAAGATTAAACACCCATGCGCTTACTACAAGCACTAGTAAGGAACACATCAATAACATGTATATCAAATATACCTTTGTTCACTTTCCCATCCTTCTTATCTCGCCAAGTACTGGGCAGTTCTACTTAGTGACCATTTCTTGTAGTAGAAGCACCTGCCTCGCTTGGGTCCAGATCTGGCTTCTTCACAGAGCAAGAACTTGCTTGCCTGTCTTCTTGAAGTTCCTTTGGTCTTGATAACCATCAATACTTGATGCTCTTTCTTGATTTCTACCTCCACTGATTTCATCATCGCAAAGAGCTCGGAAATGCTTTATGGAGTAATTGTAATGCCTTTTCTCTTATAATATGTGAGGTTTACACAAAGAGGGAGAATACCGGCAGCTGGAATTCTGGACCTGAAAAAGCTACGCCAAGACACCTATTCTCGCACATCTCCTAATAAGATGAAAAATTATGGATAATTATTTTGGAATATATAAAAATACTCGAGCAAATAATCACGGAGGGGGCCACCGGTGACCACAAGACACCAGGGGCCGCCAGCCCCCTGTGCACACCCTAGTGTGTTAAGTGCCCATCTTCCGTATATAAGTCATTTTGACCTAGAAAAGTAAGGAGATGACTTTCGGATGGAGCGTCATTGCCTCGAGGCTAAACTTGGGCAGGAGCACTTTGTCCTCCCAAGCAGAGCGATTCCACGGGGAAACTTCCTTCCTGAGGGGGAAATCAAAGCCATCGCCATCACCAACAACCCTTTCATCTTTGGGAGGCCAATCTTCATCAACATCTTCAACAACACCATCTACGCATTTCAAACCCAAGTTCATCTCTTGTGTTCAGCCTTTTGTATCGTAACCTCGCATTGGTACCGTGGGTGACTAGTAGTGTTGATTACATCTTGTAGTTGATGACTATATGGTTTATTTGGTGGAAAATTATATGTTCAGATCCATTATGCTATTTTGTACCCCTCAGATCTTGAGCACGAATATCATTTGTGACTAGTTACTTTTGTTCTTCAGGTCACAGGAGAAGTCATGTTGCAAGTAATTATGTGAACTTGATATGTGTTCTATGTTTTGATGATTTGTATGTTGTGATTCCCTTAGTGGTGTCATGTAAACGTCGACTACATGGCACTTCACCATCTTTGGGCCTAAGGGAATGCCTTTTGGAGTTGTTATTCGATGATGGGTTGCTAGAGTGACAGAAGCTTAAACCCTAGTTTATGCGCTACTTCGTAAGGGACCGATTTGGATCCAAATGTTTAATGCTATGGTTAGATTTTATCTTAATACTTTTCTCGTAGTTGCAGATGCTTGCGAGGGGGTTAATCATAAGTGGGAGGTCTATTCTAGTAAGACTAGCACCCAAGCATCATTCCACCCACATATGAAATTATCAAAGTAGCGAGCGTGAATCAAACCAACATGATGAAAGTGACTAGATGAAATTCCTGTGTGCCCTCAAGAACGCTCTGCTTGTTATACGAGACCATTTTGGCATGTCCTTTGCCACAAAGGATTGGGATAACTTTCTCAAATTTATTACCATTACTTGTCGGGCCATAAATTATCTTGCTATCAAACTACCTGTTACCGACTATTTTAGTGCTTGCAGAAACTACCTTGCTGAAAACAACTTGTCATTTCCTTCTGCTCCTCATTGGGTTCGACACTCTTACTGATTTAAAGGACTATGATTGATCCCCTATACTTGTGGGTCATCAAGACTCTTTTCTGGCACCATTGCCAGGGAGTGAAGCACTCTTGGTAAGTGGAAATTGGTAAGGAAAAATTAGTACTATGTGCTGAAATTTATTGTTACTTGTCACTACGGAAAATCATCCTTTGAGGGGTTTGTTCGGGTATTCACCTCACTGTAAGAAAAATTAGTTGCCCTCACCATACCGCACCTACTAAAAATATTGGTTATGAAATTCCTTCAGGTATCATAGAACAATCAAGCTAGCTAATCCCTATGGAGGAGATGGAACAGAACACCCTGATATGCACTTGATATATGTGGATGAAATTTGTGGATTATTTAAGCTTGTAGGTTTACCCAGAGATGAAGCTAAGAAGAAGGTTTTCCCTTTATCTTTGAAGGGAAAACCATTGACATGGTATAGACTATGCGACGATATTGGATCATGGAACTGGAATCGATTGAAATTGGAATTTCACCAAAAATATTATCCTATGCATGTAGTTCATCGTGAACGGAATTATATATATAATTTTTGGCCTCGTGAAGGAGAAAGTATCTCTATAGCTTGGGAGAGGCTTAATTCAATGTTATTATCATGCCCCAATCATGAGCTCTCGAGAGAAATTATTATTCAGAACTTTTATGCTTGGCTTTCTCGTGATGATCAATCCATGCTCAATAGTTCTTGTAGAGGTTCTTTATGAAGAAGCCTATTGAATTCAGGTGGGATATTTTAGAAATAATTAAATGCAACTCTGAAGATTGGGAACTCGACAAAGGTAAAGAGTCAGGCATTAAGCTTGAGTTTGGTTGTGTTAAATCTTTTATGAACATCGATGCTTTTCACAAGTTTAGCACTAAATATGGACTTGACTCTGAGATAGCATCCTCTTTTTGTGAATCATTTTCTACTCATGTTGTTATCCCTAAGGATAAGTGGTTCAAATATCATCCCCCTATTAAATAAGAAATTAAAGAATCGGTTAAAGCTAAAGATGAAACTATCATGTATAATGTTGATCCAGCTGTGCCTATTGCTTATTTAAAAACCACCTTTCCATGTTAGGATAAAGGAACATGCTAAGGTATCAAACGTGGTTCGCAAATGTAATATCAAAGCACCTAAACCCTCTGAACAAATCAAAGTAGAACCTAGTGTTGCTATGGTTAAAGATCTCTTGGTTGAAAATATAGATGGGCATGTTATTTATTTATGTGATGAAGCTGCTAGAATTGCCAAACCTGATGAAAAAGATAAACATAGACTTCTTGTTGGCATGCATGTTGTCTTAGTTAAAATAGGACATCACTGTTATCATGGTTTATGTGATTTAGGTGCTAGCGTGAGTGCTATTCCTTTTACCCTATACCAAGAAATTATGAATGATATAGCACCAACAAATAGAATACATATATGTTACTATTAAACTTGCTAATAGAGACACCATCACACCACTTGGGATTGTTAGAGATGTTGAAGTCTTGTGTGGGAAAATAAGATACCCTACTGATTTTCTAGTTCTTGGTTCCCCACAAGATGACTTTTGTCCCATTATCTTTGGTAGACCTTTCTTGAACACTGTTAATGCCACTATAGATTGCCATAAACAAACTATCAGTGTTAGCTTTGGTGATGAATCTCATGAGTCTAATTTCTCCAAGTTTAGCAGACAACCTCATAAGAAAGAATTACCTAGCAAGGATGAAATGATTGGACTAGATTCTATTGCTATGCCTCCTACTGATCCTTTAGAATATGATATGCATTTATGGAAAGAAATGAAATAGACAAGATATTCTTTGAATAACAACCTCTGCTTAAACACAATTTGCCTATTATAACTCCGGGAGGCCCTCCTCCACCTAAAGGTCATCCTGTTTCAATTAAAACAATTGCCTCGACACTTTGAAGTATGCTTATCTTGATGAGAAAAATATATATCCTGTTATTATTTGTGCCAACCTTTCAAAGCATGAAGGAGAAAGGTTATTAAAAATTCTGAAGAAGCACTCTGCTGCTATTGGATATACTCTTCATGATCTTAAGGGCATTAGTCCCACTCCATGTCAGCACAAGATTAATATGGAACCTGATGCTAAACCCATTGTTGATCACCAACGATGTTTTAACCTTAAGATGAAAGAAGTGGTAAGGACTGAAATATTAAAGCTTCTAGAAGCAGGTATAATCTATCCCATAGCCGATAGTAAATGGCTAAGTCCTATTCATTGTGTCCCTAAGAAAGGAGGTATTATCGTTGTTGCTAATGATAAAATAAACTTATTCCACAAAGAATTGTTACCGCTATAGAATGGTAACTGATTTTAGAAAATTAAATAAAGCTACTAGAAAAGATCATTACCCTATGCCTTTTACTGATCAAATGCTTGAAAGATTATCTAAGCACACACACTTTTGTTTTCTTGATGGATATACTGGTTTTTCTGAAATACCTATTTCACAACCTGATTAAGAGAAAACCACCTTTACTTTTCATTTTGGAACCTATGCTTATAGATGTATGCCTTTTGGATTATGCAATGCACCTGCTACCTTTCAAACATGTATGACTGCTATATTCTCTGATTTTTGTGAAAAGATTGTTGAGGTTTTCATGGATGATTTTCTCTGCTTTTAACTTCTTTTGATGATTGCTTACGAACCTTGATCGAAGTTTTGCACAGATGTGAGAAAACTAATCTTGTCTTGAATTGGGAGAAATGCCACTTTATGGTTAACGAAGGTATTTTCTTGGGGCATAAAATTTCGGAACAAGGTATTGAGGTGGATAAAGCTAAAGTTGATGCAATTGAGAAAATTTTGTGTCCTAAAGATATTAAAGGTATTCACAGTTCCCTTGGTCATGATGATTTCTATAGGAGGTTTATTAAATACTCCTCTAAAGTTTCTATGCCTCTTACAAATCTTTTACAAAAGGAAGTTCCATTTGTTTTTATGATGATTGTGTAGAAGCCTTCTAACACTTAAGAAAGCCTTAACTTTTGCACCTATAGTTCAACCACCTGATTGGAATTTGCCTTTTGAAATTATGTGTGATGCTGTGCTAGGACAAAGAGCTGATAAAAAATTAAATTTTATCATTATGCTAGTAAAACTCTAGACAAAGGGCTAAATAAATTATGCTACTACTGAAAAATAATTTTTAACAGCTTGTGTTTGCTTGTGATAAATTCAAATCTTAAATTGTTGGTTCCAAAGTAATTGTTCACACTGATCATATTGCTATAAAATATCTTATGGAAAAGAAAGATGCTAAAGTTAGACTCATTAGGTGGGTTCTCTTGTTACAAGAATTTTATTTACATATTACTGATAGGAAAGGAGCTGAGAACCCCGTATGTCGGTGCAACAAACCCTGGGTCTGTTGACCTAGTGTGCACAGGCACAAGATCAAGATTGAAGCACCAGCTTAAGTCAGAGATTGAAGAGCCAAGAGATTTGAAGAACCAACATGCAGCTCAGAGGGACCAAGATCGAGCCTAACGAGCAAGATATCGGCAAGAGAAAGGCCTCCTTTGCCGGGCAGGCGAGCCCAGCAAGGGGCGAGGCCACCATCAGAAGTAAGCAACCGAGGCTCCCCAACAGAGCCTGCCGGGGCTCACGGGCGCAGAACCACCCCACCAACCACTCAAGCATGACTCACGTCGTCAATCGCCATGTGTCAAGCCACAAGATGATTAAGTGGCAGCCGCTTGCTACATGGCAGCCATTTCCTACAAAAGAAGCTTCACAGATGACAACCCGCCCCACGGCGTAAAGAGAACAAAAGGGTCGGGCGAGATAGTTCTAAGGCCTTGCCGGGCAACGAAAGTGATGTGACACTCAACAACAGCATTTAATGCACCCTATCACCACAGAGTTAGGTATGATAGCACTGCTCACTATCATATAAGTGGATAATGACCACTTTGCCACCGTGGTGACCCCTTAATCTATAAAAGGAGGCCCATGGCACTCGTGAGGAGGGGTTAGAAGGTTGGAAAGTTGATGTAACCCAAGCCACCATACACACGTAGTCGCTGCACCCCGAGGCAAACCTTGCCGCAGGTGTACTACGCACCACCACATTCATTCCACCATCAATCCACTATAGCAGGAGTAGGGTCTTACGCCTCGTGGCGGCCCGAACTCGGGTACATCGCCAGGTGTTTCTTCGACATCGCCGCATACCGGTTCGCTTTTTTGGGCAACATGTTGTCCCCGCCGAACCAACAAGGGGCCACCCGTCCCATAGGTGGCCGTGGAAATCTCGCGACATGTTTGGCGTGCGCTTAGGGGGACACTAGTAGAAAAGGGGCATGGTCCAGGCCGGGCCAGCCCATTAGTCCTTGTTAATCTGTAACCGGGACCAATGGGGGCATTGGACCCGGTTCAGGAGCCACGGGGCCGGCCGGGCCACGTGGGCCATTGGTCCCGTTCGACTCGACCTATTGGTCCCGGTTGGTTGGACGAACCGGGACCAATGGGCCTCGCCCTAGCCCACCACCATTGGTCCCAAGCAGTGGCTTGAACCGGGAAGAAAGGGTGCCTTTAGTCCCGGGGCCACGAACCGACCAATTAGTTGTTTATATATACCTCGGCCATGAAAGCAGTAGCACTCCCAAAGGCTCGCTTTTCGTGGCCGGCGAGGGGAGAGCTTTGTGGTGCTCTAGCTCACCTCCAATGCACACGAGGTGTTCGATGGAATGCCCGAGCCACACTACTTAAGCTTTCTCCTCTCCAAGCTCGACCTCCAAGCTCCATTTTCCTCAATATTTGTCTAGGTTTAGCGGTCCGCCACGCCCCGTCTCTGCCTTTCACTGGGCTGCCGATCGCCTCGCCGATCTGTCTTGCCGGCACCACCGTGGTGAGCCTCTTTTTCTTATCTTCTTTCCGAAGGAAAAAATTTTACTTGTATGTTTATATAGATACTTGTATAATTTTCTTACTTTTATTATTGCATCTTATATAGTGCGATGGTTTTGGTATCCGCCTCACGCCCTCGGGCCTCCGCCTATGATCTTGATGTGGTATATATTATCTTTTCATAACTATTGGTTCATTTATTGTTTATGACAATTATGCCACCAACGTGACATAGATTTTATTTATCTAGGAGGTTGTTGAACCGAAATTCCAACCCAATTCCTATTGTCGAGAGGTTAAATTTAGTTGAAGAAGAAAACAATTTGTTGAAGGAAAAATTAGAAAAATTGAGGAGGAGAAGATGATATTGGAGTTGCATGTTATGGATGTCGCCGATGATCACAAGATCAAGATGGATGCAATGCGCTTGAAGATTAGAAAGATTAGAAAATATGCCATTCATACCGAGGCTTGGTATCATTATGCCGCTGGATCATGTTACATATCTGCTATGTATTATGATCGCATTTGTTTTCGCATTGAAATGTTTTACATAGTTTCAAAGGTATGGTTTAATTAATTTAGATGCTCGCATAGCTTTATGTTGTTAGATGAGAACTATGTATGTACTTTGGTTTTAATCGATGATGAACTTCTATTAATTTGGTCACTTAATTATCTATTCATGATGTTCAGAATGATTTTTGACACACTTAATTATATATAATGCACGCAGATGAACCCGCAATGGGTGTACGGTTCAAGACACACCTCCGAAAGTACATTAAGGGCGGCATGATTTTCTCAAGTGGCCGAGGCAAACAAGCGTAATGGTTTTATGTGTTGTCCATGCCCTATATGTGGGAATACGAAGTCTTACTCGACCGAAAAATCCTCCACACCCACCGCTTACAAGGGTTTCATGCCACACTATAATGTTTGGGCGAGGCACGGAGAAATAGGGGTTATGATGGAAGACGGTGAAGAAGAAGAGTACGATGACAACTATGTGCCCCTCGAATACGGTGATGCTACCGAACATCAAGAGGAACCAGACGATGTGCACGATGATGTCGCAACGGGCGGTCAGCCGAAGATCAAGAGGAACCAGACGATGTGCCCGATGATGATGATCTCCGCCGGTCATTGTCGATGCAAGGACGCAATGCGAAAGTCAAAAGGAGAAGCTGAAGTTCGATCGCATGTTAGAGGACCACAAAAAGGGTTGTACCCCAATTGCGTAAGATGGCAACACAAAGCTCGGCATCAGCATCGAATTGCTGCAAAGGAAGGCGTAGAATGTTGTGCTCGATAAAGGATTTGAGAAGCTACCAAAATATTGAAGAAGAAGCTTCCAAAGGATAACGAATCGCCCGACGGTACATATGCAACAAAGAAGGTCAGATGCCCTCTAGGATTGAGGTGCGTAAGATACATGCATGCCCTAATGATCGTGATCTTCTTCCGCTGCATACAAGGATCTCAACGCATGCCCGTATGCGTGCATTACGGTATAAGATCGCATAAGATGACCCCGGTGATGTTGACGGCGAGCCCCCTGTGAAGAGGGTTCCCGAGAAGGTGATGTGGTATGCTCCTATAATACCACGGTTGAAACGTCTGCTCGTAAAACGGAGAGCATGCCAAGTTGATGCGATGGCACAAAGTTGAGGACCGTAAGAAAGACGGGAAGTTGAGAGCACCCACGATGGGTCGCAGTGGAGAAAAATCGAGAGAAAGTAATCGGGATGAGTTTGCAAGTGAGCCAAGGAACGTATGGTTTGCTTTTAAGCGCTGATGGCATTAATCCTTTCGGGAGCAGAGCAAAGCAATCACAAAGCACTCGCCCGTGGCTCTATGTATGTATAACCTTCCTCCTTGATGTGCATGAAGCGGAAGTTCATTATGATGCCGCTCATCCAAGGCCCTAAGCAACCCGCAACGACATTGATGTGTACCTAAGGCCATTAGTTGAAGAACTTTACAGCTCAGAATGGAAACGTGTACGACGTGGATGAGCACAAACATGAGGAATTTAACCTAAAGGCGTTGATGTTCGTGACCATCAATGATTGACCCGCTCTCAGTAACCTTTCAGGACAAACAAACAAGGGATACCACGCATGCACACACTGTTTACTTGACACCGATAGTATATACCTAGCAAGCTGCAGGAAGAATGTGTACCTGGGCCATCGTCGATTTCTTCCGACCAACCATCAATGTCGTAAAGAAAGGCAAGCATTTCAAAGGCGAGGCAGATTACCGTAAGAAGCCCGCCATGCGCATCGGTGATCACGCATTTGCTATGGTCAATGATTTGCACGTAATCTTTTGGAAAGGGTCCCGCGGACTAGCTGTTCAATGACGCCGAGAATCACGCACCCATGTGGAAGAAGAAATCTATATTTTGGGACCTACCCTACTAGAAAGACCTAGAGGTCCGCTTCTTCGATCGACGTGATGCACGTGACAAAGAACCTTTGCGTGAACCTGCTAGGGCTTCTTGGGCATGTATGGGAAGACAAAAGATACACCGAGGCACGGAGGACCTGCAACGCTTGCACGTAAAAGAGGGCATGCCTCCGGCAAAGATGAAGGTCCCGCCAGCCACGCCCATTTAAAGAAGAGAAAGAAATCTTCTTTGAATGACCGCTCAAGATGAAGGTCCCGATCGCTTCTCGTCGAATATAAAGGAATAATAAATATGCCGTAGAAAAAGTTTCGTAACCTAAAGTCTCATGATCGCCACATGATTATGACGCAATCGCTTCCTGCTGCATTGAGGGGCTTTCACCGGAAAACGTCCGATTAGCCATTGTGAAGCTATGTGCATTCCTCAATGCAATCTTTCGTAAGGTGATCGATCCAGAAATCATACCAAGGCTAAGGAGTGATGTGGTGCAATGTCTTGTCGGGCTTCGAGAAATGGTGTTCCCACCATCCTTCTTCAATATCATGACACACGCCCTAGTTCATCTAGTTGACGAGATTGTCATTCTGGGCCCCGTATTTCTACACAATATGTACCCCTTTGAGAGGTTCATGGAGTCCTAAAGAAATATGTCCAGAATCGCTGCTTAGGCCGTAGGAAGCATCTCCATGGGCCATCAAATGTAGGATGTCATCGGGTTTTGTGTTGACTTCATTCCTGCCTTCAAGATAGGTCTCCCTAAATCGCGGTATGAGGGGAGATCGACCGAAAAGGCACGCTTGGAAGGGACTCAATAATATGCAGGACGGATATTCTTGGTCTCAAGCAACCTACACAGCTTATACGTAACTCTACCTTGGTGACCCCTGTGATGTCGATGAACACAAGAACAGCCTCAAGGCCCAAACACCCTTTGAGCAAAGGCGACGATCGGATTACATGTGAACACATCAGACTTTCAAAGAATTGGTTGGAAGCACGATCGAGGTGACAACACTGCTTGTGATGAGTCTGTACTTGTTGTCCAGGGACCATCTTTGACTGTATTGATTTGGAAAGGATACGAGATAAATGGGAATACATTTTACACAATCGACCAAGATCAAAAGAGCACCAACCAAAACAGCGGTGTCCGCTTGATGCAACAACCGAGGGGAAAGGACACATATTATGGTTACATAGTGACATATGGGAACTTGACTACGCATATGATTTTAAGGTCCCTTTGTTTAAGTGCAAATGGGTCAATCTGTCAGAGGCGGTACGTGTAGACCCACAAAGACGGAATGACAACAAAGGATCTGAAAAATCTTGGGTACACCGACGAACTGCTCATCCTAGCCAATGATGTGGCACAAAGTTATCTATGTGGAGGACATGTCTACTGCATCGAGAAAGAGAAAAGATAAGGAAGCAAATACATCATAACGATGAGCCAAAGCGCCACATAGTTCTTTCAGTGAAAAAGGGACATCTTGGGAGTGGAGGACAAGATGACATGTGTGAAGATTATGAAAAGTTTCATGGAATTCCTCCCTTCAAAGTCAAGGTCAACCCCAAAGATCCCGATAAACGATGAAGATTATCCATGGTTACGGCGCAATAAGCAAATGACACGAGCGAAGAAAAAGTGAAGACTTTCTCCTGCAACTATTATGATGATACCATGCCAACTTTGTAACTGACGAGTATGATACCATTGTCCGTTTTGTACAAGCACATGCTATGTGGGTCAATTTATGATACCATGCCAACTTTCAACTTTTTCAGAGTTCATTTGAAATGCTTTAATGTCTTATGGTTCGGCCCTCGTAATAATTAAAAATAGCAACAATAAGTATTTTGTTGTAAGTAGAAACAAAATAAAATAAATAAAGCAAGAAAGAAAACAAAAATAAAAAAGTGTTTTCAAATTTGAAAACTAATGGCACTAATGTAAATTTTATAATTTTCCTAAAACTAAAAGCAAAATAATTGAAAAATAAAGCAAAAAACAAAAGAAAATAAATAATGCAGAAAACAAAACAAAAAAACAACAATAAGTATTTTGTTGTAAGTAGAAACAAAATAAAATAAATAAAGCAAGAAAGAAAACATAAAAAACAAAAAAGTGTTTTCAAATTTGAAAAGTAATGGCACTAAGTAAAGTTTATTATTTTCCTAAAACTAAAAGCAAAAAGAATTAAAAAATAAAGAAAAACAAAAGAAAATAAATAATGCAGAAAAAACAAAAAACTGGAAAAAAATAGCAACAATAAGTAAAGAAAACAAAACAAAAAATGCTCTCCTACAGGCCCCCACGGCTCGAATACGACATGAAACCCTACCACGGGCCGTGATTCAGCCCGCAGAGGGCCCGTATGGCCCATCGTGCAAAGCACAGCAAGTAGGCCCGAAGCCTGTGGTGGAGAGGAGATCGAGAGGGTGCGCAAGGGGCTTATAAACCATCGCGCGCCTCTCAACTAGCGAGGTGGGACTAAACTTTGGCCCCGACGCTGGCAAAGACAGGGGGTTTTGGTCCCGCCAGGAACCAACCGGGACTAAAGGGGGCATTGGTCCCGTTAGTGGCACCAACCGATACCAAAGGTCGCCGCTTCCCGCCTTTGGGCTGCCAAAAGAGGGTTTTTGGTCCCGCTGGTGCCACCAACCGACTAGCAAGTGCATTAGTCCCGTTGGTTTCATGAACCAGACCAATGGCTTTGCTATATAAGAAAACACTTTGCAAAAATTCAGAATCTCATCGCTAGCTGTTTCGACGACGCCGACCTCCTCGACGCCGCCAGTTGCTCCACTCGCTGTCTGCCGCCGCCAAGGCTGCCGCCTCCCGAGCCTGCGCTGCCCTTGCCGCTGCCTCCCGAGCCTGCCTCTCCGCCTCAAGGCCGCCTCGAGCCCCTGCCTGCCCCGCCTCACACTCGGCGCCTCGCCGCCCACCGCCGCCATCGCTATCTAGTCACATTGTGAGCCGCCACAAGACTGCCTGCTTTTTTTTTTCATTTTTATTAGTTTAATTTTTTTGTTCAATGTATATGTGTATGTATGTGGCTATATATATATATATATATATATATATATATGCGGCTCTGTTTTTTTTCATTTTTATTAGTTTAGTTTTTTGTTCATATATATATAATGTATATGTGTATGTATGTGGCTATGTGTATGTAGATGTTCAAAATGTATAAAAAAATTGTTCAGAGTATGTTTTTGTACATATATGTATTTTTGTTCATATGTGTATTAATGTTTTCATATATGGAAAAGATAGATTTTTAGAAAAGTTAGGTTTTTTTTCTGTTCATAGATTTTTTGGTGATATTAATTATTGTAGAATATGCAAATGTTTGTATATTCATATGAACAATGCATTAGGCAAAACCTTTGTTTTTTTGAAATTTTCTATTTGAACATTTTTTAAAAACAAACAATACTAAAAGAATGAGAGGAAAAGGAAAATAAGAAGAGGAAGAAAGGAGAAGAAGAGGATAGGAAGAAGAGGAGAAATAAATAAGAAGAGGAAAAAGAAGAAAAGAAGAGAGAAGAAGAATAGAGGAGAAGAAGAAAATAGAAAATTTCATTTTTCTTCTTCTCCTCTATTCCTTTCTTCTTCTCCCTTTTTTTTCTTCTTTTTCTTTCTTCCTTCTTCCTCTTTTCTTCCTTTTCCTTATTTTCCTTTCTCGAGGGAGAAGAAGAAAAAGAAGAGTAGAAGAAGAAGAAAGGAATAGAGGAGAAAGAGGAAACTTCAACACGAGGGGGTACCGATATCCCTCCCCGATAACATTATTTTCCCATGTATATGTATGTCGCTGCTGTTGTCGATATAACCCCCTCGAGATAGCTTCGACATGAGGGGCGGTCGATATATATACCCCTCTCGACCGTGATAACTTATACAACGGCAGCACTTCTCGGCCCTCTCGCCGACCAAAACTCTCGAGGACACCCAAACCCTAGAGAGAAAACGATGTTGGTCTCCTACCCTCCCGTCACGCCTCTACCCGACAAATTAACTCTCTCGAGGCCACCCAAATTTACTTCAAGTTAAAAGAGCGTTGTCGCCGAGGCCACCCCAAACCCTTGAAGTTGCCAGTGTCGAGGCTTACCCCAAACCCTAGAGAAGCAAAATACGAGGCCACTAACATGATTCCTTATTGTGATTAGCTAGCTAGTTCTACGCTTGCCACTAATATATATATATCCATCTGCACCATGTTTGAATAATAATTGACATGTTGTAAATATTTGCGTAAACTATGGAGCACTCCCGAGACGAAGAAACATAAGCGATGTTGGGGCACATAATCGCACAAGGAAGTGATGAAGTTAAGCGCCATTTCTCAACGACACCGATGGTTAGGAAGGACTGGGTGAAGAAGAGGGCTATGTTCATGATGGCTTCACCCATTAATGCCGGGTACAAGAAGAGGACCATGTTCATGATGGCTCCGTGACACAATGGAGGTACAAGAAGGAGACCGTGGTCGATCGCTTCCGGTGACCGAACCGAGTCCGCCAGGTATAGATATATTAGTTAAGCCCGTGGCCGACTAGTTAATTGATGCATCCATTGTTTTGTATATGTACACATATTAATTAGTCTCGCCTTTCTTCCTTATAATTTCTAGCCCTCCGGATCGAAAGCACAACTTCGTAAGGAGACGAGGCCCAAGAAAAAGTTGACCTCGGATGAAAAGTTTGAGATCATAGAAATCGCTACCGACGGGCGAACCGATTGAACCCATCCGCATAAGGAAGGCATTTTCTGCTCAATGCGGGTTCTTGTTAGGGACAAGATCCCATCAGCATCCATCAATGGTATAAGCTTCAAGGAGGAAGACCCCGAGGTGTCTTATGTCAATGATATGCGTAAAGAAGATCTTTGGACTCACCAAGGCAAATTTCACCCTACCGCCAGAGGAGGATCCGAGAAGCCGCTAAAGAGCAATTAATCAAGTCTTGTGCTCTTTAGAAGATGGCAACCCTAATGAGGAGGTGGAGGAAAGAGCTGAACCAGTTTGTCGAGAAAGAAAAGACACCAGAATTCATCGGCAAATATGAGAAGATCAAAGATCAATGGCCCGCATTTGTGGCCCACAAGACATCGGAAAAGAGTAAGAAGATGTCGGCGACAAACAAGCAAAATGCTGCAAAGAAGAAGCTTCACCGTCGCACGGGGTCAGGTGGCTACCTCAAAGCCCGCCTAAGTGGTCCAAGGCTGAGCATGATCTCGCTTGAAAAGAGATCGAACAAGAGACAATGTATCGCCAGATCAAGGTTGCCGGACTTGGTTCTTCGTGGCTGGTGGACCTTGGACCTCGTAATAGGAAGTGCCAGTGATCTGACGAGCAATCGCAAATACCACCAAGAACCTTCGACACTATATTGATGCAACAGCAATGAGGGACGCTCTTCCAAACAAGGAGAAGGATGAGCTCACAATGACCCATGGGAATCCTGAGCACCCTGGACGGACATAAGGCACGCCAGGCTCCATTCCGTGGAAGGTTGGTTTTCCGGACGCAGGGGGTTACAAAACCCACGAGAGGAGGAAGAAACTCGAGCAGGACCAATCGCAGTGCCGCATTTAAAGGGTAATGGGGCTAGAGGAATGAGAACAGAACGAGAAGCAGCAGATCGCAAAGAACGACATGTCAAGCTTCCCCGGTTACCCCGCCATCTCAGCCGAGAAGCAGCTGTGGCTTCCACCGAGCTGCTTCACCAGAGCATGTCTTGACGGCCTCGCCACCATCCCGTGGATGGTATCACGGAGTCTCAAAATTGCCACATTATGGCGCTGATGGATAAATTTGAAGGTCAAGGCGGCTGGCCAAGTTTATCCTAGTGGACACGGCACAACTTATCACCGCCACCGATTCTAGAAGGATATGCTAAGGTGATGGTGGATGAAATAACGGAGGGATTTGAGGTCCTCGTGTCTCGACCACCCTACCAAAGGAAGGGGAGACTAGGCTGGGTTCTCGCTCAAGACTCCATGCCTATGGCGGAAGGAGCTCATCAACCTTCCGAACTCGACGCCCGCCTCCTCCTCCTCCTCCGCGAAGTCAGGCACTCCGCCTCCACCGCCTCCTCCTCCGGGCGAGTGACGTGGCACGCGCGGCACTCCGCCTCCTTCTCCGGGCGCATGGTGGCACTCCGCCTCCTTCTCCGCTGCTGGCGCCTCCCGAGCAGCCAGCAGCCTCCTCCTTCTCCGCCGCCAAAGAAGGGCGTAAGAGACCTCCGCTGGCTGCTCCGGGCTGTCAGAAGTCCTTTTTCTCGTCCGCCTGTAAGCAAGCACGAAGAAGATGACGCTGCAGCCGCCTCCGCTCGCTCCAAGGCCTAGCAAGACAAGAAGAGGAGAGAGGCACATAGATACGGGTCCACCTCTAAAGCCTCTAGAGAAGTTACCGTACGAGAGGACCGAGGAGGAAAACAATACGATCATGCAGATCCACGTGAAGGAGTTCTTTGAAGGGGTGAAAGCAAAGAGACATCCACCTCCGGAGGAGAAGGTAGATCCGGTGAAAGCAAAGCGCACTCGATGCCCCGAGGAAACCGCAAAGTCTCCGCCGAGAACCAACTATGAGCGACATCGAACAGACATATCTCCAAGCGGAGCGGTCGGGAAGTACCGCTGACATCAAAGAGCAAAAGAACGAGCAGCTGTGAAAAAAATTGACCAACTCGGCGAACAAGCAAACCAATCGTGCCCCCCGCTCAATGTGTCTAGCGGCAACATCGTCGCTAATGTTCCGGGGATGGTGACCGGTTAGGGCAATCTACAAGATTACCTTCCTGACGATGCACTTCCTGATTTCATGAAGGTGGAAGAACACAGATACGAGTACGGGAAGCCTCTCGTCAAAGATGAAAAATCGATAACAACGATGATGCGAAGATTCCATACTTGGTACATGAAAACCTGCAGAGAGTCTGGGGGGACGAATACTTTGTATCTGAGAATTAAGGAGGAGCACGACCTTGTTGGAACTGATCTGTTGTGTGTTCCATTTGAGGAGTTCTTCGCGTTCTTCAATCAAAAGGCCCTCGATAAATTAACGGTCTTTTGCTACTGCCTGTAAGTACTATTTCTGTCATTAAGTTCTATATATAGCTTGGCTCTTTCATTGCATGTATTTATAATTAATTATCCTCAATATATTATGCAGATTGAAGATCGCCGAGTGCAAAAATGAAATCTATGATATTGGGTTCATTAACACAAAAATCATAGATTAATTTCTCATTAAAAAGAACGCCAAAGAGGCCGAGGACAACATGCTACAATCTTTGATCAAAAAACAAAACAAAGATACAATACTCATTCCTTACAACGGCAAGTCAGTGTTATCGATCGCTTGCATATTCGGTTTCCTTATTACTCGAGCGAGGTTATAGTAATGTAATTGATGAGTTATGCATGCGTACAGTACCACTATATTCTTTCGAGATTAAGCTTGAGCGTGACTAGTAACCGTTTTAGACTCGAGACGAAAGATCCCAGCACCTATGCGGAAATGACTGAAATGCTCAGCAAGTAAGTTCAATCGATCATTATCGCACCATAGCGGCAACTTTTTGTTCATTTCCTGATATCTCAAGTAATAATAATTATTTTCTTTGTGTTGCAGTGTTTAGAAACAGTTCATCGCAGCTCGGATCGCCAAGGAGCTGCGATATACATACCCGAAAGTAAGTACTACTGGCTAGCTAGTTGTGCGCATCTCCCGTTGATTCTATAGCTATACTTTTATCAATGCCATTTATAATGCTTCATTATCAGTTTCATTGACCTCTATTTCTCGTAAAGCGCTTGTGGCAGGAACAAGGGAATGATTTCTATGGATACTACGTGTAGTTCATCTACAACGCCGACTTTGAAAATAAGTCGGGCTACTCTCAAAGACAATATGAAGTGCGAAGCAATTAATAATATTCACAATTTCATTTTATTACACCATCATTTCTGTTGAGTTTCATTCATATATATGTATTAATTAACCCCTTCTTCAAATTAGACGGGCAGATGCGGAATGAACTCCTAGAACCAGATTGCATGAAAGCAATTCAAGAGGAATTGGCGGATTCTTTCTTGACCACGCCATCAATAAAGCCGGAGAATACCATGTGGAAGTTGATTTCAAATGCTAGGGGACTGTAATTGAGAGATCTTATATATTGTACATGTATGTAGCCAGAGCGCTTGACGACATGATAATAAAACTTGTTGTTCACCAATCTCTTGGAGAAGGAGAGGTCGATCGGTCATTTCTCTCAGATGCATGACTAACTTCAGACTTGATGGTTTCCTTCATTTTCTTACTAGCTAGCTGCCGAGGGCTATATGTATATAGTACGAAGGCCGACTAAGCACGGACATAAGAGAGGACACTTCTCTCTATTAATTAGCTAGCTAACACAATATATGAAACACCTAAATTAACCCCCAACCCCCTTTCAAATAAACAAAACCCCAGCCACCGGAATGCGGACGCTGGATAAATGGTCCCGTGGTGCCACCAACCGGGACCAAAGGCCTCGCCTCGGCTCGGCGCACCGGCCACGTGGAGGACCATCTGTCTCGGTTCGTGTTAGAACCGGGACTAAAGGGGGGAGGTATTAGTAACGACCCATTAGTCCCGGTTCATGAACCGGGACTAAAGGCCCTTACGAACCGAGACTAATAGGTGTTTTTCTACTAGTGGGAGCGCTTGCGCGAATCTGAAAGTATACGCCGCATGTCATCTTCATCGCCATCTTCATCCGAGAGATTGGTCGAACAACAAGTTTTCGTATATCTATCCGACGCTACTAGCTACATATATACAATATAAGATCTCTTACAATCCCTAACATCTAAAGTCTATATCAATTTCCACATGGTCAAGAAGAATCCCGCCAATTCCTCTTGAATTGCTCAGATATGATCATGTGGTAGGAGTTCAACCCGCATCTCGCCATATCTAATTTAAAGGAGGGGTCAATACATATATATGAATGAAACTCAACACAAATGATGGTAATAAAATTGTGAATATTATTATTTACGCATTTCATATTGATTTTCAGAGTAGCCCTACCGAGAGGTCATGTTGTAGATGAACTCGCAAACGTAGTATCCACAAAAATCGTTCACGGCTTCCTGCCACAAGCACTTCATACGAGAAAAAGAGTTCAATCAAACTGATAATCAAGCATGGTAAATGGTATTGACGAAACTAGAATCAATGGGAGATGCGCGGAACTAGGTAGTACTACTTACTTTCGGGTGTAAATCGTAGCCCTCAAAGAGCATTCCGGAGCAATTCGATGAACTCTTTCCAAACCCCGCCAGACAAAGAAAATAATTACTTGATATCGTGAAATGAACAAAGTTTCCGATATGGTGCGATAATGATCGATTGAACTTACTCGAGCATTGCAGTCATGTCCAGATAGTCCCGGGATCTTTTGTCTCGAAGTCTAAGACAATTACTACTCCCGATCAAGCTTAATTCTAGCAGCATAAAGTGAAATCAAGACGCATGCATAACTCATTGATTATACATTACTATAACCATGAGTAAGCTTAAACCTAATATGCACAAGACAGTAACCCTCACCTTAAGTTGTAAGGAAAGAGTATTTTACCTTTGTTTTGATTTCAAAGTAAGGATTTTAGTAGGTTTTGCTCAGTATCTTTGACACTATTTTTAACCGACCATTCATTTATGGTATTTGGGTTAATTAACCCAGTGTCATAGATTTGTAATTTTTTGCATTCGTCGATCTTCAATCTGCATAATATAGTGAGGATAATTATATATACATGCAATGAAAGAGCTAAGCTATAGAGACTTAATTACAGAAGTAATACTTACACACATAGCAAGTCATGAGTTGTTTGTCGAGGGCCATTTGATTGTATAACCGAATAACTCCACAAATTCAATAGGCATCACCTCGCCCAACGAGGCCATGCTCCTTTTAATTCCCAAAGATCAAAGTATCCTTCCTGCACTCACGCAGGTTTTCGTGGTACCATTCATGCAATCTTCACATCATCGCTGTTAGAGGAGGATGATCAGGTTTGACGATAGGCTTCCCGCATCAGATCTCAAGGTCTCCACCTCTAACATTTCAAACTCTACATCATCACCTGTGTAATCACCAGATTGGTGTTTCGGCAAGATTCCTGATGATTAGCGATTTATATCGCTAGACACCTTGAGCGGGGGCACGATCTGCTCACTGCTCGACGAGGTGGGGAATTTGTTTCCACTTATTCGCTGTGCTAACCTTGCATCACTGAAGTATTTTCCAACCGCCGCCAAGATCTTCATATGTCTTTTAAGACAGCAGACATAGTTGGAATCATGGAGGCGGTGGTGATTGCTTCAAGGCATCTAGAGTGCGCTTCACTTTCATCGATCTACCATCTCCTTCTGGAGGTGGAGGCTTATTTGCAAAATGGTCCCTCACTTCGGCAGCACAGATGTCCTCGTTTTCCTTGTCGGTCCTCTCATATGGTAACTTTTCTGGAGCCTTGAGACATGGACCGTATTTGAATTGCTTCCCGCCTCTGCTTGTACGGCTAGCCGCCGGAGCGGCGGCGTCTCTCTTCGGCCGTTGCTGATGCGGCGGAGTCCGCTGACACGCCGGAGGAGGCGGAGGAGGAGGCGGAGTTCTCCGACACGCCGGAGGAGGTGGAGGAGGAGGCGGAGTGCCCTGATCACTCGCCGGAGAAGGAGGAGGAGGCATTCAGTTTTGAAGCTTGATGTACTCCTTCCTCCATAGACAGGTACTCCTCAGAGCTTAAAACCAGATGATTCTCCCTTCACATGTAGGGTGGTCAAGCTTCTAGCTCCTCAAATCCCTCCATTATTTCATCCATCGTCACAACAGCGTAGCCATGTGGAATCGAACGACAGTGAGAAGTTCCGTTAGCTTGAGGAGGTGCAACAGAGCCAACAGCCGCCTTCAAAGTGAGGTTCTGACATTTCGCCATTAGCTCGCAATGTTAAGCCTCCGTGATAGTATCCATGGGTAGCGAGGAGCCGTGAAATCAGGCTGAACGAGTAATACGTCTCCAACGTATCTATAATTTTTGATTGCTCCATGCCACTTTATCTACTATTTTAGGCTTTATTGGGCTTTATTTTCCACTTTTATATTACATTTGGGACTAACCTATTAACCGGAGGCCCAACCTGTAATTGTTTTTTTTGCCTATTTCAAGTGTTTCAAGAAAAGGAATATCAAACGGAGTCCAAACGGAATGAAACCTTCGAACGTGATTTTCTCGCCGAACGTGATCCAGAGAACTTGGAGTGCAAGTCAAGAAGCAACCGAGCCTCCACGAGATAGGAGGGCGCCCTCTATAGGGCGCTACTTCTGCCTCGTGGGCCCCCAATGCCACCGACGCATTTCTTCTTCCTATATATACCTACATACCCGAAACATCCAGCGCACCACTTAAAAACAATTTCCACCGCCTTAAGCTTCTGTATCCGCGAGATCCCATCTTGGAGCCTTCGCCGACACTCTGCCAGAGGGGGAATCAAGCATGGAGGGCCTCTACATCAATATCCTTGCCCCTCCGATGAGTTGTGAGTAGTTTACCATGCACCCACGGGTCCATAGTTATTAGCTAGATGGCTTCTTCTCTCTTTTGGATCTCAATACAATGTTCTCCCTCCCTTGTGGAGATCTATTCAATGTTATCTCCTTTTATGTGTGTTTGTCGAGATCCGATGAATTGTGGGTTTATGATTAAGTTTATCTATGAATAATATTTGATTCTTCTCTGAATTCTTTTTATGTATGATTGAGTTATCTTTGCAAGTCTCTTCAATTATCGGTTTAGTTTGGCTCTACTAGATTGATCTTTCTTGCCATGGGAGAAGTGCTTAGCTTTGGGTTCAATCTTGCGTGTCCTTACCAAAGGATGTAAAGGGTTGCAAGGCACGATTGTGTTGTTGCCATCGAGGATAACAAGATGGGGTTTATATCATATTGCATGAGTTTATCCTCTACATCATGTCATCTTGCTTAAAGCTGCTACTCGCTCTTATGAACTTAATACTCTAGATGCATGCTGGATAGCGGTCGATGTGTGGAGTAATAGTAGTAGATGCATGCAGGAGTCGGTCTACTTGTTATGGACGTGATGCATATATACATGATCATGCCTAGATAATCTCATAACTATGCGCTTCTCTATCAATTGCTCGACAGTAATTTGTTCACCCACCGTAATACTTCTGTTATCTCTAGAGAAGCCTCTAGTGAAACCTATGGCCCCCGGGTCTATCTCTTATCATATTTACTTTCAATCTACTTTTATTTGCATCTTTACTTTTTGCATCTATACCAAAAATACCAAAAATATTATTTATGATCTTTATTAGATCTCACTTTCTAGTGGCCGTGGAAGGGATTGACAACCCCTTTATTATGCTGGTTATGAAGTTCTCGCTTGTTTGTGTAGGTGCGTGACTTTTGAGGAGCCTCCCATCGGATTGATACCTTGGTTCTCAAAACCGAGGGAAATACTTACGCTACACTTTGTCTGCATCACCCTCTCTCTTCGAGGAAGACCAACGCAAGCTCAAGACGTAGCAAGAAGGATTTCTCGGCGCCGCTGTCGGGAGGTATTCGCCAAGTCAAGACATACCAAGTACCCATCACAAACCTATCTCCCTCGTGATTTACATTATTTGCCATTTGCCTCTCGTTTTCCTCTCCCCCACTTCACCCTTGCCGTTTTATTCGCCCTCTCTTTCCCAATCTCCTCCTCTTTTTCCGTTGCCTTTTCCTCGTCCATTTGTTTGCTTGTGTGTTGGATTACTTGTTTCCATGGCGCAAGCTAATACCAAATTGTGTGACTTCTCGAATACGAATAATAATGATTTCCTTAGTACTCTGATTGCTCCTCTTAATAACGATGAGTCTTTTGAAATCAATACCGCTTTGCTGAATCTTGTTATGAAAGATCAATTCACGCCTTCCTAGCTTAAGATGCCGCTACTCATCTAAACAACTTTGTTGATTTGTGTGATATGCAAAAGAAGAAAGATACGTATAACAATGTTGTCAAATTGAAGTTATTTCCGCTTTCACTTAGCTTATCGTATAAAGTTTGGTTCTTGTCTTTGCCAAAAAATAGTATTGATTCTTGAAACAAATGCAAAGATGCTTTTATCTCTAAGTATTTTCCTCCCGCTAAGATCATCACTCTTAGGAACGATATTATGAATTTTAAACAACTTGATCATGAGCATGTTTCCCAATCTTGGGAAAGAATGAAATTGATGCTTCGCAATTGCCCTACTCATGGTTTGAATTTATGGATGATCATACAAAAAATTTATGCCGGTTTGAACTTTGCTTCTAGAAAACTCTTAGATTCGGCCACGGGAAGCACCTTTATGGAAATCACGTTAGGATATGCTACAAAATTACTTCATAGTATTATGGCTAATTATTCTCAAAGGCACACCGAAAGATCTTCTAGTAAAAAAGTGCATGCTATAGAAGAAATCAATGTTTTGAGTGGAAAGATGGATGAACTTATGAAGATGTTTGCAACTAAAATACTCCTCTTGATCCCAATGATATGCCTTTGTTTTCCTTGATTGAGAATAATAATGAATCTATGGATGTGAATTTTGTTGGTAGGAATAGTTTTGGAAACAATGCTTATAGAGGAAATTTTAATGCTAGACTGTTCCCTAGTAATTCCCCTAATAATTATGGAAATTCCTACAATAATTTTATGGTAATTTTAATAAGATGCCCTCTGATTTTGAGAATAGTGTGAAAGAATTTATGACCTCTCAAAAGAATTTTAATGTTATGCTTGAAGAAAAATTGCTCAAAGTTGATGATTTAGCTAGGAACGTTGATAGACTTTCGCTTGATGTTAATTCTCTTAAACTTGGATATTCTTCTCCTAAACATGATATCAATGAGTCTCTCAAAGTAATGAGAATTTCCATTGATGAGTGCAAGGAAAGAACCACTAGATTGTGTGCTAAGAAAGAAAGCTTTATAAAAGCGTGTTCCTCAAGTTTCCATGAAAATAATGATGAGGATCTTAAAGTTATTGATGCGTCGCCGATTAGATCTATGTTTTGCAATATGAACTTTGATGATTATGGGACTGATGATGAATCAACTTTGCCTAGAAGGCGTCCCAAGAATTCGGAATCTTTAGATCTTAATGATAAATTTGGTAAAAGTGAGATTGGAGAATCCTCAACTACTAATGTTGAACCCACTATCTTGGACTTCAAGGAATTTAATTATGATAATTGCTCTTTAAAAGGTTGTATTTCCTTGTTGCAAGTCAGTTGTTAATTCTCCTCATGCTTATAGTCAAAATAAAGCTTTTACTAAGCATATTGTTGATGCCTTGATGCAATCTTATGATGAGAAACTTAATTTGGAAATTTCTATACCTAGAAAGCTTAATGATGAGTGGGAACCTACTATAAAGATTAGAATTAAAGATTATGAGTGTTTTGCTTTGTGTGATTTGGTGCTAGTGTTTCCAATGATTCTGAAAAACTTTATGTGATATTCTAGGTTTCCATGATCTTGATGATTGTTCGTTAAATTTGCACCTTCGGATTCCACCATTAAAAATCCTATGGAAGGATCAATGATGTTCTTATCAAGGTAAATAGAAATTTGGAGCCCGTAGATTTTATCGTTTTGATATAGATTGCAATCTTTCATGTCCTATTATTCTTGGTAGACCTTTCCTTAGAACGATTGGTGCGATTATTGATATGAAGGAAGGGAATATTAGATTCCAATTTCCTTAAAGAAAGCATGGAGCACTTTCCAAGAAAGAAAGTTAAATTACCTTATGAATCTATCATGCGTATGCTTATGAGTTTAGTGCCAAAGATGGCACTCTGCTAGATCTATCCTCGCTTTTATGCCTAGCTAGGGCGTTAAACGATAGCTTATAGTTGGGAGGCAAACCCAATTTTCTTTATGTTTTATGTTTTGTTTCTGTTTAGGAATAAATAATCCATATAGCCTCTGTTTAGATGTGGTTTTATCTTTTAATTAGTGTTTGTGCCAAGTTAAACCTATTGGATCTTCTTGGATGATAGTTATTTGATCTTGCTGTAATTTCTAGAAACTTTGCGCTCAGTGCACGAATTGTTAAAAATCACCAGAACGTGATAAAATAGTGATTCCAATTGCTGATGATCAATAAACAAATTGTATAGGTCCTCTAATTTTGGTAGATTTTTTGGAGTTCCAGAAGTTTGCGTTAGTTACAGATTACTACAGACTGTTCTGTTTTTAACAGATTCTGTTTTTCGTGTGTTGATTGCTTATTGATGAATCTATGGCAAATAAATTAGTTTATAATCCATAGATAAGTTGGAATACAGTAGGTTTAACACCAATATAAATAAAGAATGAGTTCATTACAGTACCTTAAAGTAGTCTTTTGTTTTCTTTCTCTAACGGAGCTCACGAGATTTCTATTGAGTTTTGTGTTGTGAAGTTTTCAAGTTTTGGGTGAAGCTTTTATGGACTATGGAATAAAGGGTGGCAAGAGCCTAAGCTTGGGGATGCCCATGGCACCCCAAGATATTCAAGAATAGCCAAAAGCCTAAGCTTGGGGATGCCCCAGGAAGGCATCCCCTCTTTCATCTTCGTTCATTGGTAACTTTACTTGGGGCTATATTTTTATTCACCACATGATAAGTGTTTTGCTTGGAGCGTCTTGTATTATTTATGATTTGCTTGTTAGTTTACCACAATCATCCTTGCTGTACACACCTTTTGGGAGAGCCATACATGAATTGGAATTTGATAGAATACTCTATGTGCTTCACTTATATATCTTGAGCTTGATAGTTTTGCTCATAGTGCTTCACACCTCTCTTTTGAGCGTGATAATTTTTGCTCTAGTGCTTCACTTAGATATTTTAGAGCACGGTGGTATATTTGAAAGAAACAATTGATCTCTCATTCTTCACTTAGATTATTTTGGGAGTCGTTAATAGCATGGTAATTTGCTTAAAGTTAATATACTTGGTATTCAAGATATGTGAAACTTTCTTTTGAGTGTGTTGAATACTAAGAAAAGTTTGATACTTGATAATTGTTTTGAGATATGGAGGTGGTAATATTAAAGTCATGCTGGTTGGGTGATTATGAATTTAAAGAATGCTTGTGTTGAAGTTAGCAAATCCCGTAGCATGCACGTATGGTTAAAGTTGTGTAACAAATTTGAAACATGAAGTGTACCGGCTTGTGCATCCTTATGAGTGGCTACGAGGACGAGCGATGGTCTTTTCCTACCAATCTATCCCCTAGGAGCATGCGATAGTACTTGATTTTTGATGACTTCTAAATTTTTGCAATAAGTATATGAGTTCTTTTGACTAATGTTGAGTCCATGGATTATACGCACTTTTACCTTTCCGCCAATGCTAGCCTCTTCGATACCATGCATTGCCCTTTCTCACATTGAGAGTTGGTGCAAACTTCACCGGTGCATCCAAACCCCGTGATATGATACGCTCTATCACACATAAACCTCCTTATATCTTCCTCAAAACAGCCACCATACCTACCTATTATGGCATTTCCATAGCCATTCCGAGATATATTGCCATGCAACTTTCCACCTTCCGTTCATCATCATGACATACAAAACTTTTGTCATATTGCCATTGCATGATCATGTAGTTGACATCGTATTTGTGGCAAAGCCACCATGCATTATTTTTCATACATGTCACTCTTGATGCATCATTATTTATGGCAAAGCCACCATACAAAACTTTTTCAGAAATTTTTTATTTATTTATTTTTTCAAATTTTTCTTAATCTCAGTTCACTATGGCTTAATCTTGGGTCAATATGCTTAATCTCAGGTCAAATCGCACTCCGTGGTCAAACTTCCCAAAAGGTCACCCATCCTCACACTACTCCAGCCCAAGCACGCTTAACTTCGTAGTTCTATCCAACCCCAAAGAATAAATTTCACTTCACAGCACTTGTTGATATATCTAGCATATCAATCCTGTTATACCTTGTTGATGTCTAGGACTTTGTTCATGTTCATGACTATGATGAAATTTTGAAAAATATTTCAAACTTCCCGGTCATATTTCGTATCATTTTTTGAAAAAAAATTAAAAAAAATTACTAGTGGCGCAGCACATCCACGGTGCGCCACTAGTAAGTTTGAAATTTTTTCAATTTTTTTGCCACTAGATCTTGAAAGCCCCGTAACTTTTTTTTTGTTAGGTTTTTGGGGATTTTTCGAGTAGATGATTTTTCATATAAGAAACTTTTTCATCCGAGTTCGTATGCAAAAGTTATGCCCATTTTACAAATTTCCAGAGAGATTTTGCAAATAAAGTCGAAATTCATATTTGTAAATTTTCCCAAAAACTAGAGCACATATCGCATTGGAAACATATTTTCTTTTATTTTTTTTACATTTCCATCATTTTCTTTTATTTTTTTTAAAACTGAAAAGGCGATCCACTGGGTGTATTCGTGTTAGCAGTTAGTAATGGCGCACTGTGGGTGGTGCGCCATTACTAGTTACGGGTGGTGCGCCATTATTGTTTAACTAGTAATGGCGCACCACACCCACGGTGCGCCATTACTAGTTTTGAAAAAAAAATTGATATTTTTGATTTTTTTTGAAAAACTTAGTAATGGCGCATTGAAGGAAAGTGCGCCATTACTAGTTACAACTAGTAATGGCGCACCGAGACATGGTGCGCCATTTGTAACAATTTTTTTTATTTATTTTTACTTTTTTTCAAAACTACTAATGGCGCACGACGGATGTGGTGCGCCATTACTATGTCAATTAGTAATGGCGCACTATGCAACGGTGCGCCATTAGTAACAAATTTTTTTTATGTTTTTTTTCAAAACTAGTAATGGCGCACCACACACCAGGATTAGTAATATATTACTAATGGCGCACCGAGACATGGTGCGCCATCAGAATATAGTAATGGCGCACCACATCACAGGTGCGCCATTAGTGGCCATTCCATCTATAGCCCTTTTTGTAGTAGTGTCTTCTCCTTCCTCTCTCTTCACCCACTGGCCATCCAAAGCATCCAAGGCCAAGATCCCTTCCTTAGCACCCCCAAATACTATCGATATGCAAGGGCGCTACCATAAGCATAGAAAATGGCTCGATAGCCATATCGGGCGCCTGAGCACGCTTACATTGCACTCCCAAGACCGTAGCCGCCGCCAAGCACCTCCGCCACCTGGGCCTCCCTAGCGCGCCTGGACGAGATGCTCTCAAGGCTCGACACGGCTGCCTGGTCGGCCCCTCCTCCCTCTCTCTCTCTCTCGCCTCGCCAGACGCCAAGACCGGCCGCCCGAGAGCTCCAGTGAGCGAGCTCACACGCGCGACGTCTCTGACCCTTCCCCGCTCCCTCTCTTCCTTCCCCTAGCACTCGACCAGCCTCACGAGCACCCCAGACACGGCGCCAGCTCCTCCCGAGCCCTGTGGCGACGCGCAGGAGCCCGCCGGCGCACGGGTCCACGGCACCTCACCGTTCGCCTATTTAAAGGCCTCCCCGAGCCCTCCTCTCCTCACCACTCTTTCTCTCTGCACCACCAAAACATCCCCTCGCCCCATTTCCTCTCAGAATCGCCTTAGCTCGAGATCGAGCTCGAAGCTCACGCCGCTCGCTGGAGTTCGCGAGGTACAGCCTCCCCCGCCCTCCTCCGCCTCGATCCGAACCCCGAGCACCCCGATCATTTCCCCTTCTCCCCGCTTTCTTTGCAGCCGGAACGGCCGAACGGTCGACTCAAGCTCCTCCGCCAGGCTCTCCTCGCCGCCGGTGAACTGTGCCACCCCGGCCGACTAACTCCCGCACCACCCGAACGGGCGACATCGATGAGGAGTCCAGCGGTGCCATCAGCTCACCCCGCCGCGTTCGGAACGTCAGCCGGTGAGCTCGCCTCTCCGCCCGGTTTGAAGACGACGCCGTGGGGCCCGTTAGTCACCACATACCGACGGGTGGGCCCCACCACAAGTTTAAAACGACGCTACAAGATACCGTTCGCTGCATCGGCCGAAGGCGATTTTGCCTTTACGCCTTCGGGACGTGGCAGCCTCGCTGGCTGAATCCCTCCGGGCCTCGCTACATTGTGGCCCTTCCGCCCAATTGCACAAGGTCGCTTCTCCTTTTTCTTTTTGAAACTTGCAAAATTCCACAGATTAAATAATAATCCAAATGCAATAATTCCAACTCCTAAATTCTTCTAAAAATCCCACCTATTTAATGGTATAACTTTCATAAATATCCATCAAACTTTTCTCGCACTGTTCAAACTTAAATTCAAATTTGAGCATTTATATTCCTCCTAAAATCCATTTCTTCTATTCTGCTACACCAAACCTAAAACTAGGAATTTCCCCTTCTTAGTTTTCACCCTAGTATTTAACAAAAATGAGTTGACATTTTTCTGAGCACTTTGGTTTTTCTGTTTTACTATTGCCTTATTTTCTCGTTATTTTCTTGCGACGATTAGATCCCGTACTAAGACGAAGTTGTCAAGAAGAAGAAGGAGAAGGATTTGAAGAACTTGAAGACCAAGGCAAGCAGCCCTTTCGACCATGTCTATGAACCCTTTTTATGCAAGTCATATAGCACCATATTGTTGTTGACTTCCTCGTTGATACTTGCATTGTGCATGACTCTACCTTCTTATGAGGGTTATGCCGGTGGGAGTAGATAGGATGCTAAAGTAGTGCTACGCAAAAAGGGACGGGAATATGCATGGTGAAGGAGGCAAAGTATTTTCAAAGACTTTTTCAAAACTCCCCGCCGGGTGCCACTTTATGCCCGGGAGATGATGAGTTGGGTAGCCACTTGATGACGGCGGTGTACCGAGGCAAGTGTGTGTGTTGTTTTCAAAACGGATTAGATTTAAGATTTGTCGACTGTCCCAACCTTACATGCGCAACCACTCTACCCTTATATGGGAAAGGGCATTATTGATTACTTAGGCCGACATTAGCTTGGAGCCCGTGACATTAGTGACGGGGAGAGTTGGTGCTCTCTCGGACGGGTCGTGCTGTAGGGCGGCCATGATCTGTTTTCAGTGGCACCGGATACACCGCTGTGTCCCTCTCGGATGTTACGATCTCGAGTGAGTCTCAGATGATCTCGTGATCGTGATGATACGGAATAACGAGTGGACTCCTTGTTAGTGTCGCCTAGGGAAAGATAGTGATCGGGTGCTTACCCCGTACTTGAGGTACCGCTGGTCGTGGGTGACACGGAAGTTCCCGGTCTTGTGGGTAAAGTGTGCAACCTCTCAGAGTGTAAAACTATTCGAATAGTCGTGTCCACGGTCAAGGACAGTTAAGGTGCTGCTTAAACTACGCCCGTAGTTTACAACCGTGTGTGTGAGTTGATAGAATTACTTGGGTCAAGTCAAAGGACTTGACATGATTGAGTTGGGTTGGTGCCCACTCTATTTATGTTGATATCTCAGTAACCTGTCCTCATGGTTACTTGAATTCTCCCGATGCATGTCTTACAAGTTGTTGAACATGTCATCAAGACTCAAAACTAGCTTTCTCGCAAAAATTTACCTATATCATGCATTGTTGTATCTTGAACCAAAACATGGGTTGCTTAAGTAGTACATTCAAAGTACTCATTGGCTTGCCACCGTTATTTAATTGGCTGTGCATGGAAGAACCGGAGTTCAAGAAGAGTTCTTTGGAGACTAACATGCTAATCTATGAAGTTTCCCAAATACAATGCCTCGTGAGGGTTAAGGCGTATGGCATGGGTTCTACTTATCGACGAAGAATTTCCGCCGCTTAAGTCTATTTGGTATTCAGCCCTTGTGGCTTTATCTCAGGTAAGACTTGACCATAATGGTCATAATTTGTGTAAGACGATATGTATGGATGTAATACTTTGTTATTCAACTTCGTGTTCAAAGGAGCATTGATCTCCGGGATCACTCAGACACGCAGCATTCGGTGATCACGACTTATGAGTCGGGGTCCCCACACGGAGCCATCATCATGATCTCCTTCTTCCTCCGCCATTCGGCTGCCGGAGCCCTCATATGATAGCCTGTCATATTAGGGATGATAGACTACTCATATCAATAAGGAATTCCTTCTTTTCCAGGAGCCCATTCAAACAGAACTCCAAAGTTAAGCGTGCTCAGCTTCGAGTAGTTTCAGGATGGGTGACCAATCGAATTTGCTCTCGGTGCATGAGTGAGGACAAAGTGCTACTAAAAGACTAGTAATTATCTATGGGGCCAGTCTAGATCCCGCTAAGAGTAACGACCACGGGCGGTGTGTCCGGACGCTAAGGTTAGTATTAGAGCCGACCGTGGTTACACGTATGTTTATGACAGGTGCGCTGGGTCATGTTGTTCATGAAATTTATGGTCTGTCAGGCACACGGCATGGCACATGTATTTGACTAGATGCACAGACGTATGTGCCAAGAGGGAACGTTTGTGGTCTGACGAGGACGCTTGCCTTCCGAGTGGGGGTGTATATGATAGCCTGCCTTATTAGGGATGATAGACTACTCATATCAATAAGGAATTCTTCTTTTCGGGAGCCCATTCGCATGTAACTCCAAAGTTAAGCGTGCTCAGCTTGGAGTAGTTTTAGGATGGGTAACCGCCTCGAAGTTGTTTCCTCGGTGTGCACGAGTGAGGACAAAGTGCGCAGAAAGACTAGTATTGATCTCAGGCCAGCCTAGATCCCGCCAAGAGTAACGACCACCCATGGTGTGTCCGGGGCATTACACCTCATGATCTCCTTCCTCCTCCACTGTTGGACCACCGGAGCCGTTATCCTCTCCTTCCTGGCCATCAGTGTCCTTGAGAAACGAAAAGGGATCACCTCCGCCGAGGATTATATCCCCCAACAACTGTTCTTGTTCCAAGTCTCTTTCCATAGTTTCTGCAAATATATAAACATGAGAGATGGATATATTAATTAGTGGAAAACATAGACCTAGCTAGCTAATCACAACAAGGAATCATATCCACAAACATATACCTAGCTAATGACAACAATGAACATAAAATTATGGGTAGGGGCGGAGGGGGTAGATCGACAACGCCTTTTCTTCGCCTAGGGTTTGGGGTGGCCTCGACAACGCTCTTTGAACTTGGTAAATTTGGGTGGCCTCGACAACGCTTTTTCAAAGGTCTGGTTTGGGTGGACTCAGAGTTGGTCGTGAGAGGGGTTGATTGCTAAACTTTTGTGCTTCATTTATATGAAGATCAATTGTCCAATATAAGTATGTTCGCGATATGAGGCATTGGACATTACCTAGATCATGTGCCTCAAAATCAAAGGAAAAATTCCTCTCACAACTATCTGCGGTGCCCAACAATATGAAATCATTCACTAATATTGATGTTGGACTAGACTAAATATGCACTCCATAGTCCAATCAAGTATATAAGCCCGCGGTGATCAAACACATACATGTTAAAAAAAAAATTCTATGCTCACAAAAATATATAAGCCCTAGGGGAATTGAAGTTATCAAGTTATTTTTATACAACAAATGGACATCTCATACATCTCATCTCAACTCATTTCATCTCATCTTAAAAACACATATAACATAAAAAAAATACATACAGACATAAATAAATAAAAAAATGAAAAAATTGATATAATCAAAAAAAATCTATGAACAAAAAAACATCATATATGAACATTTTCTATATACACCCATATCCATCCATCCATCCATCCATACATACATACATACATACATACATACATACATACATACATACACGCATACATACATGAAAAAAAATGCTATGAACAAAAACATGAGTAGTAATTATTTTCATAATGATTTGGCCTCAAAAAATTATTTTATTAGTATTTTCAAACTCTAGAATGACCCTATCAACTAGAACAATTTCAAATAATTCTTTTCAAATGCCAATTTTTAGAAGTCCTTTGATGCCTATAGACCATTTTTATGCAAAACCCACTTTGGTCATTTGCAAATTTTGAGCACAACTTCCATTTTTCAATTTTGGTCCAATCTTGGCATTGAACTACAACCCTATTTTTCCTTGCTAAAAAAATTCTGAATTTTTTACATCTTGTAGTCCTTCCAACTAAACCCTTAAGTCCGTATACAGCCCCAATTTCATCTAGCAAGTCCACCAAAAAAATCCTGTAGTTTCTCTGCTCAAAGACTAAATTCTAATAAAACTTGCACTAACAAGTTTTTCCTTTTATCAAACCAACTTGACCATCTTCACTAACATCCAAGGAGACATCATCCTGCCAAGTTTCACATAAAACAAAGTTCCCTAGCTAGCCCTAGCATTTCATCAAACACCTTGTGGACATGGCTGAAACCATGCAATTCTCTAAAACTTTGCAACTCTCTGAACCAACTTGACCATCATCACATTCATCGAGGAAGGACAGAGGAGAGGGGTGGGAGGGAGTACCGGCCTGGACGGCGGGCTGTGGTGCGGCGGCGTTGACGGCAGGGAAGGGGCGCGGCGGTGTCGGGGCAGGGGCGCAGCGGGGGAGTGGGGGAGGGCAGGGGCGCACGAAGGGCGACGTCGGGTCAGAGAGGCAGGGTGCGGCGAGGGCGCCCGTGGTCGAGGGTTCAAGAGCTCGGCGCGCTAAGGTGTTCACGACGCCGGGGGAGAGTAGGATCAAAGAATGTAATGGAAAATTTTCACAAGTGCTGCTTATATACACGAAGCATTGGTCCAGTTCGTGGCACCAATCGGGACCAATGACCCCTTTAGTCTCTTGGTCAGGCCACCAACCGAGACCAAAGGTCGGCTGCTCACCTAATGGGCGGGAAGCAGAGACCTTTCGTCCTGGTTGGTGGCACCCGGGACTAAAGGGGGGCATTGGTCCCGGTTGGTGGCTGGTCCCGGTTCGTGCCACCAACCGGGACCAAATGCCTTGTGCTGTAACGGGCATGAGAGGGCTCGAGAGTGGTTTGTAAGCGCTGCAGCGCCGACCCTCTCAAGCTCCTCTCAACTGCAGGCTTACAGGCCTAATCTCACACTCCTCTACCTATGGGTCTAATGGGCCTGCTGCGGGCCTGAATCTTGGCCCAACTAGCTGGTTGGGTTTCTAGTCGTATTCAGGCTGTGGTGGCCCAGTAGGCGGCATTTTTTTAACTTTTTTTCCAATTTTTGTTTTCTTTTTTTGCTATATTTATTTTCTTTTACTTACAGCTAAATACTTGTAGTTTTTCAGTGATTCTTTTTTATTTTAGGTCACAAAAATTATAAAATTTCTATTAGTGCCATTAGTTTTCGAATTCAATAGTTTAAATTTATATTCTTTTAAATTTGTGTGAATCACTACTTTGTGAATAACTTTACTATAAAAATAGATTTTTGAGTGATATTTTTTCCTGCTATTTAATATTACTGTGTTTTATCATTATATTCAATTTGGTAATTTTTAGGTTATTTTAAATGTCTATTTTAATCAAAAACAGATTTTGTTATTTCAATTTGCTATTCAAATTTCTAACAAAAAAATTGTTTATGAAAATTATTTTTGCTATTAATGTTTTGAACAAAAAATCCTTTGATAATTTTACTTGCATAAATTTTATATAATTTTATTTTCAAAATACTAGAGGTTTATAAAATCTTTTTTGTTGATTCCTTTGCTATTAGTTCATTCTTTGAGCTAAATGACCGCCCTCAAATTGAAAAGCACTACAAATGAACGTCAAAAGGTTGAAAGTTGGCATGGTATCATCATTTCACCCACATAGCATGTGCTAAAAAGTCGAGAGGGTTATGCCAAAAGCTGGATGCACTTCGTGTACAAAATGGACAATCTCTTTCGAATTATGAGGGTTTCGGACGAAAACTCATCTGTTACAAAGGGATTTCATTTTTTTGAACTTATTTGAACTCCAGACTTTTTGTGTGTCCAAAATGCACCATTCAAAGCCACATCATCAATTTTCAACCCTTCTCGACTTCATTTGGTGTTTTTCATGTATTTACTAATTTTTTTGAGCTAAATGACCCTGATATTGGAAAGCACTTCAAATGAGCTCTGAAAAGGTTGAAAGTTGGCATGGTATCATCATTTCACCCACATAGCATGTTCTAAGTTGAGTGGGTTATGGCAAAAGCTGGATGCACTTCGTGTACAAAATGGACAATCTCTTTCGAAGTATCAGGGTTTCGAACAAAAACTCATCTGTTACAAAGGGATTCCATTTTTTGAACTTACTTGAACTCCAGACTTTTTGTGTGTTCAAAATGCACCATTAAAAGCAACATCATCACTTTTCAACCCTTTCTGACTTCATTTGGTATTTTTCGTGCATTTACTGATTTTTTTAGCTAAATGACCCTGAAATTGAAAAGCACTACAAATGAACTCTGAAAGGGTTGAAAGTTGGCATGGTATCATCATTTCTCCCACATAGCATGTGCTAAAAAGTTGAGAGGGTTACGGAAAAAGCTGGATGCACTTCATGTACAAAATGGGCAATCTCTTTCAAGTATCGTGGTTTCGAAGAAAACTCATCTGCTACAAAATGGCATTTCATTTCTTCACATGTAACTAAAGTGATATTTTAGATCAAAGGTAGCATCATAATAGTTGTGGAGAGAAAGTCTTCACTTTTTGTTCACTTGTGTCCTTTTGCTTATTGCTACCAGAACTATTGATAATCTTCATCGCCTAACAGGTGCTTGGGTCACCTTTGACTTTGAAGGAAGAATTTCATGAAACTTTTCATAATCTTCAGACATGTCTGTCTTTGCCCTCTGCTACCTCTTGATCATGTGTTGGTTTTCCCTTGAAGAGGAAAGGGTGATGCAAAGAAAGTAGCATAAGTATTTCCCTCAGTTTTTGAGAACCAAGGTATCAATCCAGTAGGAGATTACACGCAAGTCCCTCGTACTTGCACAAACAAACAAGAACCTCGCAACCAACGCGATAAAGGGGTTGTCACTCCCTTCACGGCCACTTCACGTAAAGTGGATCCGATAGAGACAATAAGATAATTATTTTTGGTATTTTTGTTGTATAGATTGGAAAATAAAGATTGCAAAATAAATGGTGATAGAAATAGCTTGTTGACGGAGAATAATATATTGGAGAATAGACCCGGGGCCATAGGTTTCACTAGTGGCTTCTCTCAAGATAGCAAATTCTACTTGGTGAACAAATTATCGTCGAAAGCAATTGATAGAAAAGCGCCAGAAGTTATGAGAATATCTAGGCATGATCATGTATATAGGCATCACGTCTGCGACAAGTATACCGAAACGATTATGCATCTACTACTATTACTCCACACATCGACCGCTATCCAAAGATGCATCTAGAGTAGTAAGTTCATAAGAACAGAGTAACGATTAGGCAAGATGATGATGATGGATAAACTCAAGCAATATGATATAAACCCCATCTTTTATCCTCGATGGCAAAATACAATACGTGCCTTTGCTGCCCTCGGCCCACTTGGAAAGGACACCACAAGATTGAACCCAAAGCTAAGAACTTCTCCCAGTGCAAGAAAGATCAATCTAGTAGGCCAAACCAAACTGATAATTCGAAGGGACTTGCAAAGATTTTTAAATCATGCATAAAAGAATTTAGAGAAGAATCAAATATAGTTCGTAGATAATCTTGATCATAAACCCACAATTCATCGGATCTCGACAAACACACCGCAAAAAGAATTACATCGAATAGATCTCCAAGAGAATCGAGGAGAACTTTGTATTGAGATCCAAAGAGAGAGAAGAAGCCATCTAGCTAATAATTATGGACCTGAACGTTTGTGGTAAACTACTCACACATCATCGGAGAGGCTATGGTGTTGATGTAGAAGCGCTCCGTGATTGATTCCCCCACCAAGTGAGCGCCAAGAAGGCCCCAAGATGGTATCTAACGGGTACAAAAGGTTGCGGCGGTGGAAATATGGTTTCGTGGTGCTCCTGGATATTTTCAGGGTATATGGATATATCTAGGAGGAAGAAATAGGTCGGTGGAGCTGCGAGTGGCCCACGAGGGTGGGGGGCGTGCCCTCCTGCCTCGTGGCCTCCTCGCTTCTTTCTTGATGTCCACTCCAAGTCCCCTAGATCATGTTTGTTCCAAAAATAACTCTCCCGAAGGTTTCATTCCGTTTGGATCCCGTTTGATATTCCTTTTCTGTGAAACACTGAAATAGGAAAAAATAGCAATTTGCACTGGGCCTTCGGTTAGTAGGTTTGTCCCCAAAAAAATATAAAAAGGTATATTAAAGCCCATTAAACATCCAAAACAGGTAATATAATAGCATGGAACAATAAAAAATTATAGATACATTGGAGACGTATCACCCTCCACTCCCACGATGTCTCTTTTTCCTTAAAGAACTACGTGTCACTTTGGCTCATCGTATGATATATTCGCTTCCTTATCTTTTCTTTTTCTCGGTTTGGTAGACATGTCCTTCACATAGAAAACCTGCACCACATCATTGGCTACGACAAATAGTTCGTATGTGTACCCAAGATTGTTCAGATCCACTGTTGTCATTCCGTGCTGTGGGTCTACCTGTACCCCTCCTCCTGACAGATTGACCCATTTGCACTGATCCAAAGGGTCCATAAAATCATGTCCATAGTCAAGTTCCCATATGTCCACTATGTAACCATAAAATGTGTCTTTCCCCTCTTGGTTAATGCATCAAAGCGGACACCACTGTTTTGGTTGGTGCTCTTTTGATCTTGGGCGATCGTGTAAAATGTATTCCCATTTATCTCGCACTTTGTAAGTCAATACAATCGAAGATGGTCCCCTGGCCAATGAGTATATCTCATCAAAAACAGTGTTTTCACCCATGAGACATGTTTGCAAGCAACTGCCGAAAGTCTTGATGTGTTCACATGTAGTCCAGTCATCGCACTGCTCCGGGTGTTTGGAGCGTAGGATATTCTTGTGTTCATTGACATACGGGGTCACCAAGGTAGAATTTTGTACAACGGTGTAGTGTGCTTGAGACCAAGAATGCCCGTCCCTACATATTATTGAGTCTGCTCCTAGCGTGCCTTTTCCAATCAGTCTCCACTCACACCGCGACTAAGGGAGCACTACTAGAATCAGGATCTTTGCCGTCAGCCAGATCTTTGACGCTCGCTAACCGACGGCAAGAAGACGGTCTTTGCTTTCGCCTAGAAAGAAGTCGATGGCAAAGAAAGAGCCGACGACAAAGACCATGTTTACCGTCAGCTTCTTCTTTGCCGTCTGCTAGTCGACGCAGTATAGCATCTTGCCGTTGCCGGCTAATGTATCGGCAAAGAACCGTGTCTCTAACTAAAATCCAATGATTTATCAGACACTTTCTTTGCCGTCCGCTAGTAGAAGGCAAAAGAAAGTGACCAAACTAATGTTCAGTATTAGGCTCTTTTGTCGTCTGGCTAGCAGACGGCAAAGAACCGTGCCCTAACTAAAATTCAACGACGCCCGCCCACACCCCATCTCTCCGTCTCTCTCTCTCTCCTCACTGAGCTGCCACGCCGCTGCACCTCGCCTTAGCCAGCCGCCACGACATCCTGCTCAAGGCCACGCCGCCGCCACCGCCACCCCGCCTTCGAGCCACCGCCCGCCCCACCATGCAGCCCCGCGATCCCTCCCCGCCTCACACCATCCCTCGCTGCCGCCATGCCGCCTGCCCGCCTCGCGTTCGAGCTGTCGCTCCCCACGCCACTGCAGTCAGCCAGGTGCCCTCCTCCACCCCAAAGACTTCTCCTCCACCATCGCGGCCGCCTGGCGCCCCCTCCACCCGGCCACTCCGGCGCCCCCTCCTCCACCATGGTGGCCCCGGCGCCCCCTCCTCCAACCGGCCGCCCTGACGCCCCTCTCCTCCACTCCGGTGAGACCTCTTATATTTTTCTGTTTTTGTTTCTGTATTTTAAGTTTAGTTTAGGTTTGGTTTAGTTTAGGTTTAGAGCAGATAGCCTTATATTGCAGTGCAAGAATTGATTACCATAGCTCATCCAAACTTTAGTTTAGGTTTGTATTGAATGTTCAGTCAATCATGGAGCATGATTTTCTACTTATAATGGTGTTGTGCTTGTTCTGCAATTTTTTGTCAGGGTTCTTGTGCTACTCTACTGCTATATTATGCATAGTGAATAAGTGTAATTCTGGTATTTCCAGTGTCCAAGGAATGGTTGTTGTCATCATGTCCTTTGATGTTTTCCGTGTTTTCTACATGAAAACAGACTTGGCAAATATACAAACATGTTTTTCTTTGTCTTTAGAGGGATCTAAATCGAATTCTAACAATATTAGCAGTTTTTCGAGTACTAATGTTCTCCCCCCCCCCCACAAGTCATTCCTTGCTGCTTTATCTCTATTATTATGTAGTGTGGTACAACTTCATGATAATTTCCTTTGTGTCGCCACATTTATATATACAAAATTTGTTCTCGTTTAGCTTTGTATTCGATTATGATAATTCTGCCCCCCTACAAAAACAACACATAATAAAGCATTTTTAAAAATATTGAAATAATTAAGCATGAACCTGTTGAAGTAATCAGCAACGCTCGAATTAGTTTAATCTGAGAAAACAACATGGCATGCATATTGCTTATGCAATCTGTCATTAGAGGGAAACTATACCCGTCTGTTTCTTTTCTTTTTTGCAGAAAGGCAATCTATACATTCAGCAGATTTAAGGAAAGTCCAGCGTGTCTTTATCACTAGCATAGGCATGAAAGCATAATCTCAATCTAAACAAGAGGCCGCTTTCTCACTAGTACACCATAAGGAACTGCTTAGTTACTATGCTCTTTTTTTTCAACATTTTTTAGTTTTCTTTCATGTCTAAAGTAATCGGTCTCTTCTGCTGCTTATCATAGACGGGGGGAGGACGCCATCGCAGGCTCCGCTCTGCCACACCGGAGTACGAGTTGGATGCTTTTGTGTTCTTCAGTATTATACTTGGGAATTCCTCCAGGAGGCGGGTATATAAAAGGAGAGATCTCACCTTCACCCATCTCATTATGATAACTCTGCTATTTGCTACATCACTACTTGTCCCAAACTTCAGAGGCTACCTGACACTTTTATGAAGATGCTAGACCACCATCGCCAAAGAATGTGAAGCTGCGACAGTGCAGTGGGCTTCGCAGTACATTGGGACGGGGTGGTGATCGTGCACGCCACATGTACCGTGGTCGTGGCCGGGAGCAGTTCTTCCGCGTTTCATCAAGGAAATATGCCCTAGAGGCAATAATAAAGTTATTATTTATTTCCTTATATCATGATAAATGTTTATTATTCATGCTAGAATTGTATTAACCGGAAACATAATACATGTGTGAATATATAGACAAACATAGTGTCACTAGTATGCCTCTACTTGACAAACACGTCACTATAAGCCTTGCAAGCATTGTAACTAATGAGTTAGTTGCGGGATGATGTATTATGGAACGAGTAAAGAGACTTGCCGGTAACAAGATTGAACTAGGTATTGATATAACGACGATCGAATCTCGAGCAAGTAACATACCGATGACAAAGGGAACAACGTATGTTGTTATGCGGTTTGACCGATAAAGATCTGCGTAGAATATGTGGGAGCCAACATGAGCATACAGGTTCCGCTATTGGTTATTGACCGGAGACGTGTCTCGGTCATGTCTACATAGTTCACGAACCCGTAGGGTCCGCACGCTTAAAGTTCGGTGACGATCGGTATTATGAATTTTTGTGTTTTGATGTACTGAAGGTAGTTCGGAGTCCCGGATATGATCACGGACATGACGTGGAGTCTCGAAATGGTCGAGACGTAAAGATCAATATATTGGACAACTATGTTCGGACACCGGAAAGGTTCCTAAGGTTTCGACATATATCGGAGTACTGTGGGGTTACCGGAATTTCCGGGGACTTAATGGGCCTTAGTGGAAATTGAGGGCAGCAAGGGGAGTGTGGGCGTGGCCTCAAGGCCCAAACCGAATTAGTTTCGGGCAAGGGGCCGGCCCCCTCTTTCCTTCTCCTCCTCTCCCTTTCCTTCCCCCTCTCCTACTCCTACTAGGAAAAGGAGGAGTCCTACTCCTAGTGGGAGTAGGACTCCCTCCCTTGGCGTGCCCTCCTTGGCCGACCGCCTCTCCCCCTTTGCTCCTTTATATACGAGGTCAGGGGGGCACCTCTAGACACAACAATTGATCATTGATCTCTTAGCTGCAAGGTGCCCCCTCCACCATAATCCACCTCGATCATATCATAGCGTGGTTAGGCAAAGCCTTGCGCCGGTAGTATCATCATCACCGCCACCACGCCATAGTGCCGATTTAAACTCTCCCGTGAAGCTTTGCAGATCGGAGCTCGTGGGACGCCATCGAAGTTGAACGCGTGCGTAACTCGGAGGTGCCGTATGCTCGTACTTGGATCGGTCGGATCGTGAAGACGCTCGACTACATCAACCGCGTTCTCATAACACTTCCTCTTCACGGTCTACAAGGGTACATGGACGATACTCTTCCCTCTCGCTATGCATCACCATGATCTTGCATGTGCGAGGGAAAATTTTGAAATTACTACGCTCCTCAACAAAGGGTATCCGAGCCGTGTTTATGCGTAGATGTTATATGCACGAGTAGAACACAAGTGAGTTGTGGGCGATATAAGTCCTACTGCTTACCAAAGATGTCATACTTTGTCTCGCGGTATTGTTGGATGAAGCGCCCAGATCGACATAACGCCAGACGCTTACGCGAGATCGGTTCTACCGACGTGTTTTGCACATGTGTGGTCAAGCGGTGTCGGGCTTTCTCCAACTTTAGTGAACCAAGTATGACTACGCCCGTCCTTGTTGAAGGTTAAAACAACACTAACTTGACGAACTATCGCTGTGGTTTTGATGCGAGGTAAGAATCGGTTCTTGATCAGCCCGTAGCAGCCACGTAAAACTTGCAACAACAAAGTAGAGGACGTCTAACTTGTTTTTGTAGGGCTTGTTGTGATGTGATATGGTCAAGACATGATGAGATATAAGTTGTTGTATGAGATGACCATGTTTTGTTGAAGTTATCGGCAATCGCGTAAGCCTTATGGTTGTCTCTTTATTGCATAAGATGCAAGCGCCAAACAATTGCTTTACTTTATTGCTATGCGATAGCAATAGTTGCAAGAGCAATAGTTGGCAACACGACCATGTGACGACACATCGATAGAGATCAAGATGATGGAGATCATGGTGTCATGTGACACGTCTCCAACGTATCTATAATTTTTTACTGTTCCATGCTATATTATATTCCTCGCTTTTGGACATTATTGGGCTTTATTATACACTTTCATATTATTTTTGGGACTAACCTATTCACCGGGGCCCAGCCTGTAATTGTTGTTTTTTTGCCTATTTCAGAGTTTCCTCAAGTAAAAAGAATATCAAATGGAGTCCAAACGGAATGAAACCTTCGAACGTGATTTTCGTAACTAATGTGATCCAGAGGACTTGGACCCTACGTCAAGAAACCAACCAGGAAGGCACGAGGTAGGGGGGCGCGCCTACCCCCCCAGGCGCGCCCTCCACCCTCGTGGGGCCCACGTTGCTCCACTGACGTACTTCTTCCTCCTATATATACCTATGTACCCCTAAACTACCAGATACGGAGCCAAAACCCTAATTCCACCACCGCAACCTTCTGTACCCATGAGATCCCATCTTGGGGCCTTTTCCGGAGCTCCGCCGGAGGGGGCATCGATCATGGAGGGCTTCTACATCAACACCATAACCTCTCCGATGATGTGTGAGTAGTTTACTTCAGACCTTCGGGTCGATAGTTATTAGCTAGATGGCTTCTTCTCTCTTTTTGGATCTCAATACAATGTTCTCCCCCTCTCTTGTGGAGATCTATTCGATGTAATCTTCTTTTGCGATGTGTTTGTTGAGACCGATTAATTGTGGGTTTATGATCAAGTTTATCTATGAACAATATTTGAATCTTCTCTGAATTCTTTTATGTATGATTGGTTATCTTTGCAAGTCTCTTCGAATAATCAGTTTGGTTTGGCCAACTAGATTGATCTTTCTTGCAATGGGAGAAGTGCTTAGATTTGGGTTCAATGTTATGTATCCTTTCCCAAAGGATGAGGGGCAGCAAGGCACGTATTGTATTGTTGCCATTGAGGATAACAAGATGGGGTTTATATCATATTTCATGAGTTTATCCTCTACATCATGTCATCTTGCTTAAAGTGTTACTCGCTCTTTTGAACTTAATACTCTAGATGCATGCCGGATAGCGGTCGATGTGTGGAGTAATAGTAGTAGATGCAAAGTGTGTGTCGGTCTACTTATCTCTGGACGTGATGCCTATATACATGATCATACCTAGATATTCTCATAACTATCCTCAATTTCGGCCAATTGCTCAACAAGAATTTGTTTAGCCACCGTAATACTTATGCTCTCGAGAGAAGCCACTAGTGAAACCTATGGCCCTCGGTCTATTTTCCATCATATTAATCTTCCGTCAACAATCTATTTCTTTTTACCGCTTTTATTTTGCTTTATTTACTTTGCATATTTATCATAAAAATACCAAAAATAGTATCTTATCATATATATCATATCTTACTTTCGTAAGTGACTGTGAAGGGATTGACAACCACTTTATTGCGTTGGTTGCGAGGATTTTATTTGTTTGTGTAGGTGCAAGGGACTCAAGGTGGCCTCCTACTGGATTGATACCTTGGTTCTCAAAAACTGAGGGAAATACTTACGCTACTTTGCTGCATCACCCTTTCCTCTTCAAGGGAAAACAAACGTAGTGCTCAAGAGGTAGCATCATGTCGGTGACGATAGAGATCATGACGGTACCTTGGAGATGGAGATCAAAGGCACAAGATGATGATGGCCATATCATGTCACATATTTTGATTGCATGTGATGTTTATCCTTTATGCATCTTATTTTGCTTTGTTTGACGGTAGCATTATAAGATGATCTCTCACTAATTCAAGGTAAAAGTGTTCTCCCGGAGTATGCACCGTTGCCAAAGTTCGTCGTGCCGAGACACCACGTGATGATCGGGTGTGATAAGCTCAACGTTCATCTACAACGGGTCTAAGACAGTTTTGCACACGCAGAATACTCGGGTTAAACTTGACGAGCCTAGCATATGCAGATATGGCCTCGGAACACTGAGACCGAAAGGTCGAGCGTGAATCATATAGTAGATATGATCAACATATAGATGTTCACCATTGAAAACTACTCCATCTCACGTGGTGATCGGTTATGGTTTAGTTGATATGGATCACGTGATCACTTAGATGATTAGAGGGATGTCTATCTAAGTGGGAGTTCTTAAGTAATATGATTAATTGAACTTAAATTTATCATGAACTTAGTCCTGATAGTATTTGCATATCTATGTTGTAGATCAATAGCTCGCACATAGCTTCCCCGTTTATTTTTGATATGTTCCTAGAGAAAAATAAATTGAAAGATGTTAGTAGCAATGATGCGGATTGGATCCATGATCTGAGGATTATCCTCATTGCTGCACAGAAGAATTATGTCCTTGATGCACCGCTAGGTGACGGACCTATTGCAGGAGCATATGCAGACGTTATGAATGTTTGGCAAAGCTCGGTATGATGACTACTTGATAGTTTAGTGCACCATGCTTTACGGCTTAGAAACGGGGACTTAAAAAATGTTTTGAATGCCACGGAGCATATAAGATGTTCAAAGAGTTGAAATTAGTATTTCAGACTCATGCCCATGTTGAAAGGTATGAGACCTTTGACAAGTACTTTTCCTACAAAATGGAGGAGAATAGCTCAGCTAGTGAGCATGTGCTCAGAATGTTTGAGTGCTACAATCACTTGAATCAAGTGGGAGTTAATCTTCCAGATAAGATAGTGATTGACAGAATTCTCTAGTCACTATCACCAAGTTACTAGAACTTCGTGATGAACTATAATATGCAAGGGATAATGGAAAAGATTCCCAAGCTCTTCGTGATACGTAAATCCATTTGTAGAAATCAAGAAAAGCATCAAGTTTTGATGGTTGACAAGACCACTAGTTTCAAGAAAAGGGCAAAAGGAAGAAGGGGAACTTCAAGAAGAATGGCAAGAAAGTTGCTGCTCAAGTGAAGAAGCCCAAGTCTAGACCTAAGCCTGAGACTAAGTGCTTCTACTGCAAAGGGACTGGTCACTGGAAGCAAAACTGCCCCAAGTATTTGGCGGATAAGAAGGATGTCAAAGTGAACAAAGGTATATTTGATATACATGTTATTGATGTGTACTTTACTAGTGTTTATAGCAACCCCTCATTATTTGATACTAGTTCAGCTTGCCATAAGATTAGTAACTTGAAACGGGTGTTGCGTAATGAACAGAGACTAGTTAAGGGTGAAGTGACGATGTGTATTGGAAGTGGTTCCAAAATTGATATGATCATCATCGCACACTCCCTATACTTTCGGGATAAGTGTTGAACCTAAAATAAATGTTATTTGGTGTTTGCGAGCATGAATATGATTGGATCATGTTTATTGCAATATGGTTATTCATTTAAGTCAAAGAATAATTGTTGTTCTATTTACATGAATAAAACCTTCTATGGTCATACACTCAATATAAATGGTTTATTGAATCTCGATCGTGGTGATACACATATTCATAATATTGAAGCCAAAAGATGCAAAGTTAATAATGATAGTGAAACTTAATTGTGGCACTGCCGTTTAGGTCATATCACTACAAAAAAAAGACACATCCGTGACATTTAGGGCTGAACGAAAAAAAATTATGTCATACATATGACACTTCTATGACGATAATTGTGACAAAACCCGGTATCATCATAGATGTGGTGGGCTCCTACTTCTATGACAAAAAATCATGACAGAAAATGGGCGCTTTCTGGCCCCGGGCGGCCGGAGACGCAGCTGCATGACATTCTTTGGGTCGCCCATGACGGAAAAACCGTGGTAGAAGCGAGGGGAGGAAAATTTCGGGAGTTCCTGCTACGGTGGGAGGTCGGGGCCGAGCGATGCGCTGCTTTCTCGTGACACGTGTGCTGCTGTGTGCGTAGGCGTTGGCTCTAATCAACGTGAGCGAGGTATTGGGCTCTAATCGAACCCGAAAGCGACAGACTCGCAGTTACGCTATCAACCCGAAGCGATCGATCGATGGCTGTTAGTTGACCCGATCGAGCGATTCTTCGCTATCGCCGCTAATCAAGCCGATCGATGCCGCCTCGATGAATACAGTAAGCGTTGCGGGGGGGTTTGGATGAACAGTGAGCGGTGGCGTTGCCTCTAGATGAATAGGACCCCGTGGTGTGGTGGAGGGCTGGATGAACAGTAGACGGTGGAGGGGTGCCCGTGGAGGGGTGGTTGAATAGGACCCCGTGGTGTGGAGGGCTGGATGAACAGTAGACGGTGGAGGGGTGCCCGTGGAGGGGTGGTTGAACAGGACCCCGTGGTGTGGAGGGCTGGATGAACAGTAGACGCTGGAGGGGTGGTTGAACAATAGCGGTTGTAGTAGCGCTCGCAGGAGGCTGGATGTAAAGGAGACCATGGAGGGTGGAGGAGGTCGACGGTAGCCCGTGGAGGCCGGAGGAGGTCGACGGTGGAGATGAACAGATCCCGTGGAGTCCGTTTGGCGGTATGCCACACCCTCCCGGCGAATAGGGACCCCTGCTTCAACCGTAGCGCCCAACACAAGTCCGCTTTGCCGGGCTTTATGGTACGCCACACCCTCCCGATCAACAGACCCCTCCCTGCTTTGACCGTAGGAGGTCCGTTTCGTCTGCTTTATGGCACGCCACACCCTCCCGATCAACAGGACCCCGCTTTGACCATAGGAGGTCCATTTCTTCGCTTTGCGGTATATGCCACACCCTCCCGATCAACAGGACCCTGCTCCGAACGTAGGAGGTCCGCTTCTCCGCCAGCGGTACGCCAGCCTCGCTTCCATCACCTGCTCCGGCCCAAGCCCTCCCGATGAACACGACCACACATTCCGCTCCGACCCCGCCGGTTGGTTCCCCATGAACATGACGACGACGCCGCTTTCTCCGCTTTCGACCCAAAGCCATGTAATGTATGCGCCGAGTAGGCGCTTGAGACCCCGCCTGCATGTACACATATCGCGGCCATATTTTCTTCTTGCACCCTGGCCGCTGTATGACGCAGGTGTACATGCTACATGCACGCCTCTACTACGACATGTGCGCCGCCTCTACATCGACCAAGATATATGTAATGCATATCGTCACACCGTAATGACAACGCCACGCACGCTTCGACCAGGTGGGTCCCGACCGCTGTGCACTTCCTTGCCTGCGAAGATGTAGCTGGTGGGTCCTAGCAGTCAGGGGGGCGAATCGTTTGTTTTTTTTTGCCCGGACGCACTTCCTTGCGTGCGAAGGTGTAGCTGGTGGGTCCCAGCAGTCAGGGGGGAAACATTTTTTTCGCGAAATACGGTGGCCCGTCCGGTGGGTCCCTGCTGTCAGGTGGAGGAATAATTATTTTATGCGTAATAAGGAGGCACTTCCTTGCGGCCACCGGTGGACCCAAATTGTCACCACTCCATGCACAAGATTTCTTCCGATGGAAGTCGGTCGCCGACCACATTGACCACGCCGCATTCCGAGAGCACCACGGCGGTGGACGACGGCGAGGCCTAGGAAGGGGACGACGCGAGCCGGGAAGACGCAGCAGTTGGATGCCCACGCCAAGACGAGCACGAGGGGTGAGGCTGCTGCCGCCGCAGAATAACAGGGTGTGGGTGAGTAGAGGGATGGCACGCCGCGGTGGGAGTAGTAGGGGTAGTGAGGTTTTTGTCAGATCGCAGCCGGCCACGGGAGGCAGGAGCACGAGGCACGACCGGCGCTGGTTTGGGCGGCTGGAGCAAGAAGACCAGAGGTTGAAGAAGCACTACGGCCATTGGATGAACATCGTAGGGTCACTGGAGCTAGAATCATGCATATTGACTAAGTTGACAAATCCCTCCGTCCCCGTCAACTTAGTAGGCCCACAAGTCAGCCTGCCGCTATACTAGGTCCCAGCTAACAGACGGAGTATTCATTTTTTTGTGCGTAATAAGGAGGCACTTCCTTGCGTGCGAAGATATAGCTGGTGGGTCCGAGCTGTCAGCGGCGGTAACGTTTTTTTTGCGAAATACAGAGGCCCTTTCGGTGGGTCCCTGATGTCAGGTGGATGAATCATTATTTTTCGTGTAATAAGGAGGCATTTCCTTGCGTGCGGCCATGGATCCAGCTATCGGCCTCTCCACGTCAAATCCACTTCAGATGCATGTCGGTCGTTGACCACGCTGACCAGGGTCGCGCCCGAGAGCACCGTATGGCGGTGGACGACGGCGAGGCCTAGGGAAGGAAACGACACGGAGGCGTGGAAGACTCGCGCTTGTTTCCCACATGGAGGGGAGTACGACTGTACAAGGGTTTCATCGTTCGTCGCCATCGCCGGAGAATAACAGCAGGTGTGGGTGAGTAGAGGGATGGCTAGGCCAGCGATGGGAGTACGGGGCGGTGAGGCCTCACGTGGCAGCAGAGCCGGCATGGGAGGAGGGAGCAAGCAGCAGTCCGTCGGGCGCTTGTTTGAGCGGGCCGGATCAGGAAGAGCAGAGATTGAAGAAGACGACTACCGTTGGATGGCCATCCAACGATCCACCGCTTGTGCATCAACCTTTTTTAGGAAAGCCTCAAATCATGGGAAAATAGCATACAGCCCATCTGCCATTATTTCTAATAATTTACAGCCCATTTGCTAATTCTTAAGGTTTTTTTGGAGCCCATATTATTTTTGTTAGCATTACAGCCCATATTGTGGCCACGGTTAAAAAATTATACGAAATTTTGCATATTTCAAAAGCGGTCCGAACTGTTTTTAATCCCGAAATTTCGACTCACATTCAAACTGATTTTAAAATAAATGTATATAAATATAAAATCCAACAAATTCTCCACGCATAAAAATTAATGTAATTTAAAATCTTGAAATGAAAAAAATATATTTGAAACTAATTGCCGGTTTGATGTGTTTTAAAAATGTACAGCCCATTTCTCATTACCGATGGGCCATTTTCTCGGCCAGCCGAATGAAAGCTCTCCTCGTCTTGAAAGATTTGCAGCCCAACAGCTCGACAAAGCGACTTTACTTGGCAAATCACAAAAACTGGGCTGTGGCCATGGACCCAGCTTGTCGCCTCTCCACGCATGACAAGATTTCTTCCGATGGAAGTCGCTCTTGACCACGCTGGACCACGCCACATGGAGAGCACGAAGGCGGAGGACGACCGCGAGGACTAGGAAGGGGACGACGCGGAGCCGGGAAGACGCGCAATGAAGCCCGCGTGGAGAGGAGTACGAGGGTTCACCGTTCTGCCATGTGTGAGGTTGCCGCCGCCAGCAGGCCTGGCCGTGGGAATAGTAGGGCGGTGAGGCCTCCATGCGACAAAGACAAATGGCCACGGGAGGCAGGAGCATGAGGCACGACCGGCGCTGGTTTGGGCGGCCGGAGCAAGAAGACCAGAGGTTGAAGAAGCACTACGCCTGTTGGATGGACATCGACGGTCACCGGAGCTAGAATCGTTCATATTGACTAAGTTGACAAAGCCGTTCGTCCCGCCAACTTAGTAGGCCCATTAAGTCAGCCTCCCACCAAGGTGGGTCCCAGCTAGCAAGGGAGTATTCATTTTTTGTGCGTAATAAGGAGGCACTTCCGGTGGGTCCGAAATGACAATGGGGAACGCTTTTTCACTTAAATACGGTGGCCCGTCCACGTGGGTCCCAAATGTGGGCAAACGTTTTTTTCGCAAAATACGGTGGCCCGTCCCAAAGGGTTCTCAGGTCAGCCGCTTGGAGGAATCATTATTTTTGTTTAATAAGGAGGCACTTACTTGTCGCGTCAGGACCCACCGAGACTCTCCACGCAAAGATACTTCCGATGGAAGTCGCTCTTGACCACGCCGACCTCGCCGCATTCTCGCTGCATGCATGCGCCCATGGGCGTGGTGCATCCCCACCGCCGCCTCTCACGCATACAATCATCTTCCGATGACTCTCGCTTGTTGACCACGTTGACCATTACCGCGCCGAAGCGCACTAAGACCGGAACGACCGGAGATGGGGAAGACGGGCGTTGAGTCGCAGAGCAGAGAAGTGTGGGAAACTTCACTGGTTCAAAAGCGCCGGCAAGACAGCCAAGGTAAGCCGCCACGGGAGACAGGAGCAAGAACAGAGGTTGAAGAAGGAGCACGGCTGTTGGATTAACATCCAACGGTCCATCTGGTAGAATCATTTGTTGATTAAGTTGACAAAGCCGTGCGTACACGTCCGCTTAGTAGGCCCACAAGCCAGTCACCAAATCTGACGGGTCTCGGCTGTCAATGGGATGAAATTTTTTTTTTGCAAAACAAGGAGGCACTTCCTTCCATGCGAAGATACAGCCGGCGGGTCCCAGCTGTCAGGTGGAGGAAACATTTTTTCAGCTTAATAAGGAAGAACTTTCCTTGCGTGGGACCATGGACCTCGTGGGTCCCAGCCATCAGGCTCTCCACATACAGTCCTCTTCCGATGACTCTCGTTTGTTGACCATGCCACAACGAACACAGCGAGGCGGTGGACGACGGCGAGGCTCTGGATGGGAACGACTCGGAGATGGGAAAACGCGGCAGTGGAGTCGCAAATTGAGAGGAGGAGAAGCGTTATAACTGGTTCTATTGCGGCGTGGGGCTGTAGTCCGTGGAGAATAACAGGAGGTGTCGAGGGGTGGAGGGATAGCCTGGTCGGCGGTGGGGTAGCGCTCTGCAGCGATGTGTGCTAAGCAGAGCCGCTAGCCGCCGGAGGCTGGACCAGGCGGTCCCGGCGACGCTGGAGGAAGAAGACGAGAGATTGAAGGTGCATGCCGGCCGTTGGATATAAATCCAATGGCTGTGGAGGACACCATCATTTGTTGACCAAGTTGACAACGCCCTGTGTAGGCTTCGACCTATTGGCCCACATGCCAGCCTGCAAAAATGTGGCATATATTTAACCCATGTTTTCTAGAATGTACAGTCCATTTGCTGGGCTCGGTGAACAAATAATTTCACGTCAATGAGGCCCATTTATATTTTCTAAGAAATCCCAGCCCATTTGCACTTCCTTGAAATACACGTATTAGGTGGGCTCGTTATATATATAACGTTATGTTAGAAGGAGCAATTAATATCAAAGAATAAACCGGAGAGGCACATTATATATATATATATATATATATATATATATATATATATAAAATTAAGAAATTAGCGAGTTATTGCTCAAAATAAAAATGAGCACGTTGTTATTAAATTGGTCCTTCAAAATCTTCGCAAGCTTTTGTACGCAATCACCAGGATTTTTCATTGCTCGTGAGTCAAAAACAACCAGGATTTTCCGTTAAACATTTACTTTTATAAGTTAATAACACGTGGGATGTTTTTATAATGTATATATAAGTCTCTATAAAATATACGATAATGGTAATAAAAGAAATATATATGTGGTTAGAAGGGAAAACATAAATTGGACACAGCATTACTTTTATAAGAGACCTGTGTTTTATACCCCACAGTAGGCATACTAACAAGTTCACACACAAATACAATGTAAAAGGTAAACATTCATATCAAACTCAGGTTCACAGGACACGTTCATATTCATAGCCAACATTCACTATCAACAACTCAAAAGATTCATATATACACAAGCTCAACATATCTATGCATCCAAATGATTGATAGATCACACGACAATATTCATACATAATTCACAAAAAGCTTCAGATATACACATGTTCAAGATGTTTATGCATCCAAATGATTGAGATCACAGCCAATATGATCCATGGACGAACTTTTACTTACCTAGGGTACAGACCGGTAAATGGTGTTCAATCGAGGTACTTCTTGCTAAAATTAGTTCTTGTGCTTGAGTAAACTTTCGAGTACATAAGAGGCAACACAGACAATCTGAACTTTGCTTGTAGGTTTATCCTCAAATAGTGGCCTCGTGCCGAGGGAGGTTTGAGCAACTTGGCCACTACTTTCATCCAACTAGTTTAATGGCTCATCTTGGTCCTGTATCTCGCCAAAATTCTACATTGCGCATTTAGAAAGGAGGCGGTTGAGAAAATGAACCACCCAATTTTTTGTGCAGTTCAAGCTGAAATGGAGCATCCTTGGCGTGCAGATCGATTAAGTGCCGATGAATATACACGCCAACCAACTTGTCTGGAATCTTTAGACTCCATGCCATATAGTTCGCTACCATATGTGCCGATAACCAAAAGGCACAAGTTGGGACCAAAGATCGGACTGCATTTTTCCGGGCTATGCACCAAGCAATATTTTTATGCGTTCACTCTCCCGATACTTGGAGTTTGACAATTGGTTGACGCCTTGGTTGATACTCGAATGAATATAGGCACTTCTTGTCAACATCGATGCTTGCCTGAGTGAACTTTGGGGTACATAGCAGCAGCATAAGTACCTGTCCATCTGATCATTTTGTGCAGTTCTACTAAAATCACCCGATGTAATGATTTGCCTGCGAGTTCAGGCTCCAAATTACTCCTTTATGAAATCGGCAAACAAGAGCACAATACCAAATTACCAATACATATGACAGGCACAATAATCAGATAAAGACCAGTACCAACCTGTGTGAGGTAGCATATCAATTACTATTTCCTTTGACCGAAGCCGAGATAAGCCAAGCGAATCGACAAAGAAAGGAAGAAACCAAGCGGAGATTAGCGGTCGACAGAAAGGACGGAAGTCGCCGAGGCAATGAAGCACCCAAAGTTTTTGTGCAGTTCCACCAAAATTGAGCATCCTGTTGGCACATATATTGAGAGAGTGAGATTACTGTAATAGTGGGACTAGTTGATGAAACATACACTAACAAATAGAAGCACCCTCATTATCTTAATGGGTAAAGTTAGCAACATAGTAGTCTTGCTTAAAGAGAGGTATTAGTTTATTTAATCGCTGCCAATTAGCTCAACTCAACACTCAAAGCATTGCCATTTATCATAGGTTGCAAAACTTAAAAGTGCAAAGATAAAGGAGTTTCTCATGACAAGAGTAACGATACAAATAGAGATGACAAAGAACTAATATGGATGAAGGCCTTAGGCCCGTACCAACCTGAGAAAAAAGCTTATTCATGTAGTCCCGTAAGAGATGATAAAGCACTCAATCGAATCACACAATAGTATATATTTTTGTGCACTTCAAATGTATGGTTGAAATCACTCTTGTTTACCAAAGGTTGAGATTATATCGAAAGATTATCAAGAACTTCCAAAGCAGAGTTAAAGCAGGCTGGGATACAATTCATTGTATTGTCTTGTGTAGTTCCACTAAAATGTATGATTGGCACAACATGATCCCTGTTTGCACAAGTAGGAACAAGGTGAAACCTTCATTAGCTCAATGAGAAAGGATAGGAAGACATTAGCATATTACTCAAACAGTAGCATCAAATTCATGATGGACAATACGCAAAACATTGCCTCATTGAACCAATGGCAATAAATTGACATGCAAAACAATAGCACTATTATGTCATGACACTAATAATATTCCTCCCTGCTCCACCACATGATTCACCTCCATAGACAAACATTCACACGCATATGATTCAAAGATAGGGTCCTACTAAAGATTTGTTTAACTCCAACAGGAAAATTAGGCAGTAATAAATTAGTGGTACTTAAGTACTCCTAATTAATTAAGTGAGACAGCAGAAGTGGAAGGGCTCCCTGGAGGATCGTCTCACATGTAAGGTAGTCGTTGCCGGAGCCCTTGAATGGCCTCGACTGAGGCCTCTGGCTTCAGCAAGATCGCCTTGGCACTGTTTATTCTTCTTCTTCTTCCTCTTCATGCTCTGTTTCTCTTTCTCCTCACCAGTTCACTACTAGGAAAAGGGCTATAGATAGGATTGATACTAATGGCGCACCGAGGAAGCAGTGCGCCACTACTATATACTAATGGCGCACCAGTCGGAGATGCGCCATTAGTGTGGAAGACACTAATGGCGCACCAGACATGGTGCGCCACTAGTATTATTATTTTTTCATTTTTCCATACATACCGATGGCGCATCAGGTCGGCGCGCCATTACTAGTTCTAACTAGTAATGGCGCATTTGAGGCGCATTGTGCGCCATTACCGTATTTTTTTATTCTTTTTTTGCAAAATTACTAATGGCGTGATCGGCCAGGTGCGCCATTACTAGTTTAGACTAGTAATGGCGCACTATGACCAAAAGCGCCATTAGTATATATATATATATATATATATATATATATATATATATATATATTTACTTTTCAAGAACACTACTAATGGCGCACCACCGCAGTGCGCTTATTATAACTGTGGTTACCATCGGCGCATTTGTCACCGGTGCGCCTATTAGTAACCTCGGGACCCCAACAAGATATTTTGGACAGCCCCACACCTACCCACTCACTTTCCCCACTTCATTCCCTCCACCTCCTTCTCCAAGCTTTGGCTGCCTCCTCCTCCTCACCTCATTTCCACCATAGATTCATCAAAATTAAGTGGTGAAATTACCTTTTTGATAGGTAAGTAAGGGAAAGCTATCTTCATGATGTAGATCTACTTTTTTCTCCCTAGCTCGTTCCAACAACGTGCACATGCACTTTTTGTGGCCTAGCTAGATCTATGTATGTTTGTGGTGTTGCTTGTGTTTGTGGTGTTGCATATATGTTTCTGTTTGCAGGTACCGGTATTTGAAATGCGATAGTTGCCAATAATTTGCCGGAATGTTGATTCATTTCCGTTTCGGCAAGAATTTTGGCACTATGCATTCTTTTTTGTCCTATTTTTAGGGAAGGTCATGCCGAAAATTTTCTTGGTTCTAAAATATCGTTTTTCTCTACCCCGCAAGCGACCATGGTTCGCACGATGACCGAAGGCATCGTGAATAGGTTTTTGAGCTCCGCGAAGGCCGAGATGCTTCAAAAGAACGAGACGGAGATAAGATGTCCGTGTCGAAGATGCAAGCTGAAGAGCCTTATTGCGGACCCGGATTCCGGGCAGGTGGGACCACCTGCTCTTGCGTGGTTTCATGGATGGCTATCGGTGGCAAGGTGATGAAGATGACTATGAAGTCGCCCATGGGGCCGCAAGAAACGAGGAAGGAAACAAGACAAGTACCACCGCTGGCGAGGGCGGGCGAGAAGACGAAGAATCTCCGTGACATGATCACGGGCGGTGATGATGTACACAATCATCATGTAGAAGATGTCGTACATGATGATGAGGAAGATCAAGACGAAGGGCATGATCATGAAGATGAAGATGCCTGGAGCAGACGGCGATGGAGGCTGGGTACAGGACCCTCATATTCAAGAGCCGCTTCTCAAGCGCACGGATAATGCAAGAGCTGCCGCCCGAGAGAAAGCCAAGTTGGATCAATCGGAGATAGACGCGGTTACTCCATTGTATGAAGGATGCAGGCCCGAGGATACCCGCCAAAGTAACGCCATGGCTCGAGATGAAGGTAAAACACAAAATGACCGGCGCGATGCTTCGACGAGAACATGTCATTCGCACGAACGCCTTCCCAAGGGGAACAAGTGTCCCACCAGTTTCGAGGAGGCGAAGAAAATCGTGTGTCCTCTGGATTTACCGCACGTGAAATACCATGTGTGCATGAACAATTGCATCATTTATCGGGACGAGCACGCGGAGTCTACCATATGTCCGCTAAAGCGGCGTCACTCGATACAAGAAGAGGAAGAAAGCTCCTCGAAAATCGGTGTGGTACTTTCCGATCACTCCTCGCCTCATAGCTGTATTTCGTGGACCCTAAGGTAGCAAAGCTCCTGCGTTGGCACGCGGATAGGGAGGAGAATAAGCGGGAAGATGACGGAAATGATCCAGAGATAAATAAAAAAGACAAGATGCTGAGTCACCCTAAGGATGCAAGCCAGTGGCAAGTGTTGAACTTCTAATACTGTTGGTGTACTAGAGTAGGGGTACCCTAGTATCCCGAACTTGTGCACGGGCAGTTGCGGCCCTCCGCGGCAAGGCTTACCGGGTGACCGCCAAGGTCCTCCGTGGTTCCTTTGGAGCCATTCAAGAACAAAGTATTCAAGCCGAGGAGACAAGGCCCCGGCAAGAGGAGCTTGCCGAGAAGGCTAGCCAAGGCACCTAGGAGACAAGGCCCCGGCAAGAGGAGCTTGCCGGGAAGGCCCGGTGAGCGACAAGCTTCCGGACGCGACAAGACAACAATCATGACAAAGGCGCTTGCCGCTGCAAGCCACCACTCAGACTGCGCTCCAAAGACATCCACTAACGTGTCGCCTCGAGACCTTTCCAGCGCTGCGTGGTGAGAGGTCAGTGCAGCCGGCCGGTCTTGTGGTGGTAAGCGGCACGACAAGATTGCCTTCGTGGCGAGTGGTGGCGCCCTGACGGTCCCTTTCTGCCTTTGTTAGGCGGCGTGAACGAGACATTTAATGCCTTTGTCCCCTTCCGTCAGGTTAGGTATGGTACACCGCATAAGTAGCTGTACCAACCACTCCTTTTCCATTTTTACCCTTGTCTACGTTGCCACCTGTCGGAGACCCCTTGAGCATATAAAAGAAGGCCCATGCGCAACGTAGAGAAGGGTTCGAGGGTTCGAGAGGTTCGAAGCCAGAGAGAACACTCACGCTCGGTCTCGTTAGCAGCTTGTGTGTACTGTAGCACTCAAGCGCTCCCGAGCAAGAACTCAATACATTCAGACATGCAGCAGTAGCAGTGTTATCTCTCCGGAGAGCTCCGAAGCTGGGTAAACCGCTCGTGTGCTTCACCTCGATCTGCTCTTCGTGCGACCTCCCCCCCCCCCCCCCTCGCCGAACCGAAAGGGGCTCGGTCCGCTGGTCCCATAGGTGTTCGTGGGCCAGATCAGCCTGCCCCGACATCTTTGGCGCGCCAGGTAGGGGGCGTCGAGATTGTGTGAACCTGATCCGGCGTCCACACAAGCTACATCTTCATCATCTTCATCGACATGCCACCGAAGAAGAAGGCTTCGGCGGCAGATGTTCCGTTCGCTCGAACCCACCACCACCGGAGCAAACGGGTGGTGGGGTAGACGCCGGCGAAGAATGGACGCCGACGGGAGCCCACGATGCTGCCAAGTCCAAGGACAAGGTTGTGCACCTCGGCGTCCGTACATGCACCGCGCCGTCTCGAGAAGCGCGGACCGACAACGCCATGGTATTCACAACGCCATACGCTCATTGGACCAAGATCGAAGCTGGTGGATCTCGGGATGCTCAAGACCAAGCATGCACGCCAACATGCCGGGCGCGAAGCGAGGCACGGTCGCTGGGCGGGATATCGCTCCTTCTAACATAGTTAGAAGTCCGAGCATATCCGCTCCTCGCGTCGTTCGCCATCGCCGCCCACCACTCCAGCCGAAGCTTTGGCGAGAGCTCAATCGCTCTGGATTACCCTCCAACAGCCGACAAGGTCGATGAATGGAGGCCACCATTCAGACTCTCATCGGCTTTGCCAACGGGCGACGCTCCGCGGCAGCCGAAAGTGTATCGCTTCCGCGCGGCAGGATCGCTAAACACGAGCCGGTGGCGACGAAACCGTGGGGGTGCAACCACCATGCACTCTCCGCCGAAGGTTAAGATCGCCGACTCGCCGGATCCACCTCGACAAATGACTCCACCGCATCATCGGATCCACGAGCTCGTCAGCGATCAGCGCCAAGTTCTTCACGAACGACAAGAAGAAGACGCTCGAACTCGCGACGAGCGCCGAAGAGAAGCGGCGTCAATCCGACCAGCGGCTACCGGGCCTTCCGTCGACATGCATGCGCCAGGGAACCAGCGACTTGTCAGACGCTGTAGGTTGCCCTGCTGCGTTCACTCGTGAGCTGCGGCAAGTCCAAAGGGCCCAAAGAAGAAGAATTTCAAGCCGACGTACGGAGAGAAGTACGACGGCAAGACGCATCCGTCGGAGTTCCTCAAGATCTACACCATCGCGGTGCAAGCTGCCGGGGCGAGACGACAAGATCCTCGCCAACTACTTCCACCGTGCTCAAGCCCAATGTCGATCCTGGCTCATGCACTTGCCGGACAACTCCATATCCTCTTGGGCAGATCTATGCCATCGGTTTATCGGCGCCTTTATAGGCGCCACAAGCCCCATGGCCAAGAAAGCGACCTTCATCTCGCCGCCCGTAAGGAAGGAGAGCCCCGCACAAGTACATTCGGAGATTCAGCCGTGCAGCACAACATCCTAGATGTCCACCTGCCCGCTGGGTAATCAGCGCTGTTCCATCGAACGTGCGAAACCGCAGGATGCGGGAGGAGATGGCGATGTGCAAGATCGTAGACGCCGCGAGCTATATGCCCCGGCCGACAAGTGTGCACGTCCGAGGAAGGGAGGCGTATGATGAGCTAGCAACCATGGCGTATGCATCCAGCCGACGGCGGGGGCTTCACCGCAAGCTCTGGTCCCGACAAGGATGGATCTACGCAGAGCTTCCCGAAGTCGCCATCAAGAAGGTCCTCAAGATCAAGACCAAGTCCGGCAAGAGCTCTGATGCCCACTCCGGCAAGCGCACCTCTTCGGAGTGCTGCGCTACCGTCGAGGACGCACCATCGAGCTCCACCGGCAAGTGCTGAGGAGCAGTCTGCTCCGACAAGCCCTAGGGTTTGTTCCATTGAAGCAGACGCTCCAAGTCCGGCAAGAGCTCTGATGCCCACTCTGGCAAGCGCACATCTTCGGAGTGCCGCGCTACCGTCGAGGACGCACCATTGAGCTCCACCGGCAAGTGCTGAGGAGCAGTCTGCTCCGGCAAGCCCTAGGGTTTGTTCCGTTGAAGCAGACGCTCTAAGTCCGGCAAGAGCTCTGATGCCCACTCCGGCAAGCGCACCTCTTCGGAGTGCTGCGCTACCGTCGAGGACGCACCATCGAGCTCCACCGGCAAGTGCTAAGGAGCAGTCTGCTCCGGCAAGCCCTAGGGTTTGTTCCGTTGAAGCAGACGCTCCAAGTCCGGCAAGAGCTCTGATGCCCACTCCGGCAAGCGCACCTCTTCGGAGTGTTGTGCTACCGTCGAGGACGCACCATCGAGCTCCACCGGCAAGTGCTGAGGAGCAGTCTGCTCCGGCAAGCCCTAGGGTTTGTTCCGTTGAAGCAGACGCTCCCGACAAGTTTTGCTCCGGCAAACTTGCCGGGAACGCCAAGCTCCGGCTGAGCCGCAGGTTCTCGCCAGGAAGCGTATGTTCCCGCAGCAGCAGATGTACCGGTGGTTCTTTTGGTCGATCAGACGACGCCAAATCGAGCCACCGCCGGACACCTTTCGCTCTAGTCTATGGAGCAGGCGGTTCTCCCCACGGACCTCGTGATACGGATCACCTCGAGTGCTCGCTTATGATGAGCCCGAGCAAGAGCAGATGCGACAAGATGACGCTACCGCTCCTTGAGGAGGATCGTCTTCAGCTGTCAGACGAGCTGCTCGATACCAAAGCAATCTTTGCACCGCTACCATAGCCGCAGTTAATGCCGTAAGTCTCGAGGAAGGCGACCTTGTTCTTCGCCGTTCAGTCCGCCAAGAATTCCAACAAGTTGATGCCGAAGTGGGAAGGCCCTTACCAGGTGAAACGAGTCACTAGGCCTGGCGCTGTCCGCCTTGAGACCGAAGATGGCATTCCGGTGAGCAACTCCTGGAACATTGAGCATCTTTGTAAGTTTTACCCGTAGGGCGCGGTTGCCGGAACCTGTTCCGGCAACCACCTTTTGTACAAGTCTTGCCGGAGTTGCATGTAATCCTTTCTACAAAGCCGGGCGCAGACCCCGTGCATAAATGTGCTTCGCACATCTTGTCAATTTCATGCTTTCTACTTCTATTTTGCATGCATTATCTGACACTTTGTGCAGCACCTACCCCGATGGCAATAACGAGCCATAAGGCTCCATATCTTTATTTTCTCTTCTTTCTCTTTCTCAAAGAAAGGAAGGTTCCCTCGCCCACAAGTTTGCCGGGGAGAGGAGAAGATAATGGTGTGGACCAAGCGTCGCTCAAGGAAGTCTAGCCTTCTTAGGAAGCAACGACGTAAAAGCTAAGTTGCTAAAGTTTGAGCAATCAGCTTTAAAATTTTTAAGTTATCTTCCTCGAACGACTGCATTTCTTTGTATGGAAAACACATGTGTGGAGGAACCAACCCGTAGCTAGTTGCGCCCTTACTTTGTTTCGAGTCCGCTCAACAACTTAAGTGAGCTGCGATTGCGCCTTACTTTGTTTCGAGTCCGCTCAACAACTTAAGTGAGCTGCGATTGCGCCCTTACTTTGTTTCGAGTCTGCTCAACAACTTAAGTGAGCTGCGACTAGTTGCGACAAGGTTTCTTGTCGGTAGCAGCACCGCCAAAGGTCATTGCCGACGCCCCACTTAGCGCCATGCCTGTGCCTCGTGACCGACAAGTTCCCTAAAAGCGTAGGGCAAGAACATACAAAGGAAGGAACCAAATAAAGGAAATAACATAGCAATTGCTACCCGAAATAGAGTTATATTACAAGATAGCTCGTCGCAGCTCTAATAGATTGTTCTCATAACATGACCAGCAGCGGCAAGAAAAAGAGAAAGCGGGCGGCCTAATCTACGCCGACCGCCGGGGCTCTCAAGGAAGCAAAGGATCTTGCCGCAGCTGCCGAGGATCGTGATCGGCGTGGCGCTGGCGCCTCCTGGCCTCGGGGCCGTCGGTCTGATCGCGGACCCCTCGCCCGGCTTCTGCGGCGGCAGCTTTGGCGGCCTCTTCACGGCGGGCTCGGCCAAGCCAGCCTCTTCTCCGATGGCGGCGTCGTCACAAGATTGTCACAAGGCGTCCTCCTCGCCGGCGACCTCGGTCTCCATTGGCTCTGTGGCGGATGGATCTGATGACCGAAAAATGAAGAAAAGTCAAGCAAATATTCAAAAAGAAAATCAGAAGAAGAAGAACACAAGGAAAGTTTTCAAGCAAGAGGATTACCTGTGCTAGGGTCTGCATTCATGGTCTCCGCCACCAGGGGATCGCTGGTGCTGTCCCTTGCCGGAGAGCTGTCCCTTGCCGGAGAACTGCCCCTTGCCGGAGAAGTCTCCCTTGCCGGAGAACGCTCCCTTGCCGGGAATCCTCCCTTGGCGGTGTAGTCGAAGCAGAAGGCATGTCGAGAGCGGCTTGTGGCACTCCCCGGTAAGGCTGCTCTGCTCCTACACAAATCAGCGATCGAGATATCGGCAAAGAAAGGGCACCCATGCACGCCCTAATGAGATGGAAGTAAACCATATACTTACATTTGGGGGCTGCGCGTGCCCGTGCCTGTTTTGGGCACAGCCCAACAGCGCTCGGCACCGTGTGTGGCCCAGGCCCGGGCTCTGCCGGTGTACTAGAGTAGGGTACCCTAGTATCCCGAACTTGTGCATGGGCGATTCTATGACCCTCCGCGGCAAGGCTTACCGGGTTACCGCCAAGGTCCTCCGTGGTTCCTTTGGAGCCATTCAAGAACAAAGTATTCAAGCCGAGGAGACAAGGCCCCGGCAAGAGGACCTTGCCGGGAAGGCCAGCCAAGGCACCTAGGAGACAAGGCCCCGGCAAGAGGAGCTTGCCGGGAAGGCCCGGTGAGCGACAAGCTTCCGGACGCGACAAGACAACAACCGCGGCAAGGCGCTTGCCGCGGCAAGCCACCACTCAGACTGCGCTCAAAGACATCCACTAACGTGTCGCCGAGACCTTTCCAGCGGCTGCGTGGCGAGAGGTCATGCAGCCAGCGGTCTTGGTGGTAAGCGGCGCCGACAAGATTGCCTTCGTGGCGGCGGTGGCGCCCTGACGGTCCCTTTACGCCTTTGTTAGGCGGCGACGAGACAGGCATTTAATGCCTTTGTCCCCTCGCCGTCGTGGTTAGGTATGGTACACTTTGTACAAGTAGCTGTACCAACCACTCCTTTTCCATTTTACCCTTGTCTACGTTGCCACCTGTCGGAGACCCCTTGAGCATATAAAAGAAGGCCCATGCGCAACGTAGAGAAGGGTTCGAGGGTTCGAGAGGTTCGAAGCCAGAGAGAACACTCACGCTCGGTCTCGTTAGCAGCTTGTGTGTACTGTAGCACTCAAGCGCTCCCGAGCAAGAACTCAATACATTCAGACATGCAGCAGTAGCAGTGTTATCTCTCCGGAGAGCTCCGAAGCTGGGTAAACCGCTTCGTGTGCTTCGCCTCGATCTGCTCTTCGTCGACCTCCGCCCCCCGAACCGAAAGGGGCTTGGTCCGCCGGTCCCATAAGTGTTCGTGGGCCAGATCAGCCTACCCCGAAAAATACCCAGAATTTGGGAAGGATCCAAGGAACATCGTGCTGGGCGCGAGCACCGATGGAGTCAATCCGTTTGGCAGCCAGAGAAGCACACATAGCACCTGGCCTGTGTTTGTGTGGATGTACAACCTTCCCCCTGGTTGTGCATGAAGAGGAAGTACATTCACATGAGTATGCTAATTGAAGGGCGAAACAATCGAGGAACGACATCAATCTGTATCTAGGGCTGCTGAAGGAGGAGCTAGACACGTTGTGGAAAATGCCACCAATACATTGGGGCCGCAGAAAGAATATTTCCCTATGAGAGCCGCCTTTGCTCACGACGGTGCACGACTATCTCGGTTACGGATATCTCGCGGGGCAGGTAGTCCACGGATTTTCTGGATGCGTAAGGTGCATGGATGACACAACGTATCGCCGGCTAGATAGAGATCCCGGGTCTTCGAAAACCGTGTTCATGGGACATCGAAGGTGGCTTCGCGACGATGACCCGTGGAGGAAACGCAAGGATCTGTTCGATGGTGAAACCGAACCCCGAAAATGCCCGTGTACGAGGAGCGGCGAGGAAATAGACGAGCTGTTGAAAAATTGGAAAGACTGCCCACTGCCGGGAAAGAAGCAAAAGGCGCCAGAGCCGGGAAAAAAGCGAAAGGCGCCAGAGCCGCTGCTGAAGGTATGGAAAACGAGGTCTGTTTTCTGGAAGATCCACCGTGTGCGTCACAGCCTTGATGTCATGCATATCACGAAGAACGTGTGCGATAGTCTGCTTGGTACCCTGCTCAACATGCCAGAGAGGACCAAAGATGGGCCGAAAGCAAGGCGGAACTTGAAATCAATGGGCATCAGGCAAGAGCTTCACGCTAATGATGATGATGATGATGATGATGATGATGAGGCAAAGCAGGACACAGAAAGTCGTCGCAAAGGCAAAAAGGCCAAGAAGACCGGAAATGACTACCCTCCCGCGTGCTTCACTCTAAGTCAGGAGGAGATCGAGCAGTTTTCACCCGCCTCCTAGGAGTAAAACTTCCTTACGGTTACATCGGGAAGATAAGCGGATACCTAGACCCAGCAAGCGAAGTTCAGCGGGATGAAGTCTCACGACTGTCACGTGCTGATGACGCAGATACTTCCAGTTGCAATCCATGGGATCATGGACGCGCACATCCGTGAAACGCTATTTGGCCTATGCAACTTTTTCGACGTCATCTCTTGGTAGTCGATTGGCGTGAGGCAACTCAGAAGGCTACAGGAAGAGATCGTGGTGATACTATGCGAGCTTGAGATGTACTTCCCGCCCGCATTCTTCGACATTATGGTGCATCTGCTGGTCCATATCGTGGAGGATATCATCCAACTCGGGCCGACGTTCCTGCACAGCATGATGCCGTTCGAAAGGATGAATGGTGTCATCAAAGGATACGTTCGCAACATGTCACGTCCGGAGGGAAGTATAGCCAGGGGCTTTTCGACCAAGAGTGCATCTCCTCTCGCACGAATTATCTGAGCATCGAGAACCCGTTGGTCTGCCCGTCAGCGGGCACCTAGGCAGGCTCATTTGGATGGGGTCACCGTGAGGGTCGCCCGAAATGCATGTCGACTTTCGAGGGTTGACTCACCGACTTTGAAAGATCAAACCTAGTCGGCGCTACAACACATAGGCGTGGTCGATCCATGGGTGGTGGAGCACAAAACCTTTATTGAGAAGGCGTTACAATGACCAAAGAGGCCAAGCAGAGGGCGGACGGAGATATAATGAAAGAGCACAACTCATGTTTCACGCATTGGTTCAAGCGAAGCTTCATCGTACCCTTTACATGAGGATTCTTCCGGAAGAACAACTCATATTCGCCTTGTCACAGGCGCCGAGCACAACCTCGATGACCTATGAGGCGACGATATCAACGGCTACACATTCTACACCGAGGACAAGGACATGAAGAGCGATGGTTATCGTAACTCCGGGTAACGATGGAATCCTACACCGCAACGACAAGGACAGATACTATGGAAGGATCGAGGAGATCTGGGAGCTGAGCTACTGGAGAGAAGGTCCCGATGTTCCGTGTCGAGATGGGCCAAGAGCGTCCTAAAAGAAGACCGGTATTTCACCACCATGGTTATACCCGAAGCCAAATCCAAGACCATGGGCGCAAAGCGTCACCGCTGAAAAATGAGCCATGGGTACTGGCTTCCCAAGTGGACCAATGCTTCTTCATTACCGACCACCAAAGCCCGGTCGTGTTGTCGTGAGTAGAGTCAAAATTTAGATCTTCGGAATGGATGGAGTAGCCTATGAGGAAGTCTTCGACAAGCACGGCGACCGAAGATCGAACATGACGACAGCGATGAAGTAGCAGACACACCACAAGAAGAAGCAGGACAACCCTACCTAAAGGACGTCCGTTCCACGTAAGAACTCCATTTGCGAAAAATAAGGGCAAGAAGATTGTGAACAGATAGCTAGCTAAGATCGATTGTATTTAAATCGTAGTCTTCATTTCTCGATTGTATTTCATGGGCACTTTTTGATATCATGAATATTTTTAAATTTCTTGGACACTTTTTGATCTCGATCTCGATCCCACCCGCACCCTCCCCCGCTAGCTCCACCGCCGCCGACGACCCACCGCAACCCTCCCCCGCTAGCTCCACCGCCGCCGACGACCCACCGCAACCCTCCCCCGCTAGCTCCACCGCCGCCGACGACCCACCGCAACCCTCCCCCGCTCCACCGCCGCCGACGAGCACCCCCCGCACCCTCCCCCGCTCCACCACCGCCGACGAGCACCCCCCGCACCTCCCCGCTCCACCGCCGCCGACGAGCACCCCCCGTTTCATATTCATATTCATTTTTTAAAAAATAATAATAATGAAGTGTAGACTACAATTGTTGTTAAACAACAATTATTACTGTTTTTATAAAAAAATATTACTGTTTCATATTCATATTCATTTTCTAAAAAATTATTAAATGCAACAAAAAATAAAAATAAATTACTTATGGCGCACCTCTGGTGCGCGCCATTGCTATATGTAAAAAAATTACTAATGGCGCACCTCTTCCTGGTGCGCCATTGCTATGTAAAAAAAATTACTAATGGCGCACCGACCGCGGGTGCGCCATTAGTAAGATTCCCCCCTAGCTAATTCCCTTCCTCTCGCCAGATCCCCTTCGTCCCTGTCCCTCTCCAGATCCACTTCCCCCCGCTGCCCCGACCCACGCCGCCGCCGCCCCCGCGCCTCCGTCTCCGTCGCCGCCCCCAGTCAGCCCCTGCCCTACCCCCCTTCGCCGTCCGCTCCCAATCCACCCCCTCCCTCGCCTTCACCGCACCCACCCACCCCCTCCCTCGCCTTCCCAGCCCTCGAAACCCTAGAAACCTGCGGCGCCTCTCTGCTCGAGCTCCAGGTGCGGCGGCAGGCAAGCGGCGGCGGAATCTGCATCGGACCGGGCCAGCGAGCCACACGGGCAGGCGACAGGCGCTCGACCCCTCCACCCCCCTCCACCTCTTCTTCCTCGGGGAAGCAGAGCCGAAGCGGAAGCAGAGCCGAACTCGCCGCTGTAGACGTGCTCGCTCGCCCCCAGTAGACGTGCTCGTCGAGGCCTCTCCTCCGACGTCACCGGTGAGCCACCGCGCCCTGCCCTCTCCCTCTCTGCTCCTCCCTCCTTGCCCTCTCCCTCTCTGCTCGATCCCCTCTCTTCTCTGTCTCCACCTTCTGTTCTTGCCTGTGAGGTGTTTGATTAAATGTCAATTCAAATGATTGATGCAGCCGCGTCCACCGAAGCACCACGACCGCGTCTGCGACCTCGTCTCTGCTCCACCACCGTCTATGACCTCGTCTGCGACCGCATCCGTCGAGGTGAGTTCACCAAAATTCAGTAGTGTGTGCACCAAAATTCAGTGTTGTCTGCATTTTGGTTGTAATCTGGGTTAACTATGATTTTTCCCTTTTTTGGCTTTGCTATTATGAACATAAACAGTTGGTAGCAATTTCAAGTGATATATATGTGGTACATTGCCATTAATGAAATAAATGGAATCATTCATCTCATTCCATGCATGGTGCATGTATGATCTTTGTCAAGATTTAGTGTTTTCCTTGCGCAATTAATCTTTGCAGCAAGATTCTAGTTAGAAGTTCCTTTGCAATACTACATTCTTCCAACTAATGCAAGCAAAATCGGAGAAGCCACTCCTTCTAACTACACTAGAGATTGTAGTTAAGTTCTAAATAATCACCCACTAATTGCACCCTTCTAATTAACTTCACGGAGATCCACCCTCAGAAACCACTCCAATGCATCAACGGAAGTTTGCTACATGATTGCCATTATACTCCTTGTCGCTAGTTGCATTATTTCTCGATGCTACAAATGTGTTTAACTTGTAGCTTCTAAGCTTAAGTGAGTAGCCAAGTACTTTAGTGAGTAGCTTAACTTGTTTAAGTAATCGGCAATTAGTAATCTTGATATTAAATGATGCCCGAAATGATGTATTATGTATCTTTAGCATGATCATTTCACATAATAAATGATGCCTGAAATGAATTCTTGTGTAAGTGAAGGCTTGCTATGTTATTGCAGCCAGCTGTTTTCTGTTTCCTCATTTGGATTACTCAGTTATTTAGTTTATTATTACTTGGGAACAGTAATGTGAGAAAAAAATGATTATCTGCATTGCATTGTTAAATGTTGTACTAGGAAGTGACATGGAGCAGTGTAGTGGCATGGCCATTGACCTATGGCTGGCATCTAGACAAAGACACACACATATATCTGAGAGGCACATTGTGGTGCCGCTTTGTTTCTGTGATCACATTGTGGTGCACAGCACATTTGCCCCATCATTTCGTTACCCCTTTCTCCTGAAATGTTGATTAATTTACATTTCGGTTGAGAATGGGGCACTCCTAGGTCAAGAAAATTAGCAAAGGTCATGCCCAATTTTCTTGACCTAGAAGGTGCCCGATTCTCAACGAAACAAAAATTAATCAGCATGTATCTTGACATCAACCAACTTTACGGACACATCCCTCGACAACTAGGTTATCTTGAGAACTTAGAGGAGTTGTGGCTTTGCTACAACACACTAACAGGTTCCATCCCAAACTGCCTAGGACTTGGACCTTAGCAACAACACACTAACAGGTTCCATCCCAAAACACCTAGGTAATATCACAAACATCTCTCAATTGTTCCTTCATAATAGCCCAGTTGTGTATTCCCAGTATTGTAGTCGGTAGCTTAACTTGTTTAAGTAATCGCTAATTAGTTATCTTGATATTAAATGATGCCTGAAATGATGTAGCATGTATCTTTAGCATGATCTGCTTTGAGATAATAAATGATGCTTGAAATGAATTCTTGTGTAAGTGAAGGCTTGCTATGTTGTTGCAGCCAGCTATTTTCTGTTTCCTCATTTGGATTACTCAGTTATTTAGTTTATTATTACTTGGGAAAAGTACTGTGAGAAAAAATGATTATCTGCATTGCATTGTTAAATGTTGTACTTGGGCACAATACCTTTTCATCCATCATTTACACTGTGAATCCAATACCGCTTGCCCATGCTGATTATTTCACTTCAAACAAGGCCACCTAGTGGCACAAAGCTCCATCGAAAGCAGAATCAAAGCGGTGTAGTGGCATGGCTATTGACTGTGGTGGCATCTAGACACCACACACATACATACAAAGGCACATTGACTATTACTATGGCAAATCTTGTGTCAAGTACTCCATGTGTTTTTGTTGGCAGTTTATCATGAAATTGCAGGTACCGAGAGGCCCTTGAGTTTGCGGAATGTCGATTAACTTCCGATCCGGAAATTGAATTACTCCATATGTCCTATTTTCAGCAAAGGTCATGCTGAAATTTTCCGTGAATTTTAGCATGACTTTGCTAAAAATAGGACATATGGGGTACTTGTGACTAATGCATGGGCCGAGGTATCTTAGTACTTAGTTAAGTAGGATCAAGCGCCCGCCATTCTTGCTGCATTAAACCATAGGTGGCAATAGAGCTAAGTGATTACGCCCAACTTAGAATTCTCCTTAGCATCGATAAACCCTAGATGATAAACCCAACATAGGTGGCAATAGAGCCAAGTGATTAGTGCCAAGTGATTAGGCCCAACCTAGGGTGCCTCGGCGTCGACAAACCCTAAATGATGAAAGCTTAGGCTTTTAGGGTGCCTCAGCATCGACAAACCCTAAATGATGAGACCATGATCTTGTTCCTTGACAATAACCAACTTTTTGACCAAACTTTTTTCCTATTTAGAGCGAAACATGGCCCACAACGATGAGGCCGGCGGTTCGGGCGGCAAGCAATTCTGGGAGCTGTCCCAGGAGATGGAGGAACAACCTCACCGCTATGAGGACATCGCGGAAGACACCGATCCTGACTACACAACCCCTAGTGGCGTCGGGGATGACACCACTGATGGTGCCGTCGAGGATGCCACCACTGATGATGGCGGCGCACACACAGATGGCAGCCAACCGAAGAAGCAAAGGAAGGACCGGCGCCAGATGCGCCTCCGCACCCTCAAGGAGGAATTCACTCAAGTGGACTCCACGGAATCCAACGGAGCCCAAACATATAGTCAAGGGTTTTCGCTTCAGCTCGGGTGCATTCTCCGGAGCACCGTCTCGATCAACACCGATAACCTTAGGAATAAGGACCACGGAATTTGCACAACCTCCTCTTCACGAAGCTGCACGAGCGATACAAGTTCCTGCCGAATTTGAAAACACACGCCTCTCGGGGAATAAAGTGAGCAGTGCCGCCCTCACGAAGATGAGCACGGCCTGTCTACTTGGAGAAGCGGTGAAGAGAATGATTGATAAAGGTGATAGTTATGAGAAGATCAAGGCGAAATATCCTTTGATGAGCGAAGATGAGTACAAGGAGTTCAAGATCAAGTGCGAGAGCAGCGCAACCTCGAATCAAGTCGATTGGGGGAAAGAAATGCGGAGTTGAACTTAGGGAACACAAACTCGGTCCCGGCGGTTATAGAGTGGCGGAGCCTATATGGGACAAGGAGGACGCGGGGCGTCTTGAGCAAGGCCTACCGCCCCACTTCGAGAAATACAGCGGTAACAAGCGGACCGGGAACTATGTCAGGCCGGTACAAGGAGGACCCGATAACAAAGGAGCTTACCACGGATCCGAAGACCAGGCGCTTGAGCTTGTTCTCGTAAGGAATACACCCAGCGTAATTAGCTCCATATGGTTGCACTCTAATTAATCCCCAATATTTCTAAATGGTTCACGTTCCTTTCGCAGGACACTGAAAGCAGTAGCGCGGGGTCGTCTCAGAGCTCCCCTTTCAACACCCCTTTAAATAGGGTGTTGAACATAATGAAAAGCAAGGATAAGCTCACTAAGCCAACGTCAGCTGGTCGTGTGGCCGGCAAAGGCTTGTCCACAAAATGGGGGTCATACTATACCGCTGGTGTGCGGAAGGAGAAAAAGGCCAGCTCGGAAAGCCGGGCCAGCGAGGTTGAAGCACTCAAGGCACAAGTGGCGCGGATTCCGGAGCTTGTCCAAGAGCAAGTGGAACAACAACTAGGAACGAAGCTCAACGCCATGGTGCCTATGTTGATTCATGGGCTTCAGACGTGGATTGCGGGGGGCCAACAGGTGCCTCCCCCGGTTCCCAGCTTCACGGCCAGCAACTCGCACAGCGCGCAGGCGGCGCCATTGGTGTCTCCGGCGGTGGCGCCATTGGTATCTCTGGCGGAGGCGGTATTCGTGTCTCCGGCGCCGGCACAGGCATTGGAGCTTAATGCACCCGGGTGTACGCCGGCCGGCACCTCGCCAACAAGTGCCCCCTCCGTCGGTTACCCGCCGCGTTGGCGGTGCCTCGACATTAGCCGAGCTCGACGGCATCACGGTAACTAAGCCTCTCGTCCGATGACTTCATCTCCTTGCCTTTGATCGGGCATCCTCGACGCATACATACATGTTTTCGCAGGGCACCGCCGACGTTCCTTGCACTCTTCGCGCCGTGGGCGCCGAGTTGGTCGATGTCGCCAAGGGCGTAATCGTTCAACCGGGCAACCCCATGTTCCACGGTAATCCGATGCCACCCACAATGTATAGGGTTGAAGTGGTTCGGGTGCTGCCAGGCTGCGACGAGCTGTTACCTCCGGTTCGACCCGCTGGGGCCGACGAAGAAGATGAGATGACCCTCGGCGCTGCGTAAATCGGCCCTGCTTTGGCCGAAGAGCCAGATTCGTTTGGGGGCGGGGGACACCACCCCATAGACAAGCCCGCCAGTCGTGCCGGCGCCAAGCCATGGCAAGAACGCCGCAACGCTACCGGACCTGCCGGACATCCCTATGTCGGACATCCCTATAGGACAGGATCCGGACAGCCCTATGGCACAGGATCCGAACGACGACGACGACGACGGTACATTTACCAAAGTCGATAAGTACTTTGCCGAACATGGGTACGCTGACGAGTTCTGCGGGCCTCTTTCTCAAGAACCCAACCAAGACGACCGCAATCTAGCTGGTACGACGGAGAAATCCAATTACAGCGTCGTAAATGCGGCGTTCGATTCTCGAGGAGACGCCTCCGGCTCCGCCTTCACCGAGCCTCGGATAGCTGAGGTGCGAAATATTATCAGCCCCAACACGCTCAATAAGGCGGTCTGTGAGCAGAACTCGGTCCCATTACAGGAGATCAAGAAGAAGGGACGGAAACAGAAGACTAACAAGGGCGCCGGTGCGAGCCAGCCGGCACCGAGTTCGATCCGTGCTCGGGACGGGCCACCATCACCTAAGGATATCTCGAGGAGGGTGCATGTGGCGGGTAGGGCGATGCTACCGCCAAATATGCTGAATGCTGCAACCGGTGCTATACGGAGTCTGCACGACAGTGTTCTTTCTTTGGAGAAGCGGCGTCTTAGAGAGAAGGATGTGGCATACCCGGTTTTCGTGGCCAAGGTGCCAGAGGGCAAGGGCTTTGTGGATGGCGACATCGGGGGTACGATCGTCCTGCGGTTTGATGACATCTTTGCTATGTTTAACCTTCATCCGCTGCACTACACCATCGTTCGGCTATTTTCGCTGAGTATGGAGATGTGGATCATAAGAGACAAGACCCCGGACATCAAGATAGTCGACCCCTTCTACATGCGTGCCAAGCACTTGAGCAGCTACTGGGACCGCCAAGTTGCGAGTTCACACCTCGAAGGCGTCATTCTGGCAAACCCAGATAAGGATAACTTCCTTGTGGCTTACTTTCCCGAGTAAGTCATCCCTTAACCGCCGTAACATATGATTTCTTAGATTTTGATCATTCTTTTTTTTCTAACATTCCATGTTCTGTGCAGTGACACACATTGCACACTCATCCTCTTAAGCCCGAAATATTCCATGGCCACGTATTTCGACCCGAACCGTAACTCAAGATAGACTACACAAATGTCAAGAAAGTTCTTGATGATGTTCTCCCGCCACGCCAAATCTGGAGGCACCTTCACCGGGACTGTTCGTAGTCACGGCAAGCACATGTTCTCACACAATCTGAAGTTCTGCTTTCGTCAAGCAGCCGCTTTGTGATCGAAGGATGCCTACTACGCCCTCCATCACATGCGAGGCGATCGTAAGGGACCATCATCAACTTCGCTACCGGATAATCTCAAAGATTGGGCCGCGAACTTGTCGGGCAATCCAGACGCGGACCTCGAGACAAGAATTCTTTCGCATCGATCCGGACTTTGCGGACATCATCCATCAAGATGTCCTTCATACGTCGGTGCGATTCTTCCTCGATATCAACCGTCCAACAATGAGATAGATGAAATGCTACAAATGCGAGGGTGACAACGATCATGATTTCATGACCATCACGACAGACGGCGGCTTCATCCACGCCTCTGTCGATGAGTCGAGTCGAAAAGTAGTGATGTGTAGTTACGAAACATTGATTGGCTCATGTTGTAATTAAACTTTAATGAATTCGTATGTCTCTTTGGTTTGGACAGTCGTTCAACTTAGATGTAATCGATTCTATTTATTAGTAGGACCATCAATCGTGCTATTAATGTCTTGCTTTTCTCTTCCGATCCTTTTGTTGCATACTTACATATTTCTTATGTATTGTCTGTTGTTTGGCTTGTGCATAGAGATGCCGTCATATGTCGTGTACAAGGGTAAGGTTCCCGGAGTCTACGACAACTGGGAGGAGTGTCGGAGACAGGTTCACCGTTTCAGCGGTTACAGTTACAAAGGGTACACCACTAGGGCGGAGGCCGAATCTAGATACGCCCGCTATCTAGCGGGAGAGAGGAGGGAGCGTTGGAGGAACCGGATGAAGACCAGTTTGATCGCGATGATGCTCATCGTGATGACCACAACTCTCTTCTATGTGATGGTAGTTTAGATGATCGATATCGACTTGTAATGTGAAGACAAACTCGATACTCGCGGTCTTGAGACTTGTAATGTTTTATCTTTGTTCGGTCTTTTGAATTCGGAGACTAATATGATGAAATGTATTCGGAGACTAATCTTCTATTGTATTTGATGAATCTGATGTTGCTGTGTGCTGTTGTCTATATTCTGTCCAATAATATATTTTGTAACCTGTGCAAAAATCAGGAAAGTAAAAAAACAAATATTCATACTAATGGCGCATCACCACCAGGTGCGCCATTAGTATGCCAAAGGATACTAATGGCGCATCAACATAGCATGCGCCATTAGTATGACAAAGCACATGCTTAGGTATGGCCCCAGGAGGCACACTAATGGCGCATTGTGTTACATACTAATGGCGCCTTTGCTTGGTGCACCATTAGTATACAGATACTAATGGCGCACCAGTGGTGCGCCATTAGTAAAATATACTAGTGGCGTGCTACTAATGGCGCACTGGTAATGCGCCATTAGTAGGCAAAACCAGTGCGCCATTAGTAGGCCTTTTCCTAGTAGTGGTTGGTGAAACCAAGTACATGATTGGCCTTGTAATTCAGAATTGGTTTTGTCAGTGAGGGAGTACAAGTGTACTAGTAAAAAACAGCATTATTTTCTCATGGCAGTCGGAAAATAGAGATGAACACGTGCATTAAATATCATTCTTACCTAAAGGAAGGTTATGGCGCCAATATGGATGATGAGGATTGGAACACAGATCTCCCTTTGTGCAGTTCCACCAAAATGAACCAACTGTTCCGTTCTGACATTCCAGTTAAACAGCACAAAAGTCACTTCTTTTAAGAAGAGTTTTGTGCAGTGTACCAAAAGGTCTCAACAGCAACCAGGTGAATTGGATTTCCCTGTTTGCACAAAAAGGCACAGAGGAAACAGTCAGAGTCTCAAACAATTACAGGCAAAAACATTTGGCTAAACTTGTCAGAGTCTCAAACAATTACAGGCAAAAACAAGTGGCATGGCTTCATTTTACCGGGGACATTATATTAAGAACAGCTAAGGCTGCGTTAGGTTCCATGTGTTTGGTGCAGGATTTTTGTAGGAACACAATTCCTACTGTATTCTTTCCCTTCCAACCGTTCAGAACACAGGAAAGGTGAATAGTGTTTCATAGGAAAGCTGGTCTGGTAGTACTGATTCCTTAGGATTAGAAACATCCATGCGCTGCTCATTTTTTGAGCGGAAGCCCGAGGCAGGCGCTCGCCGCCATGCATTAGACAGGTTGCTGTGCTGTGTTTGCCGGAATAAAAAAATCAACCTATGTGTGCAACGTGAGGTGAGGACAAGAGTAGTCCATGCAGTTGAATAAAAAATAGCATCTCATCTTGCCAAGCATGCTACTCTAAAAAACAAATCTGTACATTTGGTAGTCCATCCGAACACATTCTCTTGAGATTTTCCTCCGGTTCGCTGTTCCATAGTTTTATACCTACATTCCTTTCCTATTCCTCTATTTTCATCAAGATATATGTTTTCTGCCCCTTTATTCCGACCGGAACCTAAATATTTGGTATAAGGGCATGGGACAGTGGGTGCACCAGCAGTACATCACCATGTACGTAAACAGGGGCATAAAGTGGTGATTCATAGTTTGTTGCCTTGAGAAACAAACATCCAAGAAACATATCTGGGCTGGTCCCATTTTTGTTCACTCTAGCCACCTACTCCTATGTGTGGATAGCAAATCTAGTCCTGGTCATACCACTGTGTACAGCGTTACCCCTATATTTCCCTTTTCGACCAAGAGACCGGTTGGATGACCAGTCTGTACTACTTTCACCCCCTTTCCTTCATGTTTGTACCAAGTCTGATGTACATACTAAATTCCCCCACCCCCGGTTTATTTCTTGTTTGAACCAAGTACTCCCTCCGTCCGGAATTACTTGTCATCAAAATGGATGTGTCTAGAACTAAAATACATATAGATACATCCATTTCAATGACAAGTATTTTCGGACAGAGAGAGTACAAGATTCGACTCCATGAAGTAGCTTTACCTCTAACAATAGAAGAAAAAAATAGGTGACATTGGACCATCCGATCGAGAGGGGCTGAGAGGTAGAAAATGATGCACATGCAGCGACGTAGCAAGCTGGGGAAGTAGAACTAAGGCGGTTTCGAACGAAGATATACCTGAAGGTCGTCGGGATGTGGATAGGTGGGCGGCGGAGGCGGATCTGCCCACGTGCAGCAGCAGAAGGGATCGGAGGACCTCCCGCGCCGGTGCTCGGCCAGAGATAACGGTGCGGCTGGCAGTGGGTCTCTTCCCTCGCTGTTGACGGTGGCCTAAACGCTGCCCCTCCTCCCCTTCACCGGCGGAGGGGGGTATGTCCAGATCTGTAACCAGCGGTGAGGATAGAAAGCCAGTGTTTTTTGAAGGGAGAAAGACAGTGTTACTACCCCTATCTTGTTTAGATCTGGAGAGGATGAGAGTATGTGAATAGAGCAACCCTAGCAAGCAAGCGCGGAGGCTCCGGCCTATATATAAGTAGTGGGGTAGTTTTCTTTTTCACTCCATCAAAATAATCGTTTAAAATTGTGTACTACTACATGCCAGGTCACGGTTTTTTTAGTTGTTGATTGTTTTTTGAGATAGCTACCCGCTTGTTCCAAGTGGTGTTACGGTGTGCCAGGTCGCACTTTGTATCGTTCAAGTCTGGTACTACAAGTCCCTCCATTAAATGAACAACCATCCCCTCTTACAAATTGTGAACAAGCCCACGGCTAAAATTAGCGGAAATGTGGGTTGCCCTAACATGCATTATTATTTATATTTTTTACTCCCTCCGTTCCTAAATATAAGTCTTTTTTATTAGCCACACCTAAGACACGAATTTTTTTATTAGCAGTGAACCCCACATGTCATAGACACAAAAATTGTGGCAAGATTCCCTTAGGCAAGCCAAAGTGTGTCTAACAATTTGAGCAACTCAGGTTAGGAAAGTGTGGCAAGTGTGGGAAAAATAATGTGGCAACATAAGACAAACATAGTCACAATCCAAACAGCCCCGTAATTTTTTGTGACATGCATGAAAATTTGGTTAGTTAAATTTATAGTCAAAATTTGGCAAGGTGCATCAAATCAACACATGCAAGTATCAAAAGGAAAGTCACAGCATGCATGCATGCGTTGTACTCCCTCCATTTCCAAATATAAGTCTTTTTTAGAGATTGCAACAAATGACTACATACGAAGCAGAATATGTCTACTCCTACATACGAAGTAGCCCATTTGAAATGTGTAAAAAGACTTTTATCGAGTGCAGTGCTTTGATTTGTCGCGTCAACTCGTACAAGACCGAGAAATTTGATTACTACGACGCCCTCTCCCTCATGGACTGAGCTCGGTGCCTTAATCGCACCTCCCTTTGGCTGCATGACAGAGGGCCAACCACTGTTGGGCCCACCTGTCATAAACGCAAAGCGAGAGCGATAAGTAGAAGCTTTACACGCCATCCCTCCCGCACGAGGTGGACGGACATGCAGCAGTGGATTCGATATCGTAGAAGTAGGAGTAGCATCATTGTTCGTCTTCTCGAAGAGGCGAAGAGCCAAGCGCAACCCGAGCGTGGCGATTCTGAGCAGCTCGCGTGGTGCGGTTCCTTGAGCACGCATATACTAGCCAGGCTCTTGCATGAGACAAAATTGCTACTCCCTCCTTTCCGGTTTATAGTGCTCAATTCAAAAATCTCACCAATCAATGTAGATGGTGAGTGGTGGAATCTGATTTGTAGTTTTGCAAAAGCATCTAATTAATGCTCTTGTTTTCCTCAAAAATTATGTTTATCAATGCATTAATTGCAATGCATGCATGCATAAAGTACATGCATTGGTCAAATTTCTCTTAATACTTGCATGCAATGATTTAATGCACCTTGGAATCTGAAAATGTGATGGAAAACAACCAAATTGAGCCTTATAAAATGGAAAACATAAAATTTTGAGATAAGCCCTATAAACCGGAAAGGAGGGAATATTTTTTAACAATTAAACTCCATTATCAATTGGTTGATACTCATTCTGCATAGGTCCACGCGCTTAGCACCGTTTCCTCCTGGGGTCACCAATGTTTATTTGCTAATTAATAGCATTGCATCCAACGAACTAGCCATTCCAAGTCATTAAAAGCATGCACACCTCTCATCTCTTATTGGTTGATATGTCAAGAAACAAGAAACAAGGTAGAAGTTAATGCACCGCGCCTAAGTGTTTTGGGACTATTTGGTTTTCGTAAGATGACTTACACACCTAGACGGAGGGAGTAGTATAGACCTGTAAACCGGAAAGGAGTATTTGCATTTCTAGAGATTTCAACAAGTGACTAGACTACACCGTATGCAGTACCCCCTCCCTTCCGGTTTATTGGGCTCAAATCTCAAATCTCATGAACCAAGGCATTTTGCGATTGGAGGAATGTATCTCGTACTATACAAAACTACCCTAATTAAACTCATGCATTAATTACGTAGTTCTCTCGTTTTCCTCTCCGCCTTTGGTCATGTGCACAATATTGAGCACTCCTATATGACTAGCCGCTCTATCTACATGCGGACATTTCAAAGCATCCGGCCCAGCGTGCCATCCACCAAATCACAGCCGAGGTGCTACAATCGAGACTCACTGTCACCCCGGTGTGGCCGTCATGACCGTCATATCACAAAACCCACACCTTTACCAAAGAAGTGGTAAGGTGGCCTCCAAGTTGGACCGGGCCAAGCAACCATCATTTCACTTTGGAACGCTCGTTCAAGCCCTTTCTTCCCTTTCTTGAAGAAAACCTCACTCCGGGCTACTCACTTACGCCATTTTTCTTACATGCAAGCGAAGGAAAGGTGGGCGAATCGATTATGCTGCTATATTTTCATTCCAAGAATCTTCTTTTTGTGAAGCACCGACCGATTCTCACATCCTATTATTTTCCCGTTTTCATTGTGATTGTGGTTTCCTTTCGATTGCTTTTTGTTTGTCAGTTCATTAATGGATCCTGGAGCACTAGGCAAAGAGTTGCCGGCGGACAACCCACAGGAGACAGCGATCTCAAGGAAGCGAGCACCGACCAACGAGTTGACCATGTTGGCAGGCCAACCCATGGAGACGAAGAACTCCAAGAAACAAGCACTGGCCCAAGAGTTGAGGACGTTGGCGGACGAACTCCTCAAAGAAATTTGGAAGAACAGCAAGGGCCCCACCGTGCCTACCCCAGGAACTCTGATTGCCACCTATGTGAGGCTCAAGACCGAGTTTGAGGAGATAGTAGCCGTTGAGAAGCAGTATTCCCCTGGCAAGGTGATGGCCCCCATCGAGGACGAGGAGATGGCCCCGGAGGAATGAGATCCCCCGGTGAGATGCACAAGGTAAAGAATAATGGCTTATTACCATAGTTGTGGTTTTTGATTATTTCCAATGTGCTTGCTAATATGTTAGGGTTGTGCAGGTGCCGGTGGACGTCCTTGATGATTTCGATGTCGTGGCCGTCTGTTGGCATCGCCCCGGAGATCGATTTTGATGCCGCTGTCCATCCTGTGGACTGCTACGTCTCGAGCTTGCATTAGTTTTCCCCGAAGAGGAGAGGATGATGCAGCATAGTAGTGTAAGTATTTCCCTCAGTTTTTGAGAACCAAGGTATTAATCCAGTAGGAGGCTACGCGCAAGTCCCTCGTACCTGCACAAAACAATAGCTACTCGCAACCAACGCGATTAGGGGTTGTCAATCCCTTCACGGTCACTTACGAGGGTGAGATCTGATAGAGATAATATTTTTGGTATTTTTGGTATAAAGATGCAAAGTAAAAAGTAAAAGCAAAATAAAAACAAAGAAAGTAAATAAAGTGATGGAGATTGATATGATGAGAATAGACCCGGGGGCCATAGGTTTCACTAGTGGCTTCTCTCAAGAGCATAAGTATTCTACGGTGGGTGAACAAATTACTGTTGAGCAATTGATAGAATTGAGCATAGTTATGAGGTTATCTAGGTATGATCATGTATATAGGCATCACGTCCGTGACAAGTAGACCAAACGATTACGCATCTACTACTATTACTCCACTCATCGACCGCTATCCAAAGATGCATCTAGAGTATTAAGTTAAAAGCGAGTAACGCCTTAAGCAAGATGACATGATGTAGAGGAATAAATTCATGCAATATGATAAATACCCCATCTTGTTATCCTCGATGGCAACAATACAATACGTGCCTTGCAACCCTTTTTGTCACTAGGTAAGGACACCGCAAGATTAAACCCAAATCTAAGCACTTCTCCCATTGCAAGAACTACCAATCTAGTTGCTCAAACCAAACCGATAATTCGAAAAGACTTGCAAAGATAACTCAATCATACATAAAAGAATTCAGAGAAGATTCAAATATTATTCATAGATAAGCTGGATCATAAACCCGCAATTCATCGGTCTCAACAAACACACCGCAAAAAGAAGATTACATCGAATAGATCTCCACGAGAGAGGGGGACAAAATTGTATTGAGATCCAAAAAGAGAGAAGAAGCCATCTAGCTACTAGCTATGGACCCGAAGGTCTAAAGTAAACTACTCACACTTCATCGGAGGGGCTATGGTGTTGATGTAGAAGCCGTCTGTGGTGGATGCCCCCTCCGGCGGAGCTCCGGAACAGGCCCCAAGATGGGATCTCGTGGATCTGAGGAAGGTACAGCCCGGTGGAATTAGGTTTTGGCTCCTGTTACGATCTGTTGGGAATGCGTAGGTATATATAGGAGGAAGGAGTACGTCGGTGGAGCGTCAGGGGGCCCACAAGGTAGGGGGGCGCGCCCTCCACCCTCATGACCGCCTCTGGCGCTTCTTGGAGTAGGGTCCAAATCTCCTGGATCACGTTCGGTGAGAAGATCATGTTCCCGAAGGTTTCATTCCGTTTGGACTCTGTTTGATATTCCGTTTCTTCGAAACACTGAAATAGGCAAAAAAAACAGCAATTCTGGGCTGGGCCTCCGCTTAATAGGTTAGTCCCAAAAATAATATAAAAGTGGAAAATAAAGCCCAATATAGTCCAAAACAGTAATAAAGTAGCATGGAGCAATCAAAAATTATAGATACGTTGGAGACGTGTCGAGGCATCCCCAAGCTTAATTCCTGCTCGTCCTCGAGTAGGTAAATGATAAAAAGAGAATTTTTTATGCGGAGTGATACTTTGGCAGAATTTCAATATAAATCTTCTTACTTGTGATATGAATATTCAGATCCGAAAGATTTAAGACAACAGTTCATATTGACATAAAAATAATAATACTTCAAGCATACTGATCAAAGCAATTATGTCCTCTCAAAATAACATGGCCAAAGAAAGTTCATCCCTACAAAATCATATAGTTAGGCTATGCTTCATTTTCGTCACACAAAGATGTTCCCAACTTCTATACCCCCGATGACAAGCCAAGCAATTGTTTCATACTCAAATAATCTCAAACTCTTTCAACCTTTACGCAATACATGAGCACGAGCCATGGATATAGCACTATGGGTGAAATAGAATATGATGATGGGATTGTGTGGAGAAGACAAAAAAGGAGAAAGTCTCATATCGATGAGGATAATCAACGGGCTATGGAGATGCCCATCAATTGATGTCAACATGAGGAGTAGGGATTGCCATGCAACGGATGCACTAGAGCTAGAAGTATATGATAGCTCTACAAAAGAAACTAAGTGGGTGTGCATCCAACTTGCTTGCTCAAGAAGACCTAGGGCACTTTGAGGAAGCCCATCATTGGAATATACAAGCCAAGTTCTATAATGAAAAATTCCCACTAGTATATGAAAGTGACAGGATGAGAGACTCTCTATCATGAAGATCTTAGTGCTACTTTGAAGCACAATATATGAGACTCACTACATGAAGAACAAGGTGCTACTTTGAAGCACAATATATGAGACTCACTACACGAAGAACAAGGTGCTACTTTGAAGCACAAGTGTGGTAAAAGGATAGTAGCATTGTCCCTTCTCTTTTTTTCTCATTTTTTTATTTGGGCCTTTTATCCTTTTTTTATGGCCTCTTTTTTTTCGTCCGGAGTCTCATCCCGACTTATGGGGGAATCATAGTCTCCATCATCCTTACCTCACTTGGGACAATGCTCTAATAATGATGATCATCACACTTTTATTTCTATTACAACTCAACAATTACAACTCGAAACTTAGAACAGAATATGACTCTATATGAATGCCTCCGTGATGTACTTGGGATGGTGCAATGAATCAAGAGTGACATGTATGGAAAATAATGCATGGTGGCTTTGCCACAAATACGATGTCAACTACATGATCATGCAATGCCAATATGACAAAAGTAATGTATGTCATGATGATGAACGGAACGGTGGAAAGTTGCATGGCAATATATCTCGGAATGGCTATGGAAATGCCATGATAGGTAGGTATGGTGGCTGTTTTGAGGAAGATATAAGGAGGCTTATGTGTGAAAGAGTGTATCATATCACGGGGTTTGGATGCACCGGCGAAGTCTGCACCAACTCTCAAGGTGAGAATGGGCAATGCACGGTACCGAAGAGGCTAGCAAATGCGGAAAGGTAAAAGTGCGTATAATCCATGGACTCAGCATTAGTCAAAGAACTCATATACTTATTGCAAAAATTTATAAGCCATCGAAATTCAAGTACTACGCACAATGCTCCTAGGGGGATAGATTGGTAGGAAAAGACTATCGCTCGTCCCCGACCGCCACTCGTAAGGATGCACAAGCCAGGTACACTTCATGTTTCAAATTTGTTACACAACTTTACCCATACGTGCATGCTACGGGACTTACAAACTTCAACACAAGTATTTCTCAAATTCACAATTATGAACTAGCACGACTTTGATATTATTACCTCCATATCTCAAAATAGTTATTAAGCATTAAATTTATCTCAGTATTCAATTCACTCAAAAGAAAGTTTCACATATCTTGAACACCAAGTGTATTAACATTAAGCAAATTACCATGCTATTAACGACTCTCAAAATAATCTAAGTGAAGCATGAGAGATCAAGTTTCTTTAAAACAAATCCACCACCGTGCTCTAAAAGATCTAAGTGAAGCACTAGAGCAAAAATTATCACGCTCAAAAGATATAAGTGAAGCACTATGAGCAAAACTATCAAGCTCAAAAGATATAAGTGAAGCACATAGAGTATTCTAACAAATTCCAAATCATGTATGGATCTCTCAAAAGGTGTGTACAGTAAGGATGATTGTGGTAAACTAACAAGCAAAGACTCAAATAATACAAGACGCTCCAAGCAAAACACATATCGTGTTGGTGAATAAAAATATAGCTCAAAGTAAATTACCGATCGAAGTAGACGAAAGAGGGGATGCCTTCCGGGGCAACCCCCAGCTATGACTTTATTGTGTCATTGGATTATCTTGGGGTGCCATGGGCATCCCCAAGCTTAGGCTCTTGCCACTCCTTGTTCCATACTCCATCAAAAGAATTCACCCAAAACTTGAAAACTTCACAACACAAAACTCAATAGAAATCTCATGAGCTCCGTTAGAGAAAGAAAACAAAAGACTACTTTAAGGTACTGTAATGAACTCATTCTTTATTTGTATTGGTGTTAAACCTACTGTATTCCAACTTATCTATGGATTATAAACTATTTTACTAGCCATAGATTCATCAAAATAAGCAAACAACACACGCAAAACAGAATCTGTCAAAAACAGAACAGTCTGTAGTAATCTGTAACTAACGCAAACTTCTGGAACCCAAAAAATTCTACCAAAATTATACGACCTGGAATTTTTTTTTATTGATCAGCAGCAATTGGAATCACTATTTTATCACGTTCTGGTGATTTTTAACAATTCGGTCACTGAGCGCAAAGATTCTGGAAATTACAGCAAGATCAAATAACTATCTCCCAAGAAGATCTAATAGGTTTAACTTGGCACAAACACTAATTAAAAGATAAAACCACATCTAAACAGAGGCTAGATGGATTATTTATTCCTAAACAGAAGCAAAAACAAAAACTAAAAATAAAAGTGTGTTGCCTTCCAACAAGCTATCGTTTTACTCCCCTAGCTATGAATAAAAGCAAGGATAGATCTAGGTATTGCCATATTTGGTAGGCAATCCATAAGTGGCTCTCATGATAGATTCGCATGGTAATTTTATTTTCTTTCTAGGAAAGTGTTCCGTGCCTTCTTTAAGGGGAATTGGAATCTAATATTTCCTTCCTTCATATCAATAATTGCACCAATCGTTCTAAGGAAAGGTCTACCAAGAATAATAGGACATGAAGGATTTCAATCTATATCAAGAACGATAAAATCTACGGGCACATAATTCCTATTTGCAACAATAAGCACATCATTAATTCTTCTCATAGGCTTTTTAATAGTTGAATCCGCAAGATGCAAGTTTAGAGAGCAATCATCAAAGTCAAGGAAATATAGCAAATCACATAAAGTTTTGGGAATAGTAGAGACACTAGCACCCAAATCACACAAAGCATGAAACTCATAATTTTTAATTTTAATTTTGATAGTAGGTTCCCACTCATCATGGTGTTTCCTAGGTATAGAAACTTTCAACTCAAGTTTTTCTTCATAAGATTGCATCAAGGCATCAACAATGTGTTTGGTAAAGGCCTTATTTTGACTATAAGCATGAGGAGAATTTAGCACGGATTGCAACAAGGAAATACAATCAATTAAAGAGAAATTTTCATAATTAAATTCCTTGAGATCCAATATAGTGGGTTTAGCAATATCTCGATTTTTATTTCTTTCAATCCCACTTTTATCAATTTCATCATCAAGATCTAAAAACTCAGAATTCTTAGAACGCCTTCTAGGTAAAGGAAGATCATATTCAGTTTCATCAAGATTCATATTGCAAAACAAGGATTTAATAGGGGACACATTAATAACTTTTAGATCTTCATCTTGATTTTCATAGGGATTAGAAGAACACGCTTTAATAAAGGCATCTTTGGAAGCACGCATCCTAGCGGTTCTTTCTTTGCACTCATCAATGGAAATTCTCATAGCTTTGAGAGACTCATTGATATCATGCTTAGGAGGAATAGATCTACGCTTTAAAGAATCAATCTCGAGAGAAATTCTATCAACATTCCTAGCCAAATCATCAACTTTAAGCAAATTCTCTTCAAGCAAAGCATTAAAATTCTTTTGTGAATTCATAAACTCTTTAACACTACTCTCAAATTCAGAGGGCATCTTATTAAAATTTCCATAAGAGTTGTTGTAGGAATTTCCATAATTATTAGAAGGATTACTAGGATAAGGCCTAGGATTAAAATTCCAGATATCTGGCGTTGTTACCAAAATTATTCCTACCAACAAAATTCACATCCATAGATTCATTATTATTCTCAATCAAGGTAGACAAAGGCATATCATTAGGATCATAAGAAACACTCTTAGTAAATAACTTCATAAGTTCATCCATCTTTCCACTCAAAACATTGATTTCTTCTATAGCATGCACTTTTTTATTAGTAGATCTTTCAGTATGCCATTGAGAATAATTAACCATAATATTATCTAGGAATTTAGTAGCATCTCCTAAAGTGATTTCCATAAAAGTGCCTCCCGCGGCCAAATCTAAAAGAATTCTAGAAGCAAAATTCAATCCAGCATAAAATTTTTGTATAATCATCCACAGGTTCAAACCATGAGTAGGAAAATTACGTATCATTAATTTCATTCTCTCCCAAGCTTGTGCAACATGTTCATGATCAAGTTGCTTAAAATTCATAATATCGTTCCTAAGAGAGATAATCTTAGCGGGAGGAAAATACTTAGAGATAAAAGCATCTTTGCACTTGTTCCAAGAATCAATACTATTTTTAGGCAAAGATGAAAACCACGCTTTAGCACGATCTCTAAGCGAAAAAGGAAACAACTTCAATTTAACGACATCATTATCGACATCTTTTTTCTTTTGCATATCACATAAATCAACGAAGCTATTCAGATGAGTAGCGGCATCTTCACTAGGAAGGCCGCGAATTGATCTTTCATAACAAGATTCAACAAAGCGTTATTGATTTCACAAGATTCAAGATTGGCAAGATGAGCAATCGGAGTGCTAAGGAAATCATTATTATTGGTATTGGTGAAATCACACAATTTGGTAGCATCTTGAGCCATCGCGACAAACAAGCAATCCAACACACGGGCAAACAAAAGGCAAAGGGAAAAGGAGGAGGAGATTGGGAAAGAGAGGGCAAATAAAACGGCAAGGGTGAAGTGGGGGAGAGGAAAATGAGAGGCAAATGGCAAATAATGTAATGCGAGAGATAGGGATTGTGATGGGTACTTGGTATGTTGACTTTTGCGTAGACCTCCCGACAGCGGCGCCAGAAATCCTTCGTGCTACGTCTCGAGCTTGCGTTGGTTTTCCCCGAAGAGGAGAGGATGATGCAGCACAGTAGCGTAAGTATTTCCCTAAGTTTTTGAGAACCAAGATACCAATCCAGTAGGAGGCTACGCGCAAGTCCCTCGTACCTGCACAAAACGTAGCTACTCGCAACCAACGCGATTAGGGGTTGTCAATCCCTTCACGGTCACTTACGAGGGTGAGATCTGATAGAGATAATATTTTTGGTATTTTTGGTATAAAGATGCAAAGTAAAAAGTAAAAGCAAAGTAAAAACAAAGCAAGTAAATAAAGTGATGGAGATTGATATGATGAGAATAGACCTGGGGGCCATAGGTTTCACTAGTGGCTTCTCTCAAGAGCATAAGTATTCTACGGTGGGTGAACAAATTACTGTTGAGCAATTGATAGAATTGAGCATAGTTATGAGGTTGGTATGATCATGTATATAGGCATCACGTCCGTGACAAGTAGACCGAAACGATTCTGCATCTACTACTATTACTCCACTCATCGACCGCTATCCAGCATGCATCTAGAGTATTAAGTTAAAAACAAAGTAACGCCTTAAGCAAGATGACATGATGTAGAGGAATAAATTCATGCAATATGATAAATACCCCATCTTGTTATCCTTGATGGCAACAATACAATACGTGCCTTGCAACCCTTTCTGTCACTAGGTAAGGACACCGCAAGATTGAACCCAAAGCTAAGCACTTCTCCCATTGCAAGAACTACCAATCTAGTTGGCCAAACCAAACCGATAATTCGAAGAGACTTGCAAAGATAACTCAATCATACATAAAACAATTCAGAGAAGATTCAAATATTATTCATAGATAAGCTGGATCATAAACCCACAATTCATCAGTCTCAACAAACACACCGCAAAAAGAAGATTGCATCGAATAGATCTCCACGAGAGAGGGGAATGAGGGAGTCCCGGATTAGGGGGTGTCCGGATAGCCGAACTATCACCTTTGGCCGGACTCCTGGACTATGAAGATACAAGATTGAAGACTTCGTCCCGTGTCCGGATAGGACTTTCCTTGGCGTGGAAGGCAAGCTGGGCGATCCGGATATGTAGATCTCCTACCATTGTACCCGACTCTGTGTAACCCTAACCCTCTTCGGTGTCTATATAAACCGGAGGGTTTTAGTCCGTAGGACGAACAACAATCATACCATAGGCTAGCTTCTAGGGTTTAGCCTAGATCTACTCTTGTACTACCCATATCATCAATATTAATCAAGCAGGAGTAGGGTTTTACCTCCATCGAGAGGGCCCGAACACAGGTAAAACATCGTGTCCCTTGTCTCTTGTTACCATCCGCCTAGATGCACAGTTCGGGACCCCTACCCGAGATCCGCGGTTTTGACACCGACAGGAGAAAATTGTATTGAGATCCAAAAGAGAGAAGAAGCCATCTAGCTACTAGCTATGGGGTCAAGGTCTGAAGTAAACTACTCACACTTCATCGGAGGGGCTATGGTGTTGATGTAGAAGCCCTCTGTGGTGGATGCCCTCCCATGGAGCTCGAACAGGCCCCAAGATGGGATCTCATGGATCTGAGGAAGGTACAGTGGTGGAATTAGGTTTTGGCTCTGTTACGATCTGTTGAAGTAATGAGGTATATATAGGAGGAAGGAGTACGTCGGTGGGCGTCAGGGGCCCCGGAGGTAGGGGAGCGCCTGTGGGCGCGCCCTCCACCCTCGTGACCGCCTCTGGCGCTTCTTGGAGTAGGGTCCAAGTATCCTGGACCACGTTCGGTGAGAAGATCACGTTCCCGAAGGTTTCATTCCGTTTGGACTCCGTTTAATATTCTGTTTCTTCGAAATACTGAAAAAGGCAAAAAAACAGCAATTAAATTTGGGCCTCCGGTTAATAGGTTAGTCCCAAAAATAATATAAAAGTGGAAAATAAAGCCCAATATAGTCCAAAACAGTAGATAAAGTAGCATGGAGCAATCAAAATTATAGATACGTTGGAGACGTATCATGGACATCGCCAGAGATCGATTACGATGTCGAGGTCGATCCTGCGGACATCGCCCTAGAAATCGATTCCCATGCATTGTTCGTGTTGTGGTCATTGCTGAGAGATCGATGACAAGAAATAGTTGGTCGCGCTAATCCTTGAGTGGTAGTTTGCATTGCCCTGTGTTTAATTACCGTAACGATGCGTGTTATCAAACCATCTTAGGGCTAGTGCACATCTTGTGTGGGTGGATCTTGCTACTTTTGTTTGATAGTGAATCATGCGAACCCTCTCCGAGTTATGGAAACAGATGTATCGTCACCAGGTTTTGATGTAATATATGGCATGCTTAGATGTAAGTTTGAACTGTTTATCATATCAGTAGGGCTTGTTTGATGATTCTTGGTGTTAGTAGGCTAGCTACTGTGCGAGCTATAGTACTTGCAAAACACTCACCGAAGAGAAACGTTGGGGCTGATGAGCTCGTGGTACGCTTATACTTATCCCTCGTTGATCGACCAATAGCCCTAGCTCCTAAAATTGTAGGCTTAGCGATCGAACAGACAATAGTCGACATACATTCAGGCCTCATTTGGTTCATAGGATAGGAAAATCGTAGCAAAAGTACAGAGAACGTGCAACACAAAATCATAGCAGTGCAGAGACGTACTCCCTCCGTTCCAAAATAGATGACCTAGGCGGGCTAGTTTGGCCTAGTGGGTTTCAGTGATATGACGTGGTACGTTGTCGTCCGGTCTTGGCGTGTGGTAGCGATATTGCGGAGTGCAGTAAGTTTTCTTGAAGAAGCGGAATTCAACGAAGTCATGATGGTTCCTTCGTCCAACAACTTCAAAGGGGAAAGGTTGGGCCTGCGATACGACCGGGGTAGACCAGGATAATTTAGTGCATGGCGGTGGACCGGGATGGTCGGCGTCCCACATGTCGTGAATGAAAGTATTCTTTCCGATATAGAGGATGAGCAACGAGTATTCATTGTTTATTTTTGATGAAAGCTATTGTCTCCACTGTTACGACGGAGGAGTGTGAAACACGGCAGCCCAGTGAACTTGGCATGTGCACCACTCCCTCCTTCCTCATGTAATGCCCAGATTCTGACTTTTTATCAATTTCTCTCTATCTATTTCCTCTCAAATGTTTTTTACCTTTCTTTTTTTAAGACACAATTGTTTTTTATGCCTTTTTTTAGAATTATTATTTTTATACCTAGGAGCACGTCTAGAGACGGGCTCTTGAAGAGCCCACTCCTTGACTTTTTCAATGCCTCTCTCTCCTCCACATAAGGATTACTACTTGTTATGCATGCATGCGGCGGGCAGCTGGCGTCTTGAGGGGCTAGGGCGGTGAGAGAGGGCTCTGAAAGCGGTCCGGACTCCAGCATGGCCCACCTCACATTATCACCATATATTTCTTAGAGTCCCGTCTTGTGGCCAGGCGGGCGATCTCTTCTCCCTCCCCCGTTTCTCTCTTCTCAGCCGACGCCTGCCGAGTGATTAAATTTCGGCTATCGACGGTTTATTCAATTACGGTCCCACATGCCAGTGAAATTGCAAGACAACGCGTGTCCCCTCTGGTGAGCGGCATGCGAGCCAGACTGTCGCGGGCCATAGGTTTCACTAGTGGCTTCTCTCAAGAGCATAAGTATTTTACGGTGGGTGAACGAATTACTGTTGAGCAATTGACAGAATTGAGCATAGTTATGAGAATATCTAGGTATGATCATGTATATAGGCATCACATCCAAGACAAGTAGACTGACTCCTACCTGCATCTACTACTATTACTCCACTCATTGACCGATATCCATCATGCATCTAGAGTATTAAGTTCAAGAAAACAGAGTGACACCTTAAGCAAGATGACATGATGTAGAGGGATAAATTCATGCAATATGATAAATACCCCATCTTGTTATCCTCGATGGCAACAATACAATACGTGCCTTGCTGCCCCTACTGTCGGTGGGAAAGGACACCGCAAGATTGAACCCAAAGCTAAGCACTTCTCCCATTGCAAGAAAGATCAATCTAGTAGGCCAAACCAAACTGATAATTCAAGAGACTTGCAAAGATAACCAATCATACATAAAAGAATTCAGAGAAGATTCAAATATTGTTCATAGATAATCTTGATCATAAACCCACAATTCATCGGTCTCAACAAACACACCGCAAAAGAAGATTACATCGAATAGATCTCCACGAGAGAGGGGGAGAACATTGTATTGAGATCCAAAAAGAGAGAAGAAGCCATCTAGCTAATAACTATGGACCTGAAGGTCTGAAGTAAACTACTCACGCTTCATCGGAGAGGCTATGGTGTTGATGTAGAAGCCCTCCGTGATGGATGCCCCCTCCGGCGGAGCTCCGGAACAAGCCCCAAGATGGGATCTCGTGGGTACAGAAGGTTGCGGCAGTGGAATTAGGTTTTGGCTTCAGATTCCGATCGTTTGAAGTGCGTAGGTATATATAGGAGGAAGGAGTACGTCGGTGGAGCAACAGGGGGCCCACGAGGGTGGAGGGCGCATACAGGGGTGGGCGCGCCCCCTACCTTGTGCCTTCCTCCTTTCTTTCTTGACGTAGGGTCCAAGTCTCCTGGATCATGTTCGGTGAGAAAATCACGTTCCCGAAGGTTTCATTCCGTTTGGACTCCGTTTGATATTCCTTTTCTGCGAAACTCTGAAATAGGCAAAAACAACAATTCTGGGTTGGGCCTCCGGTTAATAGGTTAGTCCCAAAAATAAAATAAAAGTGGATAATAAAGCCCAATAATGTCCAAAACAGTAGATAATATAGCATGGAGCAATCAAAAATTATAGATACGTTGGAGACGTATCAGGCATCCCCAAGCTTAATTCCTGCTCGTCCTCGAGTAGGTAAATGATAAAAAAGATAATTTTTTATGCGGAGTGCTGCTTGGTATAATTTCAATGTAATTCTTCTTAATTGTGGTATGAATATTCAGATCCGAAAGATTGAAGACAAAAGTTCATATTGACATCAAAATGATAATACTTCAAGCATACTAACAAAGCAATTATGTCTTCTCAAAATTACATGGCCAAATAAAGTTATCCCTACAAAATCATATAGTCTGGCTATGCTCTATCTTCACCACACAAAATATTTGAATCATGCACAACCCCGATGACGAGCCAAGAAATTGTTTCATACTGTTGACATTTTCAAAACTTTTTCAATCTTCACGCAATACATGAGCATGAGGCATGGATATAGCACTATATGTGGAATAGAATGGTGGTGGTTGTGGAGAAGACAAAAAGGGAGAAGATAGTCTCACATCAAAAAGGGAGGAGATGCCCATCAATAGATATCAATGTGAGTGAGTAGGGATTGCCATGCAACGGATGCACTAGAGCTATAAGTATATGAAAGCTCAACAAGAGAAACTAAGTGGGTGTGCATCCAACTCGCTTGCTCACGAAGACCTAGGGCATTTTGAGGAAGGCCATCATTGGAATATACAACCCAAGTTCTATAATGAAAAATTCCCACTAGTATATTAAAGTGACAAAATGAGAGACTCTCTATCATGAAGATCATGGTGCTACTTTGAAGCACAAGTGTGGTAAAAGGATAGTAACATTGTCCCTTCTCTCTTTTTTTATTTTATTTTTTTATTTGGGCCTTTTCTCTTTTTTTATGGCCTCTTTTTTTTCGTCCGGAGCCTCATCCCGACTTATGGGAGAATCATAGTCGCCATCATCCTTTTCCTCACTTGGGACAATGCTCTAAAAATGATGATCATCACACTTTTATTTTCTTACAACTCAACAATTACAACTCGATACTAGAACAAAATATGACTCTATATGAATGCCTCCGTGATGTACGGGATATGCAATGAATCAAGAGTGACACGTATGAAATAATTATGAATGGTGGCTTTGCCACGAATACGATGTCAACTACATGATCATGTTAAGCAATATGACAATGATGGAGCGTGTCATAATAAATGAAACGGTGGAAAGTTGCATGGCAATATATCTCGGAATGGCTATGGAAATGCCATGATAGGTAGGTATGGTGGCTGTTTTGAGGAAGGTGTATGGTGGGTGTATGATACCGGCGAAAAGTGCACGGTATTAGAGAGGCTAGCAATGGTGGAAGGAAGAAGAGTGTGTATAATCCATGGACTCAACATTACTCATAAAGAACTCATATACTTATTGCAAGAATCTACAAGTTATCAAAGCCAATTATTACGCGCATGCTCATAGGGGGATAGATTGGTAGGAAAAGACCATCGCTCGTTCCCGACCGCCACTCATAAGGAAGACAATCAATAAATAAATCATGCTCTGACTTCATCACATAACGGTTCACCATACGTGCATGCTACAGGAATCACAAACTTTAACACAAGTATTTCTCAAATTCACAACTACTCAACTAGCATGACTCTAATATCACCATCTTCATATCTGAAAACAATTATCAAGTATCAAACTTCTCTTAGTATTCAAATATTTATTCATTATTTATCTTACTAGCCATAGATTCATCAAAATAAGCAAACAACACACGAAAAACAGAATCTGTCAAAAACAGAACAGTCTGTAGTAATCTGTAACTAACGCAAACTTATGGACCTCCAAAAAATCAGTCAAAATAGGACGACCTAGGCAATTTGTTTATTGATCAGCAGCAATTGGAATCACTATTTTATCACGTTCTGGTGATTTTTAACATTTGTTTTCGTGAACAGAAAGTTTCTGGAAATTACAGCAAGATCAAATAACTATCATCCAAGAAGATCCTATAGGTTTAACTTCGCACAAACACGAATTAAAACATAAAAACACATCTAACCAGAGGCTAGAACAAATATTTATTCCTAAACAGAAGCAAAAACAAAACAACTACAAATAAAATTGGGTTGCCTCCCAACAAGCGCTATCGTTTAACGCCCCTAGCTAGGCATAAAAGCAAGGATAGATCTAGGTATTGTCATCTTTGATAGGCAATTCTTCAATGAGACATCTATCTTCCTTAGGAATTTCTTTCCTTTTAGTAATTATCAAACTTTTAGGCACAAGATCGAAAAATTCATTTGTAGCAAATGGTTCCTTAATGATAGCAAAAAGATCGGGATGAATACTTATAGATTTAAGATCCGCAGTTTCCTTACTAGAGGATTCACCCTTATTTTTAGTAACATACATAAGCTTGGCAATTTTAGTAGGAGGACTTGGCGTATTCTTTCTGAGAAGAAAAGCGGTTCCCAAATTGGTAATGATACCCTCAAGTTTATCGATTCTAGTGGAATCTTGATTTATTCTTTCATTAACTATGGGTTCCTTCTCCTTAATATTTTTCAAAGTGACTCATACATCCATATTGGATAATTTGATTATGGATCTTTTTATCCAGATTTTCAATTAACTCTACGGTAGCAACTTTATTCTCGATAATTTCAAGTCTTTGCATTATATGCTCCAAAGTTAACATAGTTCCATTAACCAAAAGAGGGGGCGAGCCAAACAAATCTATCATAGCATTATAAGAATCAAAAGTATGGCTACCCAAGAAATTCCCTCCGTAATGGTATCAAGGATATATCTATACCAAGGATTAGCACCTACATAAAAATTGCGGAGAAGAACGGAAGTAGATTGCTTCCTGGTAGATCTATTTTGAGCATTGCAAATTCTATACCAAGCGTCTTTTAAATTTTCTCCCTCCCTTCGCTTAAAATTTAGAACTTCATTCTCGGGAGACAACAGAGAAGATATAAGACTAGCCATAACGACAGAGCAAGCAAACGAAAAAGAGGCGAACGAAAAAGAGAGGGCGAATAAAACGGCAAGGGTGAAGTGGGGGAGAGGAAAACGAGAGGCAAATGGCAAATAATGTAATGCGGGAGATAAGGGATTGTGATGGGTACTTGGTATGTTGACTTTTATGTAGACTCCACAGCAACGGGCGCCGTAAATTCTTCTTGCTACCTCTTGAGCATTGCGTTGGAATTCCCTGAAGAGGATAGGATGAAGCAACAAAGTAGCGTAAGGATTTCCCTCAGTAATTAAGAACCAAGGTATCAATCCAAGAGGAGGCTACGCCAAGTCCCTCGTACTGCACAAAACAAATAACTCCTCGCAACCAACACGATAAGGGGTTGTCAATCCCTTCACGGTCACTTACGAGAGTGAGATCTGATAGATATGATAGGATAATATTTTTGGTATTTTTGTGATAAAGATGCAAAGTAAAATAAAAGCAAAGTAAAAATTAAAGGAAATAACAAAGTGTTGGAAGATTAATATGATGAAGATAGACCCGGGGGCCATAGGTTTCACTAGTGGCTTCTCTCAAGAGCATAAGTATTTTACGGTGGGTGAGCAATTCTTTGTTGAGCAATTGATGAGTTGAGCATAGTTATGAGAATATCTAGGTATGATCATGTATATAGGCATCACGTCCAAGACAAGTAGATCGACTCTATGCGCATCTACTACTATTACTCCACTCATCGATTGCTATCCACCATGCATCTAGGGTATTAAGTTCAAGAAAACAGAGTAACGCCTTAAGCAAGATGACATGATGTAGAGGGATAAATTCATGCAATATGATAAAACCCCATCTTGTTATCCTCGATGGCAACAATACAATACGTGCCTTGCTGCCCCTCATCACTAGGAAAGGACACCACAAGATTGAACCCAAAGCTAAGCACTTCTCCCATTGCAAGAAAGATCAATCTAGTAGGCCAAACCAAACTGATAATTTGAAGAGACTTGCAAAGATAACCAATCATACGTAAAAGAATTCAGAGAAGATTCAAATATTGTTCATAGATAATCTTGATCATAAACCCACAATTCATCGGTCTCAACAAACACACTGCAAAAAGAAGATTACATCGAATAGATCTCCACGAGAGAGGGGGAGAACCTTGTATTGAGATCCAAAAAGAGAGAAGAAGCCATCTAGCTAATAACTATGGACCTGAAGGTCTGAAGTAAACTACTCACACTTCATCGGAGAGGCTATGGTGTTGATGTAGAAGCCCTCCGTGATGGATGCCCTCCCGTGAGCTCCTAACAAGCCCCAAGATGGGATCTCGTGGCATGTAAGGTTGCGGCGGTGGAATTAGGTTTTTGGCTCCGTATCTGATTGTTTGGGGGTACTTAGGTATATATAGGAGGAAGGAGTACGTCTGTGGAGCAACAGGGGGCCCACGAGGGTGGATGTTCGGTGAGAAAATCACGTTCCCGAAGGTTTCATTCCGTTTGGACTCTGTTTGCTATTTCTTTTCTGCGAAACTCTGAAATAGGCAAAAAACAACAATTCTGGGTTGGTCCTCCGGTTAATAGGTTAGTCCCAAAAATAATATAAAAGTGGATAATAAAGCCCAATAATGTCCAAATAAGTAGATAATATAGCATGGAGCAATAAAAAATTATAGATACGTTGGGGACGTATCATTGTTGCACGTAGGCGAGATCCCAGACATTGGAGGGGCCCAAATTATATGGACAATACTCGATGTGGGAGGTGGGTGGGAGAGGAATTTTGATCTCTAACGTTTTGTCCCGTGGAGGGTGCGTAGCCGCCGGATCGGCGAGCTGATTTGAAGATCAGACTTGTCGGCTATTTCTGGCTGGCCACCATCAGAATCACTCTCGGGAAATTACCTCGGCCCTTCATGAAGGGGAATGTTGCATGAAAATCAAAAAATTTCATACGAATCACCCAAGATCTAATCATATGTCTATGGTTAGGAAACCTTAACCATCTTTGATCAACGAGCTAGTCTAGTAGAGGCATACTAGGGACACGGTGTAGTTTATGTATTCACACATGTATTTAAGTTTCTGGTCAATGCAATTGTAGCATGAATAAAAAACATTTACCATGAACTGGGAAATATGATAATATCCAAATTATTATTGCCGCTTGGGCATATTTCCAACACTTCGCCCTTCATGGGGAGTCTGGCCGTGTCAGAGGAAAGGTCGTGGATTGCTTCATGCTCGTACGGGAGAAGGTGCACTTCCGTGATGGGGGTTTCGAGCATGGGAACAGTGCCCTAGAGATTGGAGTCGTTGACCGACGATCCCATCGATCCTTTGTTGATCTCACAACAGAACTCTCAATGAAAGCACTAGTGTTGGTGTCAAAACCGGCAGACCTCGGGGTAGGGGTCCCGGGCTGTGGATCTTGAATCGGTGGTAACAGGAGCAAGGGAGACGATGTTTACCCAGGTTCGGTCCCTCTTGATGGAGGTAAAACCCTACGTCCTGCTCTTGTTTATATTGATGATGGTGTATTGAGTACAAGCTTGATCTACCTCGAGATCGTAAGCTGCGTTCTAACCCTAGGGCCAGGTGAATGTAGTCGTGATTTCATCCCCTCTACGGGCTAAACCCTCCGGCTTATATATATACACGCCAGGTAGGGGATCTAGGGTTACATAGTCGGTATCCAGGAGAACGCCAGAGAGGCGGTAGGAGATATCTTGGAGTATATGCCAAGTCTTCGGCAGGTGTAGTCTTGATCAAATCCCAAGCGTACAGCTTCTGGAGTTCTCCTTAACGAGAATGTGGGCCTAGAGGCCCGGTCCGAGGACCATGGGCCGACTAGGTTAGTATCCCCTAGTCCAGGACACCGTCACCACTCGTCAGGCCGGTCGTCCCCCACCTCGCGCACGCCCTCGCCCACGTCGCCCGCACCCGTCGTGCATGCACGTGCGCATGACCCCACGACCACGCACCCTCGGCACGCCTGGTCCCTCCTCCACGTCCTATAAATCTAGCGCGCCCCCTCTCCATTTTGCCCCACTCAATTGAGCCCAACATCGGCAGGCTGCTCCGCTACAGACGCCCAAGCCCCGTCACTGACCTAGCCACCATGGCGATGGTTCCAGCGAGCACAGCCCCTGCCCCAGCCAGCCACCACCACTGCTCGACTCCTCAAGCTCGTGCGCACCTCCTGGACATCTTCAACGCGACCAAATCCTTCTGGAAGCCCTACTCCACCAGAGACCCGAGCCCTTCGCCATCGTCGTCGAAGCTTCGGTGAGCTCAGTAAGCCCCAACCCCTGTGACCTTGTGCATTGGACTCGCCTCGACGTTGTGCACCTGCTGACCAACTCATGCATCCAACCATGCCTGTTTTCATGCATTTCATTGTCGCCCGAAGCTCCGCTGCCACGCCCGTACTCCAGCGAGCTTGTGTCGCTCGTCTCCGCCGTCCCCGAGGCCAGCCACCGTCGACTCTGGCTCGTCGCCCCGCGTTGACTAGTGCCCTCCACTGTCAGTAGAACCCTATGGAACGCCAGCAAGCTCCACTCCCGAGCCGCACACCACCGTCAGCCGCCGTCCCCGAGCCCTTCGGTGACCTAGCTCCGGTGAGCACCCCCCCTTCTAATCTCATATGTCCATTCCAGATCAACGACCCATGTTAGATCACTTAAGACCCCGAACTGTTTTCCTAAGTCTCAGCTGTCTGCTGCTTAGCACTCGCAGCGAACACCTCTCAGCCAGTCAGAAATAGCCACATGTCCAACCTTATCCGTTCGAAAAATCTGTTAATTAAATTAAAAATACAAATTTTGTAGAAAAGTCCCCGAACTTCAAACACTCGCAACTAATTATCTACAAGTCCAAATTTGATGAAACTTTCTGCAAAATGACCCTTATGAAATCTACTTTCACCCTGTCTGGAAACATTTCAAATTTGAATTTTTTTTTAAATTCAAACGGAATGAATTCAAACTCAAATTTGGCATAACTTGCACATAATAAATCCAAATTAATTGATTCTTTTTACAAAATGAACCTAGTGAAATATACTTTCACCTCAGAACACTTGGGTCCAAATTTAAATAATTGAAAAGTGAATTTTAAACATAATACTGTAAAGGCCAGAATTCAAATGGAAATTCAAACCTAATTTTTTTTAATTTGAAATAAAAATTGTTTAGTAAACAATTATGTCACAAATATTTGAGAAGCTGTTAAATGGACTTTACCAAATATTTTGGATTATTATTTGACTTTAGGTAATTCAGACGACTTTTGAATCAACTCAAACATAGTTTGAATGTTAATTGAAACCCTATGTTCAGTTCGAATAAAACCATGTGCATTATGGTTTAGTGAGTTGAAATAAACCTAGTAAATATTGTTGGAGTTAATATTTGACTTTAGGGAAGGATGAGCTCAAATTAATTCAAGAGTAATTTGAAAACTATTTACACTTAGTAATTCATGGATTCACAGTTGACTTTAGTAAAACTATAGATCAAACAAATAAACCTTAGTAACCACATAGGATTGGTACTTGACTTTAGCTGAAACAAATTGAGTAAATGAACTATAGTAGAAGTATTGGATTTATACTGACTATAGGGAAACATCAATCATGTTGAAATTGCTGAACCAACTTGAAACAATTCATAACCCAATTCAACTGAGTAGAACCAAATCAAATTGTGAAATCAATTCAATAGAACTCAAATGAGATGAACTCTAATACAAACCCAAATTGAATTGGAAGCCAGACCAAGTTATCATTTTCAGACCTTAGTGTATTCAAGCTCATGAATGGTCAACAGGTTTGAATTGTCATTCAAACTTGAACATGAACTTGGCTATCCAAGTTTCATGAGACCATGACATTGTCTAGATTCCTTTCGTAATATAGCAACCACAACTTGACATCACATACCCTTATGTGATGAACCCATTTATGTTGAAACTAGCATGTGAGCCCCTATGTCACATGTATTATAATTAACAACCACCATGTTGCTTCCAAACTCTTATGAGTTAACCTTGACACGAACTCACAACACAATGACACTGACACCATGCACAACACATGTGGTATGTTTGATTGTATTATGATTGCCCTTTTATTTACCTTAGATTGTACGGAGAGCGAAGAGTAACATGATCAAGATTGTGAGATTGAAGAATCGTCAATACAGGCCAGTGGAACCTTTGATCATAACCTATGTTTTCATGCATTGTAGTTGTATTCAACTAGGAATCCCCTGTAGTTTTTTTTACTTTATGCTTGACAGAACCCAGTAGAATGATATAGGTCCATCTATACCCTGACCTTGTAACCAGTGAGTAGTAGCTTAGCTGTTATATCGTGGATTGGGAAAACACCTATATTATTCCACCATACAACCACATGGTTGACTACTTAACTACCTCTTAATAAATGAACCGATATGGGTGGAGTGGCTTCGATTGGGTCATCAGAGTGTAGTCTTTGGTGGGGAATGCCACCCATGTATCAAAGGGATTGTACGAGTTCAATGTTGAGTAGCTTCCATGTGTAAATATGTTACAATATGGGCTCTATCTGGACCAAGTAAGTTGTGGGAACCCTCCTGGGCTAACCAACAGATGTAGTTTTGCATGTACTGGATTGGGTTGGCCATTTCTGAGGGGGCGACTACTTCCCAAAAGTCGTGTATTGGTCTACCTGACTACACAAGTGAAGTTTAGTAGCTTGAAGGTGTGATTGGGAATCACGGGTAAAGTACACAAACCTCTACAGGGTGTATAAAAACTGATCATGATTAACCATGTTCCCAGTTACGAACAACTTTGAGCAACTCACCTGAGAACTGTCAGCTTGATCTCATCACCTCTTCTGAATAAAATGAACGGGTTGCACCAAAGGCGAGTGTGGACCAACCCAGGTTCCTGGCGTGATACCGGTAGCATCATCTGGGGAGGTTGGGGCTACCACATGATAAGACCCACATTCTCAAATGCTATATTTTTGGATGATCGTGTGATATGATCTGTCCAAGACTACTGTGTGATGCGGTATGTCCAAATATTATTAGAGTATACCACTACTATAAAAGATAGGGAAACTATTTTCGCGCAAAGAAAGACCAGCCGCACCACTCGCATGTTTACCTTTCAAACAAGCCAATCCTAGTGAAACTTGCCAATACATTCGATGTATTGACCCTTGTGGCTGCAACGTATCATGTTGCAGGTCTACCGTATCAAGTGAAAGGTACAAAGTAGGTTATGACACCATACTCAACTTCTGCCTGTGAGTGCATGGACGCCACAAGACTAGAATGATATCTCCGCTGCACGTTGTACTATAAGCTGGCCTATGAGCTAGGCAGGTGTGTATTGTAAAGCATTGGATCTGCAATGTAATAATTAACACATGATGTATTCTCATTATTTCATCGTCGATTGTGCGTGTTAGCTATTGATCCAAGGACTGACACAGTAAGCACAGAGATTCGGGCCCCATTCAGGGACCGACTCCTGACAGCAACTTCCCCTGATGGTCATTTATGTGGGTTGTTGCCCTCACTCCCATTTTGGCCACCATTGCGGCCTCTTCCTCACATGCCTATGAAACCACTCGGTTGTTGCCCTTTGTTCGTGATGTGAAACCACCTCAGTTGTTGTTGCACTGCCCATCTGGAAAGGATCTCCTCTAAGCCATCATCCAATCGTCATACTCAATTTCTTCAACCCCATGAACACCATCACAACATTCTTCCTGGTTATGGCCTAGGATACCACAAACTTCACATAAGTAACCAAGCTTTTCACATTTCACAAGGAAAAAATCCTCTCCCTTTCATTAAGACTTAATGGTGTAAATCAGGTAAGGAGCTTTGCAACTTCTATCTTGGCCCAGACTCAGATATAGTTACCTTATAAAACTCTACATGGGTTCATCTCGACGCTCTTGACCTGACCAATTCTTTAAGCTACCCGATGTGTATGGATTCGGAACGGTACAAATCTGAGATATAATGGATTTTGTGCCATACACTGATATGTTCCAACTAAACTTAACTGGGTGTGCCCTTCCCGTCATACTCCTCGATCATCACCACCAAACCCCAGAAAATCCAATGCCCCTAAAGCATGATATTGTTATAATTTCCTAAAGAAAACATTGGAGCACGAAGAGGCTATCATCAAGCTCCCTGATTTTAACCAAATGTCCCATAATTTTAAATAAATGTTCAGGAAATTAAAGTAAAACGTGTTCATGTATTTTTTCAAAATCAAAACTATGCAATTTTGGAATAGTGTTAAGTCATTTTAAGAACAAAAAATTATACAACTAAAAAAAGTGTTAAAAACTCTTCATACAATTTTAGGACTGTTTACACATTTATTTAAAATCTCCATGCAACTAAAGAAAGGTGGTCACGTACTTTTAAAAATGTCCATGTGGTCAATCAAAGTGTTCACAAAATTTTGAAAACCATATAGATTTAGAAAAATTTCATGGATTTTAAAAATATTTCATGTAATTTTAAAAGGGTTTTACATATTAAAAATGCTTGCGTATTTGATAAAAAATTGTCGGAAAAACTAACGCTCACACGTGTGGGCGTTTGCACATCGCCCACATGCCTTCATTACCACTCATTTTGCCACGTATGAACAGATGGCATCAGCAGAAATCTTTTTGGTTTTCGGCTTAAAAATGTTTTATCTCCTAATTAAAAAAGAGAATTAAAAATCCGTTTTCACCATTAAATCCGTCTCGACGAGATCTTCAAAACTAGACCACATGTTGATATGTTTCGATGAATTTTTTTTTACCCAAAAGTTGCCATGATGTTTACACTGTAGTTGTCATAGTGCTTAAACTAAAGTTACCATGTGGCATTTTATTTTGTAGATCATGGCAATTTTAGTTCTTCGATGATGGCAATTCCAGTACTTTGACCATGAAAATATTTTTTTATGAACCATGGCAATTTTAAGTGCATGTATCATGAAAATTTTAATTTATGGTGCATGGCAAGTCTAGTTTCTTAATTCCGCGTTTTATAATATGTCAAAATTTACTTTTCAATGTAGAAGAAAATAGCTGAAACATATCATGGCAACTTCAGTGTAAACATCATGGCAATTCATGTGCAATAGACACGGCAACTTTTAACCAATTTTTTTTTCTCAAAATATATTGATATGAGATCTAGTTTCGAAGATCTCATCGCGAGGAATTTAATGGTGAAAACGGATCTTCAATCGGATTTTCCATTTAAGAGATAAACCATTTTAAAAACAGAAAATCCAAAAAGATTTCCACATGCATGCATGCGGTGACATGCCGTAGTCTGCGCTATAGAGAGGGTGGGCGGGTTTGGCTCTCACCACATGTGTGGGCGTTAGCGTTGTCCAAAATTATTACATATTATTTTTCTAAAAATAAAGAAAATGGATGAATAAAAACCGCTAAGTGGGCCGATCCACTCGGTTGCTGCTATACGAACAAGACGGCCCGTTAGAACTATTCCCAAATTAGGAAGAGCTCAGCACCAGTGGGGAAAAATCCTAAAAAAACAGTGGGGAAAAGGTTCAAAGAGGAGTAGTCGCTACTCAGACCGTGGGACGACGACCGTGGGATCGGATCGGCGGCGATGGCGGCGGCGGCGCGGGATGGGGAAGCGAGGCGGGCGCACGCGGCGATGATGGGGTCGCAGTTCATCAACGCGGGGTACCACGTCATCGCGAAGCAGGCGCTCAACGTCGGCGTCAACCGCGTCGTCTTCTGCGTCTATCGCGACCTCCTCGCGCTCTGCGTGCTTGCTCCCATCGCCTTCTTCCGCCACCGCGGCTCGCCCGCGCAGGCTCGTCCGCCGCCCGTCACGCGTCGCCTCCTTACCTCCTTCTTCTTCCTCGGGCTCACGGGGTAAGCCTGGCCACCCGGTCGCTCGGTGTCAGACACGCTGACCGCTTGAAGCAATGCTGCTTATGTACTTGCAAATTTCGTGCTCTGATGCGTCTGCTTGTTTGTCCTGTAGCATCTTTGGCAACCAGCTGCTGTTCTTGTTCGGCCTCGGCTACACCAATCCAACCTACGCCGCGGCCATTCAGCCGTCAATTCCAGTCTTCACTTTCATCTTGGCCCTCATCATGGGGTCAGTCTCAGTCAATCTTGAAAAATGTTCAGAGACTCGCGTCTCTCTTTGATTGCCGGTTTAAGCATTTTACCATTTTCAGCACTGAAACGGCGAGCTTGGTCACACACGAGGGCCGTGCCAAGGTTGGTGGCACAATCGTCTGTGTGCTTGGTGCTGTTCTCATGGTGTTGTACAGGGGGGCAGCTGTGTTTGGTAGCAGCGAGCTAGATCTTGATGTCCATAGCAATGTCGTCATCACCGAGATGTTACAACCTGAGCCAGGATCATCTTGGTTCATTGCATATGGGCTGGAAAAGTGGCATATCGGAGTGCTATGTTTAATAGGGAACTGCCTCTGTATGGCAACTTATCTTGCTTTGCAGGTATTAATGATTTTCAGGCTGTTGTCGCGCTCTATTCCGTTTGCATTTTGATGTTTGTCAACTCGGAACACCTCGAGCTTTAGTTTTCTATCAGGCGTATGCATGGCACAAGTTCTGAAAGGCTGAAAGCCTCTGTAAGTTAGATCAGTAAATCTTGTAGGGCAACTTCAGAGCACATCAACTTTTTTTAGGACACTCTATTTTGATGAATATTTCAGTCCCATTTCCTAACGGTTTCTCTGCCTTCTTGACATTCTTAAAGTGAGAAGGATATTAAAACTTAGGCCGGCTTTGCTCTTCCTAGAAAAGACCCATATTTATGCTGTGTGGCCAACTGGCCATTGCTTAATATTGAACATGGTATGTTATTTGGTGATTGTCACAAGAAGATTTGTCATGGGCCAAGCAAATCATACTTCATTTTAAGAACCAATATCACTATACTAATAGAAGGAGATCACCCTTTTAACATTGTTGAAAATATGTTTATGTATTAGACTTACTTTAGTATCTTGCTATTCAAGGTTGAAACTTATGCTACAAGATCTATGTGCTCTGATTTGTATTGCAGAAAGTTTTCTTGTTATTTTATACTTATTATGTTCATGTGTTGTTATTTCAGGCTCCAATTTTGGTGAAGTACCCTTGCAGTTTGTCATTGACAGCTTACTCATACTTTTTTGGAGCTCTTTTAATGCTTATTTCCGGAGTTTTTTCAACAACCAGTAAAGAAGATTGGACTTTGACTGCATCTGAGTTTGCGGCTGTTGTATATGCTGTAAGCTTTGTGTTAGATTTATCTTTCCCATGCATGGGACCATGAATTGAATTTCTACATGTATGTAGTACTGTGGCGAAGATATTTGTTGCAAACTTGCAAAATACGCTAGTTTGTGTAGGCTATAGAAGTAGTTGACACATGCCACCATAAATATTCTATACTGAAATTCTCCCATTTCCCCCCTATTTTCAGGGAGTTGTTTCATCTGCTCTAAATACTGGTTTATTGACATGGTCCAACAAAATTCTGGGCCCAGCTATGGTGGCACTATATATGCCTCTCCAGCCAGTGCTCTCTGCTCTCTTGTCAGTGCTCTTTCTGGGCAGTCCAATTTATTTCGGAAGGTAAGAGTATGTTTATCGTATGTTCTACTCTTTAGAGTTAACCTTTTCCATTTTATCCTTTCTTTGAAGTGAAAAATACTTTTCCAGACCTCTTCTACTTACTTGTTAATATGTGTATGTAGTAATGTAGGATATGCACATTGATGTCTTGTTCTATTTGACCATCTGATAATCTGAAAGGTCGATAGTCCAAGTTTCTAACATTTGATTAATAAAGTACAGTTTTCTTCTTCATAGCAATAAATGTTTATCATCTCTTCTGATCTGAGGTATAATCTGCTCTGTTTACTTGCAGTATTATTGGAGGGTTTCTAATCATCTCTGGTTTATACATTGTCACCTGGGCGCGACGTAGAGAAAAGTTGACTGCCACTGGAGTACCTTATATAAAATGCGCATTGGAGCCATGTGACGGTGCTTCTCAAGTCATAAAGGGCGGTAACCTCAGCCCCAGGCCCTTTATATCCCTTTCTAGGCTGTGGAATGTGCCACATGAATCTTGAGAAGTTGGTGATCTATGCAACTTCTGCTAGGCATCTCCTTTGATGAGTAAAAATACAGAATGCATTAGATGTTAGGAAGAGAAGTGCTGCAGAGAAGATTGCACTGAAGATTGTTAACGATGTTGGCATCTGTGTCCTCTGCAGAAAATCATACTCTCATACCTTCCATAGGAGCTGTTAGGTTAATTTAGACAAAAGAGAAGCCATGTTCATCCTGTTTTTCTAGACTAACAACATTGAGGATGCTGAATTGATGATTCTTCTATAACCAAATGCAAGGTAGCTCCACCGACTTCGTGAAATCCAGTAGTATGTATATCCCGTGAAATCCCTACATACATACATATGCATGAACTCTGTAGCCATTGATGTCAGGTGTGTAAAACTTTGAGAGAAATAAAACTTATCTGTGAAGTTCTTGTAGTTCATACCTTGTAGTTGTTTCGTACTACTGCTGGATGAGTTAGCAGTTCTGCCGGCTGGACGTGTGCTGCAACTATTTTTCAGGCTGTTTTCTTTGTACTGCAAGCATGCTTTCCACCAATAATTCTTTCTTGTAAACATGTAAATGCTACACATGAGATGACCTATTTCTCCTATGTGTATGTCATGGGATCCTATACGTGATGGCAAATTTGACCTATAGACGAAATCAAATCACAAAATGAACTGTCCGTAAAACTATTTCACGTGGCTGACCCGTGGCGCCTAGCTCTCAGGCGCTGCACTAGTGCAACGCCCAGGAGCTAGGCGCTACACTGTATAGTGTGGCGGCGGCGGCCTCCAGCCCTTCCCCTCTCGGTGTGTTGGGGAACGTAGCAGAAATTCAAAATTTTCCTACGTGTCACCAAGATCTATCTATGGAGAAACCAGCAACGAGGGGAAGGAGAGTGCATCTACATACCCTTGTAGATCGCTAAGCTTAGCGTTCAAGAGAACGGGGTTGATGGAGTCGCACCTGCCGTGATCCAAATCACCGATGATCCTAGCGCCGAACGGACGGCACCTCCGCGTTCAACACACGTGACAGCCTGGGACGTCTCCTCCTTCTTGATCCAGCAAGGGAGAGGAGAAGTTGAGGGAAAACTCCCACAAAGACGACGGCACGATGGTGATGGAGCTCGTGGTTCTCCGTGAGCCGCTAAGCACTACGGAGGAGGAGGGAGTGTTGGAGGAGGGAGGGCTGCGCCAGGAAGGGTGCGGCTGCCCTCTCTCTCCCTCACTATATATAGGGGTAAGGGGGTGGAGGAGGCGCCTAGGGTTCCCTAGGGGAGGCGGCGGCCACAGGAAACCCTAGATGGGTTTGGGCGCCCCACCCCTAGGAAACTTGCTTCAAGCCGGGAAGGGGGCTGCCCTAGGGAGGCGCCCCACCTCTCCCGTTACGTGAGAGGGGTGGGAGGCGCACCACCCTTAGTGGGATGGTTTGCCCTTCCCTTTGGCCCATGAGGCCCTCCAACACTTGCCGGGCTCAAAACACCTTTCGGTCATCATGCCGCCATAGCTCGGTACCCCGGAACACTTCCGGACTCTAATACCCTTCGTCCAATATATCGATCTTCACCGCCGGACCATTCCGGAACTCCTCGTGACGTCCGGGATCACATCTGGGACTCCGAACAACCTTCGGTAACCACATACTATTTCACATAACAACTCTAGCGTCACCGAACCTTAAGTGTGTAGACCCTACAGGTTCGGGAACCATGCAGACATGACCGAGATGTTCTCCGGTCAATAACCAACAGGGGGATCTGGATACCCATGTTGGCTCCCACATGTTCCATGATGATCTCATCGGATGAACCACGATGTCGAGGATTCAATCAATCCCGTATTTAATTCCCTTTGTCTAGCGGTATTGTACTTGCCCGAGATTCGATCACGGTATCCCGATACCTTGTTCAATCTCGTTACGCAAGTCTCTTTACTCGTTCCGTAACACATCATCCCGTGATCAACCCCTTGGTCACATTATGCACATTATGATGATGTCCTACCGAGTGGGCCCAGAGATACCTCTCCGTCAACCGGAGTGACAAATCAGCCTCGATTCGTGCCAACCCAACAGATACTTTCGGAGATACCTGTAATGAACCTTTATAGCCACCCGATTACGTTGTGACATTTGGTACACCCAAAGCATTCCTACGGTATCCGGAGTTGCACAATCTCATGGTCTAAGGAAATGATACTTGACATTAGAAAAGCTTTAGCATACGAACTACGATCTTTGTGCTAGGCTTAGGATTGGGTCTTGTCCATCACATCATTCTCCTAATGATGTGATCCCGTTATCAATGACATCCAATGTCCATGGTCAGGAAACCGTAACCATCTACTGATTAACGAGCTAGTCAACTAGAGGCTTACTAGGGACATAGTGTTGTCTATGTACCCACACATGTATCTGAGTTTCCTTTCAATAAAATTATAGCATAGATAACAAACGATTATCATGAACAAGGAAATATACTAATAACTAATTTATTATTGCCTCTAGGGCATATTTCCAACAGTCTCCCACTTGCACTAGAGTCAATAATCTAGTTCACATCGTCATGTGATTAACACTGATAGGTCACATCGCCATGTGACCAATATCCAAAGAGTTTACTAGTGTCTCAGAACTAGTTCACATCATCATGTGATTAAGACTCAATGAGTTCTGAGGTTTGATCATGTTTTTCTTGTGAGAGAGGTTCTAGTCAACGGATCTGAACCTTTCAGATCCGTGTGTGCTTTGCAAATTTCTAGGTCATATTGTAAACGCTGCTTCCACACTCCACTTGGAGCTATTCCAAATGGTTGCTCCACTATACGTATCCGGTTTGCTACTCAGAGTCACTCGGATAGGTGTTAAAGCTTGCAACCGACGTAACCCTTTACGCCGAACTCTTTATCACCTCCATAATCGGTAGAAACATGTCCTTATTTACTCCAAGGATAATTTTGACCGCTATCCAATGATCCATTCCTGGATCATTCTTGTACCTCGACCGACTCATGGCAAGGCACACTTCCGGTGCGGTACACAAGATAGCATCTTGTAGAGCCTACGTCTAAGGCATAGGGGCGACCTTCGTCCTTTCTCTCTGCTTCGCCGTGGTCGAGCTTTAAGTCTTAACTTCATACCTTACATCTCGTGCAAGAACTCCTTCTTCGATCGTCCATCTTGAACACCTTCAAGATCATGTCAAGGTATATGCTCATTTGAAAGTACCATTAAGCGGTTTTGATCTATCCTATAGATCTTGATGCTCAATGTTCAAGTAGCTTAATACAGGTTTTCACTTGAAAAACACTTTTCAAATAACCCTATATGCTTTCTAGAAATTCTACATCATTTCTGATCAACAATATGTCAACAACATATACTCATCAAAAATTCTATAGTGCTCCCACTCACTTCTTTGGAAATACAAGTTTCTCATAAACTTTGTATAAACCCAAAATCTTTGATCATCTTATCAAAGAGTATATTCCAACTCCGAGATGCTTACTCCGGTCAATGGAAGGATCATCGAGCTAGCATACCTTTCAAAGATCCTTAGGATCGACAAAACCTTTCGATTGTATCTCATACAACCTTTCCTTACGGAAACCGGTAAGGAAACTCGTTTTGACATCCATCCGCTAGATTTCATAAATGCAGCTAATGCTAACATGATTCCGACGGACTTAAGCATCGCTACGGATGAGAAAATCTCATCGTAGTCAACTTGTGAAAAACTCTTTACCACAAGTCGAGCTTCATAGACGGTGACATTACCGCCCACGTCCGCCTTCTTCTTAAAAATCCATTTATCTCAATAGCTTGCCGATCATCGGGCAAGTCCACCAAAGTCCATGCTTTGTTACGATACATGGATCCTATCTCGGATTTCATGGCCTCTAACCATTTGTCGGAATATGGGCCCACCATCGCTTCTCCATAGCTCAGAGGTTCATTGTTGTCTAGCAACATGACCTTCAAGATGGATTACTGTACCACTCTGCAAGCGATGCGCATCCTTGTCACCCTACGAGGTACGGTAGTGACTTGATCCAAGTTTCATGATCACTATCATAAGCTTCTACTTCAATTGGTGTAGGTGCCACAGAACAACTTCCCGTGCCTCGCTACACACTAGTTGTAGTGACGGTTCAATAACCATATCAAGTCTCCACCATCCTCCCACTCAACTTTTCGAGACAAACTTTTCCTCGAGAAAGGACCTGATTCAAGAAACAATCCCTATTGCTTTCGGATCTGAATTAGGAGGTATACCCAACTGTTTTGGGTGTCCTATGAAGATGCATTTTATCCGCTTTGGGTTCGAGCTTATCAACCCGAAACTTTTTCACATAAGCGTCGCAACCCCAAACTTTTAAGAAACGACAACTTAGGTTTCTCCAAACCATAGTTCAAACAGGGTCGTCTCAACGGAATTACGTGGTGCCCTATTAAAGTGAGTGCGGTTGTCTCTAATGCCTAACCCATGAACGATAGTGGTAATTCGATAAGAGACATCATGGTACGTACCATATCTAATAGGGTGCAACTATGATGTTCGGACACACCATCACACTATGGTGTTCTGGTATTAATTGTGAAACAATTTCCACTATGTCTTAATAAGCGTGCCAAAGCTCATAACTCAGATACTCATCTCTATGATCATATCATAGACATTTTATCCTCTTGCCACGATGATCTTTAACTTCACTGAAATTACTTGAACCATTCAATAATTCAGACTTGTGTTTCATCAAGTAAATATACTCAAGATTCTACTCAAATCATCCGTGAAGTAAGAACATAACGATATCCATTGCGTGCCTCAGCATTCATTGGACTACACACATCAAAACGACATTTCCAACAACAAGTTGCTTTCTTGTTCCATTTCACCGAAAAACGAGGCTTTCAAATATCTTGCCCATGTGGTATGATTTGCATGTCTCAAGTGATTCAAAATCAAGTGAGTCCAAACGGTCCATTTGCATGGAGTTTTTTCATGCATATACACCAATAGACATGGTTCGCATGTCTCAAACTTTTCAAAAACGAGTGAGTATGAAGATCCATCAACATGGAGCTTCTTCATGCGTTCTATACCAATATGACTCAAATGGCGATTACACAAGTGTGGTACTATCATTACTATCTTATATCTTTTGGCATGAAAATGTGTATCACTATGATCGAGATTCAATAAACCATTCCTTTAGGTGCAAGACCATTGAAGGTATTATTCAAATAAATAGAGTAACCATTATTCTCCTTAAATGAATAATCAGATTGCGATAGACATAATCCAATCATGTCTATGCTCAACGCAATCACCAAATGACAATTATTCAGGTTTAATACTAATCTTGATGGTAGAGGGAGCGTGCGATGTTTGATCAAATCGAACTTGGAAACACTTCCAACACATATCGTCAGCTCACCTTTAGCTAGTCTCCGTTTATTCTGTAGCTCTTTTATTTCGAGTTACTAACACTTAGCAACCGAACCGGTATCTTAATACCCTGGTGCTACTAGGAGTACTAGTAAAGTACACATTAACATAATGTATATCCAATATACTTCTATCGACCTTGCCAGCCTTCTCATCTACCAAGTATCTAGGGTAATACTGAAGGAAATATGCCCTAGAGGCAATAATAAACTTATTATTTATTTCCTTATATCATGATAAATGTTTATTATTCAAGCTAGAATTGTATTAACCGGAAACATACTACATGTGTGAATATATAGACAAACAAGATGTCACTAGTATGCCTCTACTTGACTAGCTTGTTAATCAAAGATGGTTATGTTTCCTAACCATAAACAAGGAGTTGTTATTTGATTAACAAGGTCACATCATTAGTAGAATGATCTCGATTGACATGACCCATTCCGTTAGCTTAACACTTGATCGTTTAGTATGTTAATGCTTTCTTCATGACCCATACATGTTCCTCGTAACTATGAGATTATGCAACTCCTGCTACGGAGGAACACTTTGATGCTACCAAACGTCACAACGTAATCGGGTGATTATAAAGGAGTACTACAGGTGTCTCCAAAGGTACTTGTTGGGTTGGCGTATTTCGAGATTAGGTTTTGTCACTCCGATTGTCTGAGAGGTATCTCTAGGCCTTCTCGGTGATACACATCACTTAAGCCTTGCAAGCATTACAACTAATGAGTTAGTTGTGAGATGATGTATTACGGAACGAGTAAAGAGACTTACCGTAACGAGATTGAACTAGGTATTGGATACCGACGATCGAATCTCGGGTAAGTAACATACCGATGACAAAGGGAACAACGATGTCGTTATGCGGTTTGACCGATAAAGATCTTCAGAGAATATGTAGGAACCAATATGGGCATCCAGGTTCCGCTATTGGTTATTGACCGAGAATGGTTCTAGGTCATGTCTACATAGTTCTCGAACCCGTAGGGTCCGCACGCTTAACGCTTCGATGACAGTTCATAATGAGTTTATAAGTATTGATGCAGAAGGTTGTTCGAGTCCCGGATGTGATCACGGACATGACGAGGAGTCTCGAAATGGTCGAGACATAAAGATTGATATATTGGAAGCCTACATTTGGACATCTAAGTGTTCCGGTGAAATCGGGATTTTCTGAGTAACGGAGGTTACCGAACCCCCGGAGGTCCATGGGCCTTAATGGGCCATGGGAGAAGAGGAAGGGCAGGCCAAGGTGGGCTGCGCGCCCTCCCCTCTAGTCCGAATAGGACAAGGAAGGGGCGGCGCCTTCCCTCTTCCCCTCCTCCAATCCTAGTCCAACTAGGAGAAGGGGGGAGTCCTACTCCGGTGGGAGTAGGACTCCTCCTTGGTGCGCCTCCCCTAGGGCCGGCCACCTCCCCTTGGCTCCTTTATATCTGAGGCGGGGGCACCCCAAGACACACAAGTTGATCTACGGATCTTTCCTTAGCTGCAAAGTGTGTGCCCCTTCCACCATATTCCACTTCGTCATATCGTCAGAGAGCTTAGGGCGAAGCCTCGCGGAGAAGTCATATCGTCAGCAGTTGCTTAGGCGAAGCCCCGCGTCGGTGGAGCATCAACATCGCCATCACGCCGTCGTCTTGTGGAACTCATCCCGACACTTTGCCGGGATCGGAGTCCGGGATCGCCATCGAGCTGAACGCGGTGCGTAACTTCGGAGGTGCCGTGACGTTCGGTGCTTGGATCGGTCGGATCGTAAAGACGCATTTACTACATCAACCGCGTTGTTATAACGCTTCCGCTTTCGGTCTACGAGGGTACGTGGACGGACACTCTTCCCTCTCGTTGCTATGCCATCACCATGGTCTTGCTTGATCGTAGGAAATTTTTTGAAATTACTACGTTTCCCAACAGTGGCATCCGTGCCTTGGTTTTTATGGTTTGATGTTATTTGAACGAGTAGATCACATTTGAGTTGTGGACGATACATGTCATACCGCCTACCAAAGCATGTCATACTTTGGTTCAGCGGTATTGTTGGACGAGACGATCTGGACCAACCTTACGCTGCATTTTACGCGAGACCGGTTCCCTCGACGTGCTTTGCACATAGATGGCTTGCGAAGACTGTCTCTCCAACTTTAGTTGAACTGAAAAGGCTACGCCCGGTCCTTGAGAAGGTTAAACGGAGTCTATTTGACAAACTATCGTTGTGGTTTTGATGCGTAGGTAAGATGAGTTCTTGCTTAAGCCCGTAGCAGCCACGTAAAACTTGCAACAACAAAGTAGAGGACGTCTAACTTGTTTTTGCAGGGCATGTTGTGATGTGATATGGTCAAGACATGATGCTAAATTTTATTGTATGAGATGATCATGTTTTGTAACCGAAGTTATCGACAATGGCAGGAGCCATATGGTTGTCGCTTTATTGTATGCAATGCAATCGCGATGTAATGCTTTACTTTATTACTAAGCGGTAGTGATAGTCGTGGAAGCATAAGATTGGCGAGACGACAACGATGCTACGATGGAGATCAAGGTGTCGCGCGGTGGCGATGGTGATCATGACGGTGCTTGGCGATGGAGATCAGAAGCACAAGATGATGATGACCATATCATATCACTTATATTGATTGCATGTGATGTTTATCCTTTATGCATCTTATCTTGCTTTGATTGACGGTAGCATTATAAGATGATCTCTCACTAAAATTATCAAGAAGTGTTCTCCTCGAGTATGCACCGCTGCCAAAGTTCGTAGTACCCGGACACCACGTGATGATCGGGTGTGATAAGTTCTACGTCCATCTACAACGGGTGCAAAACAGCTTGCACACGCCGAATACTCGGGTTAAACTTGACGAGCCTAGCATATAATGTATATGGCCTCGGAACACGAAGACCGAAAGGTCGAACGTGAATCATATAGTAGATATGATCAACATAGTGATGTTCACCGTTGAAACTACTCCGCCTCACGTGATGATCGGACACGGTTTAGTTGATATGGATCACGTGATCACTTAGATGACCGGAGAGATGTCTGCCTAAGTGGGAGTTTTTAATATGATTAATTGAACTTAAATTTATCATGAACTTAGTACCGATAGTATTTTGCTTGTCTATGTTTATCGTAGATAGATGGCTCGTCCGTTGTTCCGCTGAATTTTAATGCGTTCCTTGAGAAAGCAAAGTTGAAAGATGATGGTAGCAATTACACGGATCGGGTCCGTAACTTGAGGATTATCCTCATTGCTGCACGTAAAAATTACGCCTGGAAGCACCGGGGTGGCGAACTCTTGCACATCTTGAGCCGTGGTTATGAACGTCACGCAAAGCGTAGCCGATGACTACTCTATAGTTCAGTGTGCCATGCTTTACGGCTTAGAACCGGGTCTTCAACGACGTTTTGAACGTCATGGAGCATATGAGATGTTCCAGGAGTTGAAGTTAATATTTCAAGCAAATGCCCGGATTGAGAGATATGAAGTCTCCAATAAGTTCTATAGCTGCAAGATGGAGGAGAATAGTTACAAGGAGCACATACTCAAAATGTCCGGGTATAACAATCACTTAATTCAGCCGGGAGTTAATCTTCCGGATGATAGTGTCATTGATGTAATTCTCCAATCATCGCCACCAAGCTACAAGAGCTTCGTGATGAACTATAATATGCAAGGGATGACTAAGACAATTCCTGAGCTCTTCGCGATGCTAAAAGTCATGGAGGTAGAAATCAAGAAAGAGCATCAAGTGTTGATGGTCAACAAGACCACTAGTTTCAAGAAAAAGGGCAAAGGGAAGAAGAAGGAAACTTCAAAAAGAACAAAGAAGAAAGTTGTCGATCAAGAGAAGAAACCCAAGTCTGGACCTAAGCACAAATCGAGTGTTTTTACCGCAAGCGACGGACCTTTGGAAGCGGAACTGCCCCAAGTATTTGGCGGATAAAAAGGATGGCAAGGTGAACAAAGGTATATGTGATATACATGTCATTGATGTGTACCTTACTAGAGCTCGTAGTAGCACTGGTATTTGATAATCGGGTTCTGCTAATATTTGCAACTCGAAACAGGACTACGGAATAGACGAGCAACGGCAAAGGACGAGGTGACGATGCGCGTGGGAAATGGTTCCAAAGTCAATGTGATCGCGGTCGGCACGCTACCTCTACATCTACCTTCTGGATTAGTTTTAGACCTAAATAATTGTTATTTGGTGCCAGCGTTGAGCATGAACATTATATCTGGATCTTGTTTAATGCGAGACGGTTATTCATTTAAATCAGAGAATAATGGTTGTTCTATTTATATGAATAATATCTTTTATGGTCATGCACCCTTGAAGAATGGTCTATTCTTGTTGAATCTCGACGGTAGTGATACACATATTCATAATGTTGAAGCCAAAAGATGCAGAGTTGATAATGATAGTGCAACTTATTTGTGGCAATCGCCGTTTAGGTCATATCGGTGTAAAACGCATGAAGAAACTCCATCTTGATGGGCTTCGAATCACTTGATTATGAATCACTTGGTACTTGTAACCGTGCCTCATGGGCAAGATGACCAAAACGCCGTTCTCCTAACTATGGAGCGAGCAACCGATTTATTGGAAATCATACATACCGATGTTTGTGGTCCAATGAATGTTGAGGCACGCCAATGGTATCGGTATTTTCTCACCTTCACAGATGATTTGAGCAGATATGGGTATATCTACTTAATGAAACACAAATCTGAAACATTTGAAAAGTTCAAAGAATTTCAGAGTGAAGTGGAAAATCATCGTAACAAGAAAATAAAATTTCTACGATCTGATCGTGGAGGAGAATATTTGAGTTACGAGTTTGGTTTACATTTGAAACAATGTGGAATAGTTTCACAACTCACGCCACCCTAACACCACAGAGAAATGGTGTGTCCGAACGTCAGAATCGTATTTTTACTAGATATGGTGCGATCAATGATGTCTATTTCCGATTTACCGCTATCGCTTTGGGGTTATGCTTTAGAGACGGCCGCATTCACGTTAAATAGGACACCGTCAAAATCCGTTGAGACGACGCCTTATGAACTGTGGTTTGGCAAGAAACCAAAGTTGTCGTTTCTTAAAGTTTGGGGCTGCGATGCTTATGTAAAGAAACTTCAACCAGATAAGCTCGAACCCAAATCGGAAAAATGTGTCTTCATAGGATACCCAAAGGAGACTGTTGGGTACACCTTCTATCACATATCTTAAGGCAAGATTTTCGTTGCTAAATTCGGATCCTTTCTAGAGAAAGAGTTTCTCTCGAAAGAAGTGAGTGGGAGGAAAGTAGAACTTGATGAGATAATCAGATTCGCTCCCTTATTGGAAAGTAGTTCATCACAAGAAATGGTTCCTGTGACAACTACACCAATTAGTGAAGAAACTAATGATGATGATCATGAAGCTTCAGATCAAGTTACTCTTGAACCTCAGAGGGTCGACCCGAGAATAAAATACGCACCCAGTGGTACGGTAATCCTATTCTCGAAGTCATGTTACTTGACCATGGCGAACCTACAAACTATGAAGAAGCGATGGTGAGCCCAGATTCGCGAAATGGCTGGAAGCCATGAAATCTGAGATGGGATCCATGTATGAGAACAAAGTATGGACTTTGGTTGACTTGCCGATGATCGGCAAGCCATTGAAAATAAATGGATCTTTAAGAAGAAGACCGACGCCGATGGTAATGTAACCATCTACAAAGCTCGACTTGTTGCGAAAGGTTTTCGACAAGTTCAAGGGTTGACTACGATGAGACTTTCTCACCAGAGCGATGCTTAAGTCTGTCCGAATCATGTTAGCAATTGCCGCATTTTATGATTATGAAATTTGGCAAATGGATGTAAAAACTGCATTCTTGAATGGATTTCTAGAAGAAGAGTTGTATATGATGCAACCAGAAAGTTTTGTCGATCCAAAAGGTGCTAACAAAGTGTGCAAGCTCCAACGATCAATTTATGGTCTGGTGCAAGCCTCTCGGAGTTGGAATAAACGCTTTGATAGTGTGATCAAAGCATATGGGTTTGTACAGACTTTTGGAGAAGCCTGTATTTACAAGAAAGTGAGTGGGAGCTCAGAGCATTTCGATATTATATGTGGACGACATATTATTAATTGGAAATGATATAGAATTTCCGATAGCATAAAAGGATACTTGAATAAAAGTTTTTCAATGAAAGACCTCGGTGAAGCTGCTTACATATTGGGCATCAAGATCTATAGAGATAGATCGAGACGCTTAATTGACTTTCACAAAGCACATACCTTGATAAAATTTTGAAAAGTTCAAAATGGATCGTGCAAAGAAAGGTTTTTGCCCGTGTTGCAAGGTGTAAGATTGAGTCGCACTCAATGCCCGACCACGCAGAAGATAGAGAGAAAATGAAAGATGTTCCCTATGCTTCAGCCATAGGCTCTATCATGTATGCAATGCTGTACCGGACTGACGTATGCTTAGCTGTAAGCTTGGCAGGAAGGTACCAAAGTAATCCAGAATGGATCCATCGGACAGCGGTCAAGAACATCCTGAAATACCCGAAAAGGACTAAGGATATGTTTCGTATATGGAGGTGACAAAGAGCTAGTCGTAAATGGTTACGTCGATGTAAGCTTTGACATCGATCCGGACGATTCTAAATCGCAAACCGGATACGTGTTTTTATTAAACGGTGGAGCCGCGGTTGGTGCAGTTCTAAACAAAGCGTCGTGGCGGGATCTACATGTGAAGCGGAGTACATAGCTGCTTCGAAGCAGCAAATGAAGGAGTCTGGATGAAAGAGTTCATTTCCGATCTAGGTGTTATACCTAGTGCGTCGGGACCGATGAAGATCTTCTCGTGACAATCGGTGCAATTGCCTTGGCAAAGGAATCCAGATTTCACAAGAGGACCAAGCACATCAAGAGACGCTTCAATTCCATTCGGGACCAAGTCCAAGTGGGAGACATAGAGATTTGCAAAATACATACGGATCTGAATGTTGCAGACCCGTTAACTAAGCTAAGCCTCTTCCACGAGCAAAACATGATCAGCACCAAGACTCCATGGGTGTTAGGATCATTACTTTGTAATCTAGATTATTGACTCTAGTGCAAGTGGGAGACTGAAGGAAATATGCCCTAGAGGCAATAATAAAGTTATTATTTATTTCCTTATATCATGATAAATGTTTATTATTCATGCTAGAATTGTATTAACCGGAAACATAATACATGTGTGAATATATAGACAAACAAGATGTCACTAGTATGCCTCTACTTGACTAGCTTGTTAATCAAAGATGGTTATGTTTCCTAACCATAAACAAGGAGTTGTTATTTGATTAACAAGGTCACATCATTAGTAGAATGATCTGATTGACATGACCCATTCCGTTAGCTTAACACGGGGTCGGTTCGTATGTTAATGCTGTCTTCAGGACCCATACATGTTCACTGTAACTATGAGATTATGCAACTCCTGCCACCGGAGGAACACTTTGGTGCTACCAAACGTCACAACGAATCGGGTGATTATAAAGGAGTACTACATGTGTCTCCAAAGGTACTTGTTGGGTTGGCGATTTCGAGATTAGGTTTTGTCACTCCGATTGTCGGAGAGGTATCTCTAGGCCTTCTCGGTGATACACATCACTTAAGCCTTGCAAGCATTACAACTAATGAGTTAGTTGTGAGATGATGTATTACGGAACGAGTAAAGAGACTTACGAGTAACGAGATTGAACTAGGTATTGGATACCGACGATCGAATCTCGGGTAAGTAACATACCGATGACAAAGGGAACAACGTATGTCGTTATGCGGTTTGACCGATAAAGATCTTCGAAGAATATGTAGGAACCAATATGGGCATCCAGGTTCCGCTTATTGGTTATTGACCGAGAATGGTTCTAGGTCATGTCTACATAGTTCTCGAACCCGTAGGGTCCGCACGCTTAACGCTTCGATGGACAGTTCATAATGAGTTTATAAGTATTGATACACGAAGGTTGTTCGAGTCCCGGATGTGATCACGGACATGACGAGGAGTCTCGAAATGGTCGAGACATAAAGATTGATATATTGGAAGCCTACATTTGGACATCGGAAGTGTTCCGGTGAAATCGATTTTACCGAGTACCGGAGGTTACCGGAACCCGGGAGGTCCATGGGCCTTAATGGGCCATGGGAGAAGAGGAAGGCAGGCCAAGGTGGGCTGCGCCCCCTCCCCTCTAGTCCGAATAGGACAAGGAAGGGGCGGCGCCTTCCCTCTTCCCTCCTCCAATCCTAGTCCAACTAGGAGAGGGGAGTCCTACTCCCGGTGGGAGTAGGACTCCTCCTTGCGCGCCCCCTAGGGCCGGCCACCTCCCCTTGGCTCCTTTATATACGGGGCAGGGGCACCCCAAGACACACAAGTTGATCTACGGATCTTTCCTTAGCCGTGCGGTGCCCCTTCCACCATATTCCACTTCGGTCATATCGTCGTAGAGCTTAGGAGAAGCCCTGCGCCGGAGAAGTCATAACGTCGCAGTGCTTAGGCGAAGCCCTGCGTCGGTGGAGCATCAACATCATCATCACGCCGTCGTGCTGACGGAACTCATCCCCGACACTTTGCTGGATCGGAGTCCGGGGATCGTCATCGAGTTGAACGTGTGCAGAACTCGGAGGTGCCGTACGTTCGGTGCTTGGATCGGTCGGATCGTAAAGACGTACGACTACATCAACCGCGTTGTTATAACGCTTCCGCTTTCGGTCTACGAGGGTACGTGGACGGACACTCTTCCCTCTCGTTGCTATGCCATCACCATGGTCTTGCTTGATCGTAGGAAATTTTTTGAAATTACTACGTTTCCCAACAAATTCTGCTCCAGTGGTTGTTCCCCTTATTACAGAAGCACTTAGTCTCGGGTTTGGGTTCAACCTTGGGTTTCTTCACTAGAGCAGCAGCTGATTTGCCGTTTCATGAAGTATCCCTTCTTGCCCTTGCCCTTCTTGAAACTAGTGGTTTCACCAACCATCAACAATTGATGCTCCTTCTTGATTTATACTTTCGCGGTGTCAAACATCGTGAATACCTCAAGGATCATCATATCTATCCCTGATATGTTATAGTTCATCACGAAGCTCTAGCAGCTTGGTGGTAATGACTTTGGAGAAACATCACTATCTCATCTGGAAGATCAATTCCCACTCGATTCAAGTGATTGTTGCACTCAGACAATCTGAGCACATGCTCAACGATTGAGCTTTTCTCCCTTAGTTTGCAGGCTAAGAAAATCGTCGGAGGTCTTATACCTTTTGACGTGGGCACAAGCCTGAAATCCCAATTTCAGCCCTCGAAACATCTTATATGTTTCGAGAAACGCCTTTGGTGCCTCTACTCTAAACCATTTAACCGAACTATCACGTAGTTATCAAAGCGTGTATGTCCGATGTTCGCAACATCCACGCATTTGACGTTTGGGGTTCAGCACACCGAGCGGTGCATTAAGGACATAAGCTTTCTCGTCCGCATAATCGCTCTTGTCAACTTTCAACTATATTTTCTCTAGGAACATATCTAAACAGTAGAACTAAAGCGCGAGCTTACGATATAATTTGCAAAGATCTTTTGACTATGTTCAGGATAATTAAGTTCATCTCATGAACTCCCACTCAGATAGACATCCCTCTAGTCATCTAAGTGATTACATGATCCGAGTCAACTAGGTCGGGTCCGATCATCACGTGAGATGTACTAGTCATCATCGGTGAACATCTTCATGTTGATCGTATCTACTATACGACTCATGCTCGACCTTTCGGTCTCTTGTGTTCCGAGGCCATGTCTGTACATGCTAGGCTCGTCAAGTCAACCTAAGTGTTTCGCGTGTGTAAATCTGGCTTACACCCGTTGTATGTGAACATAAGAATCTATCACACCCGATCATCACGTGGTGCTTCGAAGCAGCGAACTTTACATAGCGGTGCACAGTTAGGGGGAACACTTTCTTGAAATTTTAAAGAGGGATCATCTTATTTACTACCGCCGTTCTAAGCAAATAAGATGTATAATCATGATAAACATCACATGCAATCAAATAGTGACATGATATGGCCAATATCATATTGCTCCTTTTGATCTCCATCTTCGGGGCTCCATGATCATCATCGTCACCGGCATGACACCATGATCTCCATCATCGTGTCTCCATGAAGTTGTCTCGCCAACTTATTACTTCTACTACTATGGCTACCGGTTAGCAATAAAGTAAAGTAATTACATGGCGTTGTTCAATGACACGCAGGTCATACAATAAATAAAGACAACTCCTATGGCTCCTAGGTTGTCATACTCATCGACATGCAAGTCGTGATTCCTATTACAAGAACATGACCAATCTCATACATCACATATCATTCATCACAATCTTCTTGGCCATATCACATCACATAGCATACCCTGCAAAAACAAGTTAGACGTCCTCTAATTGTTGTTTGCATGTTTTCTGATAGCTGCTATGGGTTTCCGGCAAGAACGTTTCTTACCTACGCAAAACCACAACGTGATATGCCAATTGCTATTTACCCTTCATAAGGACCCTTTTCATCGAATCCGTTCCGACTAAAGTGGGAGGCGGCACCCGCTATCCACCTTATGCACCAAGTGCATGTCGGTCGGTGGAACACATCTCACGTAAGTGTACGTGTAAGGTCGGTCCGGGCCGCTTCATCCCACAATACCGTCGAAACAAGATTGGACTAGTAACGGTAAGCATATTGAACAAAATCAACGCCCACAACTACTTTGTGTTCTACTCGTGCAAAGAATCTACGCAATAGACCTAGCTCATGATGCCACTTTGTTGGGGAACGTGGCAGAAATTCAAAATTTTCCTACATGTCACCAAGATCTATCTATGGAGAAACCAGCAACGAGGGAAGGAGAGTGCATCTACATACCCTTGTAGATCGCTAAGCGGAAGCGTTCAAGAGAACGGGGTTGATGGAGTCGCATCTGCCGTCGTGATCCAAATCACCGATGATCCTAGCGCCGAACGGACGGCACCTCCGCGTTCAACACACGTACAACCCGGGGACGTCTCCTCCTTCTTGATCCAGCAAGGGGAGAGAAGTTGAGGGAAAACTCCGACAGCACGACGGCATGATGGTGATGGAGCTCGTGGTTCTCCGGCAGAGCTTCGCTAAGCACTACGGAGGAGGAGGAAGTGTTGGAGGAGGGAGGGCTGCGCCCGAGGAAGGTGCGGCTGCCCTCTCTCCCTCACTATATATAGGGGTAAGGGGTGGAGGAGGCGCCCTAGGGTTCCCTAGGGAGGGCGGCGGCCACAGGAAACCCTAGATGGGTTTGGGCGCCCCACCCCCTAGGAAACTTGCCCCCAAGCCGGGAAGGGGCTGCCCTAGGAGGCGCCCCACCTCTCCTGGTTACGTGAGAGGGCTGGGAGGCGCACCACCCCTTAGTGGGCTGGTTTGCCCCTTCCCTTTGGCCCATGAGGCCCTCCAACACTTGTCGGGGCTCCCAAAACACCTTTCGGTCATGCTGGCCATAGCCTGGTACCCCCGGAACACTTCCGGACTCCAATACCCTTCGTCCAATATATCGATCTTCACCGTCGGACTATTCCGGAACTCCTCGTGACGTCCGGGATCACATCCGGGACTCCAAACAACCTTCGGTAACCACATACTATTTCACATAACAACTCTAGCGTCACAGAACCTTAATTGTGTAGACCCTACTGGTTCGGGAACCATGCGAACATGACCGAGATGTTCTCCGGTCAATAACCAACAGCGGGATCTGGATATCCATGTTGGCTCCCACATGTTCCACGATGATCTCATCGGATGAACCACGATGTCGAGGATTCAATCAATCTGTATTTAATTCCCTTTGTCTAGCGGTATTGTACTTGCCCGAGATTCGATCGTCGGTATCCCGATACCTTGTTCAATCTTGTTACTGGCAAGTCTCTTTGCTCGTTCCGTAACACATCATCCCGTGATCAACCCCTTGGTCACATTATGCACATTATGATGATGTCCTACCGAGTGGGCCCAGAGATACCTCTCCGTCAACCGGAGTGACAAATCTCAGTCTCGATTCGTGCCAACCCAACAGATACTTTCGGAGATACCTGTAATGAACCTTTATAGCCACCCGGTTACGTTGTGACGTTTGGTACACCCAAAGCATTCCTACGGTATCCGGGAGTTGCACAATCTCATGGTCTAAGGAAATGATACTTGACATTAGAAAAGCTTTAGCATACTGAACTACGATCTTTGTGCTAGGCTTAGGATTGAGTCTTGTCCATCACATCATTCTCCTAATGATGTGATCCCATTATCAATGACATCCAATGTCCATGGTCGTGAAACCGTAACCATCTATTGATTAACGAGCTAGTCAACTAGAGGCTTACTAGGGACATGGTGTTGTCTATGTACCCACACATGTATCTGAGTTTCCTTTCAATAAAATTATAGCATGGATAATAATCGATTATCATGAACAAGGAAATATACTAATAACTAATTTATTATTGCCTCTAGGGCATATTTCCAACACGGTGCTCCCCGGCGTGGGGCGGTGTGCGTCGGGAGGTGCTCTTCTTGGCGTGGCGGGATCCGGTCTTGGCGTGGGTGGACGACTGGCGACGGCGTCGCCGTTAAGCGGCGGTGGCCTTGGCGGCGGCTTGAACCAACCGCTTTCGGCCAGATCTGGGCCCTTTGGGTCCCATCTGGTTTGGGCGGGCCGGCCAGGACGGGCGGCGTGGCCTCGAGGCGGGAGAGCGGCGTTGGCCGGTGGGGCGGGCGTCGCTGGTGCCGGGTTGCTGCAGCATGGCGGCGGGGCTTTGCGGGCCCGTTCTGCGAACTGGCTGGGCAGTGGCTGGTGTGCCCTGCTGCCACGTCCGGACGGCGACAGCGACGTCGCCAGGGCTCGGGCCTCCCGCACGTCTGCGGGGAGGTGGTTCCCTCCGCTTGGTGTGGTTCCTCCGTCGCTTGGCGCTTCTTTCCGGTCTCCTTAGCCTCGTGGTGGTGTTCGCGGCGGGGTGGTGTGGATGTGTCCAAGACCGTGGTGGCGGCGTGCTGCGGGTGGCAAGATGGTTGGATGGCCCCGGGTCGAGTGGGTAGCGGTGCTTGGGGATGCGGGAGAAATCTCTGCCGGTTCTTCCAGCTCCGACGCGGTGACACCTGAGGGTGCCGTCATTCCTTCCTGAAGGGCGTCGGCGCTACCCATCCCCCGCTCCCCTTCGTATGCCGGGGGAAACCCTAGGACATGTCCGGGCAGCAGCGTTATTGGCGTCGCATTCCTTTTTGAGGTGCTGCTTGGTATGCGGCGGTCCGGTGCAATGGTGTGTGGTGGGACGCAGATGGAGGGCGCAGCGGTGGCGGATCATCTGTGCTTGCCGAGCTGCCGTTGTTGGCTTTTATTTCTTCTTCTTTTCCCCTTTTGGGCTTGTTGTGCCGTTCGCCCCGGCAGTTACCCTGTGATCGGTGTCTGGTGCTTTATAATATAAAGCGGGGGGAAACCCTTTTTCGGTATAGTGTGGCGCCTAGCTCTCAGGCGCTGCATACTGACTTAGTAATTTTCTGAACACACGGGTGCGACGCTGGCCGTGTAGCGCCTATCTCTGAGGCGTTGCACAGTGTAGTGTGGCGCCTTTGTGTCGGGCGTCATACAAAAAAGTCAGCCGCGTGAAATAGTTTCACGGATAGTTCATTCTATGATTTGATTTCGTCTATAGGTTAAATTTGTCAAATTTGCCATACATGACCTACCCATGCACCACTCTGTCGGTCTACTATTGTACATTGTCGCACGCAATCTATGGCGCGGAAACATCGGACGTGTTGGCGTGTCTGAATCTGATGATCATTGGTGCTGTGACCGGAGCTCGGCCTGCGTGACGAACAGGCCGTGGAAGCCGTAGGGGACGCGGGAGGGAAGCTGCACCTCGGCGACGATGTCCAGCTCGGGCGACTGCGCGTCCATCACCACGAACCGGTTGTCGCCGGTGCCCTCGTCGTGCACGTAGCACACCACGTAGCCGTCGTCCTCGTCGCCGTTCCCCTCAACGTCGTCGGGGACGAAGAACGGCTCCCCGGCGAAGCACCCCGGCCCGAAGTCCCGTCGCGCCACGGTGCAGTCGCCGTGGCCGGCGCGGTCGAAGTCGAGCTTGGCCACCCCGCCGATCTTGGGCATGGGGTCGCCCACGCCGAAGTAGCCGTAGCGGTTGCGGCGGCCGAGGCAGCCCGGGTTGATCACGCCGAAGTCGAGGTTCGCCACCGCGAGCGGCGTGCGGGTGACGTTGCCGGTGCGGAGGTTGATGCGCACCAGCTCCACGGAGGCGTGGATCAGCTCCATGCGCTCCAGCGTGTGCTCGATGGACAGGATGTTGGGCGCCACCATCACGATCTCCTCGCCGCCGGCCTCCTCCCACGCGTTCACCGAGTGCATCATGTTGAACCCCGGCACCTCGAACCACCGCATCTCCGACTCGTCTGCGGCGTACTTGGGGATCACGCCGAGGCGTGGCACCATGCCAGGGTCCGCCCCGACGGGCGAGCCGCCGCCCACCACCATGCCCATGGGGTTCATCACGATCTGTATCTCCGGGAATATCGCATAATGCTCCGTCACGGCGAAGTCGTGCAGGAAAGACGGTTGCTTGACGGAGAAGATGGGCACGTCGGCGCCCTTGTTCCCTGCCGGGTCGAACCTGAAGTAGGTGACGAACGGCGGCATGGGGCCGTAGCGGAACGCGAAGAGCTCGCCGGTGATGGGGTCCTTCTTGGGGTGCGCGGTCATGCCCATGCTGAGGCGGCCACCGAAGTCGCACCTGCCGAGCGTGGTCACCTCACCGGTGGCCGGGTCGACGCGCACGGCGTACGGGAGGTCCGACTCGCCGAGCGCGTAGAGGCGGCCGCCAAAGACGGCGAGGCTGGTGTTGGCGAGCCCCACGCCCTCCATCGGGTTCATCTGGCCTGTCAGCACCCTGGCCGCCGTGACGGCGCCGCGCGCCATCCCGGCCAGGCCATGGAACCCAGAGAAGACGTTGGGCAAGACCGGCTCGCCGGCGTTGCGCTCCACGATGTACTTGTACGTCTGCACGTAGCGGGAGCAGAGGACGGGGTCGGAGTCGGGCGCCGTCGGGAGGAGCAGGGAGTGCAGCATGCCGTCGCCGTCGAAGAGGTGGTGCGGCCCGCGCGGGAGATGCTGCGGGTTGGGCCCGTTGCGGATGTAGGCGCCACCGGCGAGGCAGCGCGGGATGACGCCGCGCACCACGGGGCAGGGCGTGGGCGGCAGCTCGTCCACGGGAGCGAAGTTGGCGGACAGCACGTGCCGCGGGTCCACCGATGGCCGCAGCACCGGCGGGTCGACGAACGTGTTGATAGCCTCCTCCAGCGCGTTGCAGAACGCCGCCTGTAGCGAAGCGGTAGGCCGGCGGCGAGGCCTGGACGACCGAGGCGCATCAGACGCCCTGCTCGTTCTCGCGGTAGCCACTGGTGTACCAGTTGCATTGTTCACCGACGTGTCCACCAGGTGCTCTTCCGTCTCTTGCTGCTCGACCGGCTTGGGCGGCGAGGTGAGGACGGTGGCGGTGGCGGCAGCCGACGGCGGCGGGGGCGACGTGCCCTTCCTCCTTCTGTAGCTGGGGTTCGGAGCAGCAGCAGAAGAGGCAGCAGGGGAGATGTAGGAGAGCCTCCTCGATCTCGGAGCATGAGCAGCATTGGCTTTGGCGGGGTAGAGATCAGACATGCTGAAGTTGGAGGTGACAAGTGCTCCCTCCATTTTCTGCAATCTGCGGATCAATGGCTCTTTGGATTACTAGTGGATGACTAGCAATTTTTGTGTTGGAACCCAGGTGAGTAGCAGCAAATGCTGACACCAGTTCGCACACTACTGCCTTTGCTACTTGTATGCTATGGCTATATATAGCCTCGGTAAAAGGCAAACTTACCTGGTGGAAATGTTTATTTGGTGAAAACTTCAAAGATTACGTGGACTGCTGGATCACAGCGACCATACAATGTGGGAGGATGAAGAGTTGCGCTAGGGTGTTTGGTTTGTGCACAAGTTTTCCTAAAATTTGGTTGAGGTTTTTTTGCCCATGAGTTAGTCAACAATGGCAAGAAAAATGAATTAGAGTTGTTCGAAAAATTTAGCAATCATCCAACAAGGGCCGACGTTTCGGACATGAACTCTCTTTGGTGGGGTGCACTTCAGTGGCAATCCAAACACACCCTATAACCGGGTTCGCAATTTCGGTTCATCAAATTTAGGACACAATTAGGTGATTGGGTTCACCGGAATTGCATGAATTCTTGTGTTTTTTGTTTTATTTGTCCGAATATATCTCAAGATTCATCAAATTGTGCCAAAACTTTGGATTTTGATGGAATCTAGCCACAATAAGTATCATACTTCTTTTGGCCCGAAATGTAAATCTTTGGAGGGTCATTGGGATGACTAAGATGGTGAATTTGTCAGTAGCCATCCAACGGTCTACACTCGCAACATTTTATGCTTTCACCAAATGGACAACTCCATAGGTTGATTATTGTTGATGTGATCTAGGAAGATAAGATAGAATCCTAGAACTGGTGGCTGGATCATGTATAAAGAAGTGCCTAGGTTTTCAAGTGGCTATCTTGGAAAGGGCGCGTTTACACAATTTCTTTTGAAGTGCTAGGCAACTGTCTAGTTCAGCTATAAATTACTCCCTCCGTTCCTAAATATAAATCTTTCTAGAGATTCCAATATATACTATATACGGAGCAAAATGAGTGAATCTACACTCTAAAATATGTCTATATACATTCGTATGTAGTTTGTATTGAAATCTCCATATTTTTAGAAATAGAAGGAGTACATGCTTTGGTAAGATTAGATATGATCAACACAAGTTTTCACTACTTACCATTTGGTTGTGGGTTGTACTCCCTCCCCTCCTCAGTTTCCATGCTTCAACTTTGACCATAAATTAAACAACAAGACCGACTGCGACGGGGGCAAAAAATATATAATTAAAAACTTCTTTTGAATACGGATTCATTGATATAACTTTTGTTCCCGCCGCAGTCGGTCTCGTTAGTTAAATTTATGGTCAAAGTTGAACCTCGAAAAACGTGGGCGCACTATATACAATACTCCGTGCACAGCAATGAGAATGAAATCCTGCCAAATTGCAATTTGCATGCATGGTGTGGCCATCTAGTTAGTACTCCCTCTGTAAACTAATATAAAAGTGTTTAAATTACTATTTTAGTGTTCTAAATGTTCTTATATTAGTCTACAGAGGGAGTACTATATCTCTACTCCTAATGTCTCAGTTGGTAGGTCGCGTTCCGGGTTTTATTTTCGTCCCACCTCATCCGGTCTTTTTTGGTACTTTTTTGGTACTTCCTCCCACCTCCCTCTCAGCCGCGAAAAACCAAGGAAAACCCCGTGATCGAGTCCCGCACACGCCCAACCTCCCGTTTCACGCTAAGTGCATAGAACCAAAAAACCTCAAGCCGAGTCCCCGCCCGCCCCACGCACTCAGGCCCTAACATCCCGTCGCACCAAGACAGACGAACCAAAAAAATCTACGAATAGTCCGCCGGTTATTTTTCGCTGGTTTTTATTTCGCCTCACCGCTTTCGTTGGTTTTATTTCGCTGGTTTTATTTCGTCTCCTCCCACCTGTCTTTTCGCTTCACCATCCACATAAACCCATCAGATTAGTTACCATAAAAAAATCGCAATCAATCAAGTATTGATGATCAGATTAGTTACCATATAAAAAATAAATCGCAATCAATCAAGTATTGATGGGATATTTCCTTATATTGATGTGATTTCCCCTTTTTTATCATCAATCGTCTCTACTGCCTAAAAAATGCGTAGCTTTCCTTTTCGCTTCACCACCCACATAAACCCATCAGATTAGTTACCATATAAAAAATAAATCGCAATCAATCAAGTATTGATGATCAGATTAGTTACCGTATAAAAAATAAATCGCAATCAATCAAGTATTGATGGGATATTTCCTTATATTGATGTGATTTTCCCTTTCTTATCATCAATCATCTCTACTGCCTAAAAAAATGCGTAGCTTTCCTTTTCGTTTCACCACCCACATAAACCCATCAGATTAGTTACCATATAAAAAATAAATCGCAATCAATCAAGTATTGATGGAATATTTTCTTATATTGATGTGATTTTGCGTAGCTTTCCTTTTCATGCCAACCGACCGCGTCCCATCTCCCTACATCCGCCATCGTTGCTCTGCCTCCCGCACGAAAAAACCCTCTCGTTTGACCTCCTCCAAACCCCGCATGATGGAAAAACCCAACCGCTTCACTCCTCTCGACCGCTTCCATACGCCCGGATCGCGGCCCCATCCCCATCCTCCTCTCACGCCACGGCGGCGGCCGATGGACTGCCGCCGCGCCTCCTACTCTCTCGCCGCTGCCGTCCTCCGCCGCTTCGCCGCCGCCGTCGCCACTAATCCCGGCGAAAGGCGCCGTTCTTCACTATGTCGCCTCCTTTCCCCATCCAAGCTCGACCATGGCAACGACGCCTCTCATGTGTTCCGCGGTGAGGTTTGGGGAGGCGCGACCATAATCCAAGAGGGATCTCGCGCGGACCCGTCCGCTGGGATGGGTGTTGCCTCCGTTGCGAATGGGATCAAAGGGAGGGACTACTTCATCGTCAAGGTCGGCGAGGCAGCGGCCGATTGGGAACCCGGTTGTGAACATGGGAGTTCGTCCCCATGAAGGCGGCGGCCGTGGAGATTGGATGTGAAGCAACCCCACTTGCCGGTGGTGGAGGCTTGCCGTCCATGTGATCCTTTCTTCTCCCGGTATCCCCATTCCGTGCCTCCCATTACAAAAGCGAGCATAAATGAGAGCAGGGGCTGATTTTCATCACTTCATTTCTCATATTTTTAGTTGCTTTTTGAGATTATACAAGATGCTCCCGATCTGTTTTGTCAAATTACTTGGATCGTCTTATGGAATTGACAGCCATCGCATTTTCACCTCATGTTATTTCTTAATCCTTGTCCCACTAGGCATCCACTACATGTTTGGTAATGACGTGATGTTGAGGCGGTTAGGAGAAGCTCAGCAGCCAGATCAAGGGCTATCGAGATGGATCTGGGAGCCAACCGGTAGTTCTTCTGTTAAGTTTTGGTTATTATCTTCTCTATTGTTACGATTGTGGGATGGTTTATTTTGACTCGGTGTAACATTTGCATTTGTTTCCCCCAGCTTGTTGGCGTAGATGCGTGGCACTGCGGCAACTAATCAAGAGCGAGGGCAAGGTACATCGTAGCTACGCTGAATGTAGCGAGCCAACCACGAATTGGGTATGTTCACACGAGGGATGGGAGAGGAGAGGAACATTAACATTTTTCATGATTTGGATGAAAATTTCAGTTCATAGTTTCTCCGTACGTGGCAACACACTAACGGTACTCATGGGCTTAGGATGAAAGTAGCGCCAACGGAATCAGTAGGTTGGATGGGCAGGCGGTTGTTGCCCTTGTCCCTTGGTGCTAGCCTACTGTGGTGGCCTCACTAACTTGCTCGTTGCGAATACGAGTTCGTGGGGTCGCGAGTTGCTGCAGATTTGTTTTTATCACTTTTTACAATATTTATTGATGTATCCCTAACTCATCGAGTCATTTAGCTTTGATTTCCCATATACGCCAGCCTAAATATCCCATGGTCAGAATATTTGCATGGTTAGTGGACATTGTCCCTTTCTTTCTAATGTTTAATATTTTATATTGCCGATAGAAATAATTTTATCCGCTTGATTTAGGAAGTGCACATAGGTAGGTCAACATATTTTGTAGCTCTTTAGGATGTAAAAGCATATGTTACATAAGAAATTATTATCTTCCAAGCATACTCACATTTCACTAACAAATAGGGGGAGGTTCAGACTTCAGAGCAATGATAAAAAGGTTTATTCCTCACTCTTTTGTTGGAATTTTAGTTCCAAGTTAACATGATTTCTTATCCGCTTCATAAGTCATGCATCTGCTTAATTAGGTGATAAGTAGGGCTATTAAGGGGTTTGTTTAAACTCCAGCATAAAGAATTCTGGTTTAAGAAAAAAGACTTTTGGCTTCTTTAATTACAAATTGATTGCAACATCGTGTTAGTATGTGATTTCTCATCATTGTAATATTTGTGAAGACGCGTGCATTCTGCGTGTTGAAGCGGGACGTGGCGTCTTAGCCGACCCAGCCACCTCCTCCGCGTATTCTTGAGCTATGTGGCCGATTCGTGAAATTAATTCCCGATTCTTGTGGCAAATATAATACACATAATCCATATTGTTATGCACTAGCGTGTGTGTGTGTGAAATAGATGGATTATACTTCCGTACCCAATAAAACGGATATGTGTGTGTGTTAGAGAGAGAGAGGGGGGAGAGAGAGTGAGGAAGAGGGAGGGAGTGTGTGTGTGAGAGGATTTGATGGTAAAAAGGTCGCCAATATCGTAATATTGAACTCTTTAAGTTAACGTGGCCCCGTTGCAACGCACGGGCGTTTTTCTAGTGTCTACTTATTGGTTGGTGGGTCGATCCAGCCACACACTTGTGTGAAATTGAGCAATGCAGTTATCCAGAACATGATTGGGCGAGACAGGATAAATGCTCACACTCAAATTTCCAGATTACTATCAATTTACTGTTTGATGCGAACTGACCGGACCCACGGTCCATATCAGCCATTAATCCTCGGCCCCTGCTACCACTCACACGTCCATCCATGGTGTACTGCCTGCTCCCCCGTCCCCGTCGCCATCCTCCTTCCCGTTTCCACCTTCCTCGGAATATCAAGCGCATCTGCTCAAGCTACTGCCCAGGCCCCAGGCTGCACGCATCTCAGCAACATCTGAGCGAGGATCCATGGAGGTGGTAGTGTTGATACAGCTTGCAAGTAATCTATACCAGCTTAGCACTTCACTCTTCACTCAAGAGAACGGAACAGAAGTGACGCAAACGCAACCAGTGTCATGTCAGGGTCGCCCTGAAGTTCTTGGCCGGATGTTTGTTCGCAGACGAACGCGTGCACGCATCGGCAGTTCAGCACCAACATGCGGCACGAGTTTCCGATGAGCGATCGTGCATGTCTGATGCAACCAATCAGTATCATCACAGAGATTGAAGCCAGAAGCAACCGATTTCGTCGGTCCGATGCAACAAATCAGTATCATGTCTTGAACGATCAGAGCGTGCGTGCTCCTCCAGTCCAGAAATAATGCAGTCGACCGGCAATGATGGATTCAGAGCCATTTTAAGCGCCTTAAGTTGGACCACAAAAGAAAAGAAAAGAGGCTTAATTTGAGGTCGATAGGCAACTGTAGCCAGTTTGATCGCATCTGAAGGGAGTGGCGAGGGTGGCATGGCCGGGGCCCGGGGGCAACATCGGCGTCGTCGTCCCCCTCATGGACCGGCGGAGGATCAAAAGGACGGGTTGCTCGTGGGTTGCCATTGCTTCGACTCAATCACTCACGACCCCACCATTTTTAAGCGCACCGGAATTCAGATCGGAGCACATAATATCCTGAATCCGGGTGAGATTAACTGGCTGTGGTAATTTGGCGGAAGCACGTGAATCTGGAACCCAAAGTCGAAAACCCATTTATCTTGGCCTGCGGAGGTAGAGGTGGGGATAAGGAACTAAGGAAGGGGTAGGCAAAGCCGGTGAGACGGCAGCGGCGGCGACGGCGACGCTCGACAATATCTGCGTGCGTTAGTGCGCTAGTACTACATATCTGGATCACGTAACGGGGACGCGACGAAGCGGCTGTACACATCGTGATGCCGCGTGCTTTGTTCGCGAGCGATCGGCGAGGTGGGGGTTCACCGGTGCACATTTCAGGCCGTTCTGGAGCTCAGGATCGGGCCCCGATATTTTATCGGCCCGGGGAACTGGCTAATAATGCACCCGAGCGACATTGTTGTCTTCTCGGGATGCTCTACGATCATGCGGGCTGCTTGGTCGCGTGCTGCACTGTGCGAGACGCGCACGCCACACCGTTATGATTGATATCGGGGCAGGTTTGGTTTCATCTCATGGCATGAACAGCCAGACTTCAGGCCCGCCAGTTTTGACAATTTTTAGCAGGCATTTGGTTATCTGCCTGCCCTTCACTATGATGTGCAAAAGTTTCTGAACTCTCAACCACTTGTCGTACAACATTCTTGTAGTAATTTTAGTGGATTTGGATCCTAACTACTCCCTCCATATTAAAATCTACTCCTTTTGTACAAAGTTGGATCATCTATTTTGGAACGAAGGGAGTAAGACTTATATTTAGGAACGGAGGGAGTAAAAGATAATAATCATATGTTGCTTGTTTGATTTGTAGGATTGCTTCCTATAGAAAAAACTTCTAAACTATTTCTCACATAAGAAAATTCATATACCCACACAAACCTCTTGAACAAACTTTAGGCAGGTAAAAATTCCTTTGTTTTTTAGTGACTAGTAAGCTTGCACGTGCAACGCCCGATAGCACAATAGAAAAAAAAATCACATTCATCTATAGTTCTTATGAGCTAGCAAAAAACATCACATATAAATTTCCAGAAAATACTTTCGTCAGATTTACGAACCTTCCTAATTGCATATTGCAATGCATAAACAAACATCTAATTGTTGTAACAAATTATTAGTCATCCAAAAATCTAATAGCATGAATGAGTTGTAAACTTGAAATCATCCAAAACAAATTATATTCATGTGAAGTAAATTGATTATACAAGTACAATGTTTCATTGCGTCGCAAAAAGTACAATATTCCATTCATGAAATCCTTAAGTATGCACACCCCAATAGGATCATGTATATCCACATTACATCACAAAAACAAGTATTTTTGTATTACGTCTTGAAGTACACTCATATTCAGGCACAAACAAGCATATGGGCGGGAGGCCCAAAACCGCAGCACCCATCATCCTGAACAACTCTAACAAAAGCATGTTCCCTCATCCTCACTAACTTTCTGATCATTCCCTAAAAAAAACTAACTCTGGTCTTGAATGTGGTATCATGCCAATGTACAAGCTCCAAGGCTTACAAATATGTCCTAAAGCAACATCTTTTGAACGGCACAGATAAAAATCGAGAATTCAATTGTCTGCACTCATTAAGTCTAGTAATTTCTCTTTTTGCGATAAAACTTCAGGAACTTGAGGCGTCAATTTCTGCTTTTCAGTGTTAGCTTGCCACAATGTGTATACTACAACAGAAAATTAGCTGAAAATCTAATCATCTACAACTTCAAAAATACAAATGATTAGAATATTTGGCAGAGGCATGAATTGTGTAGTAGTGAGACTTTCTGCCATAATAATTAGAAGTACAAAAGAGGAGCAAACATCATTAATGAAAGTGCTCAAAGGAAACCTGTGGGTTTTATGGCACATATCAACACCGACACCCTTAAAATATTCATCACAACAAGAATAACTTAAAAGATTAGGAATGCAAATTACAGGTTTCGAATTTACATCCTAAAAAAGATATAATATATTGTTGTCAACTGGAACTGAAAGCATCCACAATAGCAGAAACTGTACACCCAAAAATGATATGCATACAGGCTCAGAATTACTATATAGTTCATAGAAAGATACATGTTTTTTTCTAATTTACGTAACATTGTTGTGCCTAGTTCCCATGGTAAATCTGTACCCCCAGACCAAAATCAAGCTACCAAAGCTAGCAACCCCTCTCCCGAGCTCTATGAGCATGATAAGGGTAAAATTAGAGGGACATGACTTTGGTAACTTATGTGAGAAGATGTGCTACTAATATTTACAGCCTTGTACCGTTGTACGTACCTCCATATTGGAGAGAAAGTACAGAAATGTGATTGCACTGATATGCAGTATAACTCACCAAGTTACCATCTGAGCACTACTTGGTGAATGATACTTCAATATGTGTTTTAGGTTACTGACCTCATTTGTCATCTCCAGAATTTTCTAAGTTCCAAAATTAATGTCAACATGATGTGTTTTAGCTGGATCTGAAGTCATATTAGTCATTTCCCGCAGAAATAACAAACTCAGCTATAACTACAAACATAGAAGATGAAACCAGTAATATCTTAGCACTATATAATCTCATGAAGTAAGAGAAAAATATCGAGTTACCGAATATTATCATAAACAAACCAATCTAGAAGAAGAGAGGCGGCAGGAAGCTGTTCATATTGATTGATAGCACTCCATATGCTCTCAACAGTAAAGGAGAGAGTAGAGCCGGAAAAAGTTAATGAGAAGTTCGATGACATCTCTCTTCTTGGATGTTGCACATGTATATATATTGACCATGTAGTCATAGCTGGTAAGAGAGAATCAGTTTTGTCACCTATTGAACCTACATACCACAAAGATTTGATGTGAACGTTAATAAAATATATATAGAGAGAGAGAGAATATTAGAATATAGATATGGCAATCCCCTATGCAGCAAGCCACAAATTTGTAGGTGTCAAATTTAAATGCTCTCTTGTTTTGTACAGGAGATACAATTGCAGACCTACAAAGTGAGAGCTGGAAAATTAACAATAGGTAGGTCATCTATACCAGGTTGTCGCCAATAGACGATCACCTAAGCTTGTTGGTTTATCTTTTTCCTTCACAAGCTCCACATAATGACCTGTCAGAAGAACATTTCAGTAGACGAAGAAATGAGTTCACATCTTGATAATTAAACATCACTTCATGACCATTAGATCAATACTCTGCTACAACAACTGAATTCACATAACTGTCATCAAATCAGGATAGTCGCGGCTGTTTGAGACTGACTAACAATTTTTCATTTAAGTTTTCATAATGTTTCTTATCCAAGACATGATGTATACAAGTGTTTTTCATATCTGTTACTCATCTATGCGCCTTTTAGTCTCTTTCTCATTTTTTTTGTAGCTGATGCAATGGAGAAGACAGATTAGGAGGCATGACAGCACACAAGTTCGATAGTTACTTGTGAAAAGATACAAAAAAATAATAGAATAGGTGGAGTGCTTACGTATCAACACCGCTGCTAAGACAGTAGCATCCTTCCCTCTGGTTCCTTCACTATAACAGAGATCCATTTCCATGAGCTGCAAAATTTCTAGACATTTAGGAGCTCATATATACTTTCGTCAGGAACTGTTAAAGGTCAAATTTACATAATAAATAATATCCTTCAACGAAACAAAGAAACCCGGCATGCCCAACAAGACCAAACCAAGTATAAAGCATTTAGGGAGGTGTTTGTTTGAGGAATGGTAATGCAAACACAAATGTAATCAGATCAAGTTGTTAGCGTCAACAGAATGGGCAAAACAGAAACCTGTTTGTTTCAACCAATGTATCGACAATCTATTCAACATTCCAACATTTATCAATTCATAGGACCCGATGCCGAAAAATACTCTCAAATCTTCTACTAAAATAATTCATAGGACCCAATAATTAATCTTGTAACAAAATTAGGAACACAAGAGATTGAAATTACCGTCATGAATTAGTTAGAACTGGACAAATTTTACAGCAAAATAAATTATACGGAACTCCACATGGGTTATCCAATCAATTATATAGAACTCGACATGGGTCATCCACATGAGGAAGGAGCTCATGGTGGGGATTTGGATAGAGAGCCGGGAGTGAATAGGTGTGGGATCTGTTTACACGGTATTTACTTACCAACACATCTAACATTTTGTGATGCTGTAGAAATCGCATAACGGATTGGAAAATTTTGAACCAACAAGTCGTATAAAGAACACATCAGCAGGTAAACGATTTTAACCATTTTCTTCTCGATGTCGCTTCTTTTAGATGGCGGGTGACTGGAGAGGAGGGCTAGGGAGGCTGCAACCGGCACGGGGAGCGGTGGGGACAGTGAGGCGGCGGCATCGTGGGGTCACATGGAGAGGAGGCTGGGGGAAGTGAGGCGTCGGCGGGATCCATGGGGCAGTATCGTCCCAGGAGGAAGCGGGGGCACCAATATCAAGTGTGGTAGGAGCGTGGGGGTGAGGAGAATCCTAGCCGGGTCGGGGAGAATAGAGCACGGGGATGGAGTGGCTATACGGGGGGAGCTAGGTTACCGCGATGCGCCGCCCGCTGCGTCCCGCACTGCCGCCGCTACTCGGAGGAGGAGAGGGATCCCGCCACCGCCGACGCAGGTCGGCCCCGATGCGTCCCGCGCCGCCGTCGCTCGACGAATGCGAGGGATTCCGGCGCCGCCGACGCAGGCCGAGTCTGCTGCACCCCGAGTCGTCGACGCTGCTCGAGGGAGGAGAGCGAACCCGGCGCCGCCGACGCAGGCCGAGCTTCGCCCGGCGGCATCTTGTAGCGGTGGTGAGCAGGAGAGAGGAGGGAGGGGGTGCGGAACTATGGAGGTGGGTGGAATAGATCCGCTAGTTGCGGGCGGGGGACGCGGAGCGCGAACAAGATTGGCAGACCACGGCGTCTGTTGGGCAGAACATTTGATCTGGGACGTCGATCTGGTTGATACATCATTAGCGTAATACAAACAGTGGGATGTGTCTAAGTTGAGTTAATCGAAGGGTTCTGGTTACTCCGTGTACAGTTTATTGTGTGGTTTTAGGGAAGTTTATGTTTGCTCTTTTAATAGTAGTATAGATGACATTACAATCTTGAGTTCTTCCTATTCTTATATTATTGAAATCATGCTAATCAAGGGGACCATAAATTTTGATGAAAAGATAATGTTAGAAATTTCTTTCAATATGGACTACATACAAACTGAAATGAATGTCAGACACACTAAAACGCGTCTATATATGACATCTGAATCGGAAAAAAGTTAGAACATCTTATAATAGTGAACGGACGAGACATAGCAAGAGTGCACGGGAGAGGTCGAAAAAGTCATTAGAAGTTCTGGGAAAAGAATGACAACTAAACACATGTATCCACCATGTATACATTTTTTGAATACAAATTATGACCACCCATCTGGAAAACTCTTGCTATGAATGTGCGCTAACTCAAACTTTGATTTTTGTGAATGTGGGATGTGTAAATGACTTTTGATACATCAAATAACTAAAGCATAGGTTGGTGTAGTGAGAGTTACTCTGAACGCCGAAGGACCAAGAAGGTCTAGGCACTTAGGACTTGGGCATATTAAAAATAGTAAGTGGTTTCTCAATAAGTGCCTTTTCAATCTTCTTACTAAGGATAGAGTGTGGTAGCCTCCTCAAGAATAAGTATCAAGGACAAAAATGTTGTCTTTGGCTCAGATTAACCTATAAATTCCCAACTTGGGAAGGTTTGATGAGGGTGAAAGAAACCTTCCTCCAATTTGAGCCTTTTCAAGTCTTGAGCAGGGATTCAATCTAGTTTTACATGACATTACCTACGTTTGTGTGGTTAAATTTAAACTGTAAAAACATCTTATATCTAGTTACAGCGGTAGTATTTTTCTTTGAGGATTTGTGGAAGGGAGAGGGGGGTGGGCTTTAGTTCGGTCATAGGTTGGATACCAAGGTGTGGACTTTCATCTCACACTGATTGGATACCACTTAACCGGTTGGCACGAAATTGTCCTCATGGTAGCCGAAATTGTGCTAACCCAACACATTTCGGTGGAACTTGCTTCAGTGGGGCTACTTCTTGGTCCAACCAATGTATTTGCCATTGTATGACATATATGTACGATTTCAGCCCTGAAAGTTCTTGTAGCTTAAGCTTCTGCTAGAAATCAAGAGTTTCTTGTGGTACCTATGCAGTGGTGTCATTCTCACCTCACAATTTGTCTAAATAAAATTGACAAGCATAGCGAAACGCGTTGTAGCTTTGTTACAAGCAAGAGTTGGGCCAATACTTGCTTTTGGTTGTGCAATGGTACGTGTTGCTTGGTGGGTGGTGCACCTTGCCTTTAATACCACGCCACCATGTACCACGGTGCACATTTATGAGTGTTGATTTCCTAAGTATTTTTTTTCACTTATTTGTATTCCATGTCAAAAGTGCATATAGGTCTCCTAATAGGTTTTGAGACAAGACACTTAAAAGAGTCACTACTAGAAAAAGGGCTATAGATGATATGGCCACTAATGACGCATCAGACATGTGGTGCGCCATTACTATAGATGATATGGCCACTAATCGCGCACTAGACATGTGATGCGCCATTACTATATACTAATGACGCATCATGTGTTGGTGCGCCATTAGTAATATTACTAATGGCGCACCTAGTGCGTGGTGCGCTATTAGTAGTTTTGAAAAAAAAATAAAAAATTTTATTACTAATGGCGCACCGTTGTATAGTGCGTCATTACTAGTTGACATAGTAATGGCGCACCACACCCACCGTGCGCCATTAGTAGTTTAAAAAAAATAAAAAAATTGTTAGTAATGCCGAGCCCCACCTCCCCTCGCCCCATCGCCTCCTCGCCGCTTGCTCATCTCCTCGCCGCTTCACCGTCCCAACCACCCGCCGCCGCCGCCACCCGCCACCGCCTCGCCCCACGCCTCGCCTGCCGCTTCACCACCCGCCACCGCGCCAACGGCGCCCGACAGCGCCCACGGCGCCGGCCGCTTGCCGAACAGCGCCTGGTGCCCCGCCGCCCCACTGCCGTTGGCTCCTGCCGCTGCCGCCCCGAGCAGGCTGCTGGGCCTCAAGGCCCGCCTCGCCACCCCGAGCCAAGCCCGCCACACGCCCTAACTGGCCGTCCACCACCACCCCGCCTTGAGCCAAGGTGAGCATTTTTTTGTTTTTTATACTGTTTTTCTTTTCTGTTTAGGTTTAATTAGGTTATTGATATAGGTTTAGGTTAGTGGTTGGTTTAGGTTAGTGCTAGATTTAGGTTTAGATAATTAGAAGAAGAAGAAAGTTGAAAAAAAGAAGAAGAAGTAGAAGAAGAGGGAAAAGGAAAAAAGGAAGAAGAATAAGAAGAAAGTTGAAAAACAGAACAAGAAAGGAAGAAGGAGAAGAGGAGGAGGAGGAAGGAGAAGAAAGAAAAAGGAGAACAAGAAAAGGCTCACCCATGGGTCAAGATGTAGTACTTTGTATCGATCTAACCATGGTTTCTTAGTGTCGGTGAATTTTGTGCTGCTCACTTAGGTTGCGTTCGATTCGAGTTAGATAACTGGGTTTGCTTTCATTTTATGCTTCGGAAGTAACATCATTAGCTTAAGTTATTGCTTGCTAAGCTAGTCAGCACTACAAAATTGGAATTTAGAACACTAATTCTTGGGGACCAGCTAATTCAACCTTTTTGGTTGGTCGTTTCAATCCTAGTTTGCGGTGGTTAATGCTTTGGTCAGTTTAGTTTACCCAGCCTTTGTTCCAAAAAAAGGGTTTGGCCGACCCACCTCATACCTTGAATCAAATGTGCTATTGGTTTAGAATGGCACTATGATTGTGATATCATCGGTTGCAATGTTGTTTGCATACTTTTTCTGAACCAAAGGTTTATATGGTAGATGTATTAACATGCCTATCAGTCATGTTGGTGAATTGAGAGATGAACTGAGACCATACATACCTTGTTTAACCAAAGGTTTGTCTGTGGACATTCCTCTTTGTGGTTATCATGATGGGGGCTGCAGATGAGCTTACTCAGAATCGAACAAGTTAGTTGATTGCCTTGTTAGCATTTGGTCTTCTGAATTGTTAGTGCTAATCCCCAAATGTATTGATAGATAACACTTGTTCAAGCAACCTTATTAATATGAGGTGTTTGTATAGGTCTTTCCTTTTAAGCGTGGTACCTTTTTGTTTTGCTAATGTGTACTAGGTGCTCCCATCTTCGTGTCATTGTTACCCTAATTTATAGTCCAAGACAATTGGACTTTCAAGACAAACTGTTATCATTCCCTGTTTCTTTTTATTTGTTGTGCTTGTTGTCCAGCTTACTCTCCGTTACTTTTGCCCAACGCTCTCACAATGAGAGATTTTGCTTGGATAAACTTGATATAGAGTGGTTATTTTCATGCATGTTTTATGATCTGTTGTAAGGGTACTAATTGGTCTCTTCTCCGCTTATCGAGATGGGGGAAGCACCACGCCGCCGCCACACCGCATGATCGAGTTGAATGCTTCCGAGTTCTTCAAGATTATCATACTTGGGACTTCAAAGATCATCCATGACGCAGGTATATAAAAGGAGAGATCTCCCTTCACCCATCTCATTATGATATCATTGTTTGCTACATCACTCATTGTCCCAAATCGCAGAGGCTGCCCGACAGTTTTATGAACATCTTTGGGTGAAGATCCGCCAATAATGTGAAGTCATGACAGTCGGGCAATGGGATTCGCAGGCTGTGGGATGTGGAGTTGATGATCAAGGAGGGCCACATGTACTTGTATCGTGGGTGGGAGAAGTTCTACAGTGCCTACGACCTGCGGTTGGGGTACTTCCTTCTCTTCAGGTACGACGATGACGCCACCATGCTCATCCTGAAGGTGTTCAACGCGACTATGTGCCGCATGCGCTACACTGACGATGATGATGCCAGTACGTTCTGCCTCTTCTTATTCCTCTACATTTGGCTTTGTCTCACATCGATTGTTAACGATCATTGTTGCATCTAGACAGGCAATGGGAGCAAGAAGAATGACATCAAGCACCAAAGCAAAGCAAAGAATTATGGTCAGTAAAAGCAATAGCGATTCTGCTTTAGCGAAAGCAAGAGCGATTCTCGGCAGCAGAAAGACAACAAGAAGGATGGTCTGGACTGGAGTGCGGGAGAAGAGGAGCAGAGTGGGGATGCGGAGTCAGCAGGATGACGATGGGCATCGGTGAGGATGACCTAGCGGCGGTGGTGGCTTACCAAGGGCAAGAGATGGTGGTGGTGACCATGGGCAAGAGATGGTGGTGGTGACCATGGGCATGAGATGGTGGTGGTGAGGATGACCTAGAGATGGTCGTGCCTGGCCCCGCCTCAAGGTGGCCTCGCGATGGTGGTGTTGCCTGACAATGACCACGCACCGGTGGTGGCGCCGACGATCCCACAGCTGGGCGACATGACCACACCAATTGTGGTAGAAGACTACATCCCACAGCTGCCTCCATCGCCTCGCCGCTCTTGGCGCATCAGGCTGAGGAAGGAGAAGGAGAAGAACAATGAGAACTGAACTATGTCAGGTATGTCAGATCTCCAAAATGATATATATACTTAGTTACCTATGTTATCTATAATATGCTTAGTTTCCTATAGGTTAGCGCCAAAATTACTTATGTTAGCACAAAATGATCAAGTTTACATAATAAGCTTATAGTCTTCTTCTTATTCTTCTTCTTTTCCAAAATGACATATGTTAGCTTCATTTTACCTAAGTTGGCTCTAATATGCTAACTTAGAGCTTATATGCTTAGTTTCCTATAGGTTAGCTCCAAAATAACTTATGTTAGCACAAAATGATCAAGTTTACATAATAAGCTTATAGTCTTCTTCTTATTCTTCTTCTTTTCCAAAATGACATAGGTTAGCTTTATTTTACCTAAGTTGGCTCTAATATGCTAACTTAGAGCTTATATGCTTAGTTTTCTATAGGTTAGCTCCAAAATTACTTATGTTAGCACAAAATGATCAAGTTTACATAATAAGCTTATAGTCTTCTTCTTATTCTTCTTCTTTTCCAAAATGACATAGGTTAGCTTCATTTTACCTAAGTTGGCTCTAATATGCTAACTTAGAGAGCTTATATGCTTAGTTTTCTATAGGTTAGCTCCAAAATTACTTATGTTAGCACAAAATGATCAAGTTTACATAATAAGCTTATAGTCTTCTTCTTATTCTTCTTCTTATTCTTCTTCTAGTATTCTTCTAGTGTTCTTCTTCTCCTAGTATTCTTCTAGTCTTCTTCTTCTTCTTCTTCTCTTCTTCTTCTTCTTCTAACTTCTTGTTTATCATTTTTCAGATTTGATTTAATTCACTAAGCTTGCGTGGATGGAGTGCTTCTTTTCCATTTGTGTTTTTATTTTGTATCAATGTGAAACTTTTGTGAATTGATGGATAACGGTGTTGGATGAACAATGTGAAACTTTTGTAATATGTAACGATGGAACTATGTGTTGGCTATGTATGTATATATGATGAAACTTGTGTGTTGGATATGATTGTTATATGGATGCTTGTTGTATATATATGTGTTGAATATCTCATATGTGAAATAGTGACCTGAGATTAAGAAAAAACAAAAAAAAATAAAAAAATTGTTACTAATGGCGCATTTCCATGTGGTGCGCCATTAGTATACCGTGATACTAACTACAAGACTGTGGGATACTAATGGCGCACCTGTGGTGCGCCATTAGTATACCAGATACTAATGGCGCACCTTTGGTGCACCATTACTACAATATACTAGTGGCGTGGTACTAATGGCGCACCTGTAGTGCGCCATTAGTAGCCAAAACAGGTGCGCCATTAGTAGGCCTTTTCCTAGTAGTGAGTAATAAGCTTGCCAACTATTCAGCTTTTAGTTCCTATAATGAAGTTGCAAAGTATCAATGATGACCCCTAAAAATAAGCAACAGAGCTACAAGGCTTGAACACATTGCCATAATCTTCAAAGATTCCCTTTAATTTCAATATAAATTCTCCTTTTCTACTTTTATACATACCTAGAACCAGGCAAGTCAAACGATACTTCTAAATCTCAGTGTGATATGAGATGTGGTGAGATTTCGCCAAAGTGTGGATTCAAAACTACCCATGCTCCGCATCGGCACGTCCATTTCGATTGGCTCCGGGTCCTCGACCATGTTCTGGTTCGATCATTGGGTGAGGATTCCCCCTTGGCCACTCGATTACCGTAACTATTCTCCATAGCGGTTGACCCTCGGGTCTTTGTCGAGACGACCCTTATTGACTTAGAGCGTCTCGCTTTCCGGCGCCCCTTCGGTCCCCTCGAGGTGGCCGCCTGGGACTCCCTCCTCCAGGACATCGTCCTTCTGCCAATGGACGTCGAGGGCGCTCCTGACTCCATATCTTGGTGACTGGAGTCCACCGGCCGCTTCTCCACTAAATCCTTATACTCGGCCATCGCTCCCTCGTCGACCCCTGAGCCCTTTAGCCTGATTTGGGACATTCGCCTCGTCTGAAGATCAGGATCTTCTTGTGGCAGTGGATTCGGGGACGCTTACCCTCTGGGGTAGAGGTCCTCAAGCGTAATGGCCCAGGAGATGGGATGTGCCCCCTATGTGGCACGGTGGAGGATGCTAATCACATCTTCTTCTCCTGCTCCACGACCCAATTCATGTGGTCCTGCTTTCGCAAGACGTTCGGTGGACAGTGGTACAACACCAACTTCCCGGACCTGCTTGCTGAGATCCATGCCTCCGCCCCCCGCCACCGCCATATTAGATGGTTGTGCGTTGGGGTTCTCGCCTGGACGCTTTGGACCATCCGCAACAAGCTTGTTATTCAGAAAGTGCCTCTTCGACGTGCGACTGACACGGTCTTTAAAATGTGTGGTTACCTGCAGCTTTGGCGGCAGTTTAGCCGCCCCCAGGACTGGGACGTCATCAACACCCTCCTCGCCGACCTTCGCTTCTTGATGGCCTTCCGCGTGGCGCCCCCGCTGCCGCCCCCTCCTCCGAAGCCCGATTAGGCCTGCTGTCTCGGGTTGCTGTGTGTGTGTCTGTGTTTTGGATTTCGGGGCTTGTTGAGATGTGCCCTCAGCATTAACCCCATTTGTTACTTGTGTGTTTGTGAACCTTGTGTGTGTGTGAACCTCGTTGGATGTTTGGGTCGGGCGGTTTGCTTTATCTATAAAGCAGGGTGAAAGCCTTTTTCGGTAAACTACCGAACTTAGTTAGCGAAACTATTGGACTCTGTTGATTTCAGAGGCTTGTCTGTTGGTCTAGTATCGCCCATCTCTCAGTGGAGTATGCGCTATAATTCTGGGTGTATTTTGGTTTCTAAGATAAAGCAGTTTATGTACGGACAAGCTCCTTCGCAGATAAAGCAGTTTATGTACGGACAAGCTCCTTCGCGTTCGCTCGTTACCGAAAAAGGCTTTCGCCCCGCTTTATACATAAAGCAAAGATCAACCACAGCCCAAGTACAAACACACCCCCACGACAACACACGCACACACCCAAGGCGGGATACATAGGCGCTGAGCGCAGCAACACCACCCCCAACACTACAAGAGCAATCGGGACCTCCACCGTGAACACGCCACCGCCAAGAGATGAAGCCACATATGACGAACCGTGAGCTCCAAGGCGGCGCCTAAGAAGGTTACGACGCTTAGCGCCGCCACCACGTGACCCGGGTCGAGTTTCGAGCGACACGATGACCGTGAGAGCCGCGACGACGCCTTCAAGAAGGTAACGCTACGCCACGCCGCCGCCGTCCATCCGAGGATAGAACAGGTTTTCACCCCAAAAACACTCACCGCCACCGAACGCCACACCTCGCCACCATGCCGCCCACACGGCCATGGTCACCGGCAAGACCAAGCCACGGGCTCGCCATGAGCACCGTATACCACCACTGTAACCGCCGCCCGGCATCCAAGACCTCGACACCACCGTGATCCGAGACCCGTCGCTACCCCAACCAAAGAGACGAGTGGAAAGGTCGCCTTTACACACCCTCGACGGCCCCGGCGCCGAGACCCAAAGGGCCGGCCCAAAAAGGCCTCCATCACCCGCCCCGCCGCACCGGTGCAAGACAAGCTCGGTCCTCTGCCGGGCGCGAGACGAAGCTTCACCCCCGCCGGGCGCGAGACGAGCTCGTCTCATAGCCACGGGCGCGAGACGAGCAATGGACCGCAATCGGGAGCCGGGTCCAAATTTATGACGAGGGTAGAGCCCGACGACGAGGGAGGAATCGAAGGTCGAAAAGGCCGCTCACCGACGGCCGACGCCGGAGGAGACCAACCGCCGTGAAACGGTCCAGACCTGCTAAGCCGCCGTGGAGCCATCCACGGACGGAGCAGCAGCCCACATCGGACCATCGCCAACTCAAGGCCGCCGAAGCTCCAAGCATCGGAGTCAGCCGGACACGCACCTCCCGCTTCCGGCGAGCCACCCGCAGCTTACCGAACACGCCGACCGAGCTACCACGAGCCAAAGACGCCAAGCACCACCACGCCGGAGCCTCCACCACGCCGAAGGCCAGAGGCGGCAACCCCGCGCCGCCACGGCCCTCGCCGCAAGGCGCGCGGTGACAGATCTGGCCGGGCCATCCGCCACCACCGCCAAGACGCGTTTCCATCTAGGTCGCCATCCGCATGACGACGAAAGCACGCCGACGACCTCGAGCCACGCCACTTCGCCACGCCACGGCCCGTCACCACGAGCAGCCGCCGAGGGACCCGATCCGGATCTGGATCGAGAGGCCGAGCCCCGCCGTCCCACGGGCAGCCACGCCCACCTAGCTCAAGCAGCCACCGCCGCCAAAGACGCTTAGCTAACGCCAGCGCGCTTCGCCGCCGCGCGCTTCTATGCCGAAAGCACGGCGCTCGCCGACCATCATGCCCCGCGTCCAAGGCCGCCAAGCGAGAGGAAGAGCCCGCCGCCGCCGGACCGAACTTTACGCGCGCCTCGGGCGAGGAAGGAGAGGTAGGATGGCTATGGCGCCTTATGAGCCACGCCATCATGGAGCGGACGAAGCGTTTTTGAGGGCTAGGGCGGCCGCGTTCGCTCGTTGGAAGCGATCGAATCGATCAAAAGCGGAAGTGTCCACCAACAAAGCTTCCTCATATAGTGCAGGGCCCATCATGTGCATGCAAACCGCAGCGAAGGCATGCAAGCCTTCGCCCACCCATTAATCTACATGTAATCTTCTCTCCTCGATTTTCGGGAGGGGCCCGCCGTAATTACCCCATTAACTATGGCGGGCCATTCTACGGATCGGATGATTTCTCTAAGGCCAACTCACATGACCCCAAACGGACGCCTTTTTGTCCGGTTTACATCCATTTGGGTAGGGATTTGGGGTCGTGTCCGGCTCGTCTGAGATCACGGTGGTCGTGCGCTGGCCGCATCCATTCCATTTGCCCCATCCTCGTCTGCTGTATATTTCTTTTGCAAGTCCTTAAACTTTTTTATCATTCATTTTTGGTACATGACAATACATCATCACATTTTGACTAGTAAAGCAAGGCCAAAGAAAACAAGAACCACAAGAATACATTTGAGAAGATACCCAACTTCCATAATCGCTCCCTTGAGTTGGGGGCCTTCTCGATGCACTCATTGTTGATCTGTGGAGGAGGCACGACGTTGCACCCTCCTTTCTTCTTCAAGCCGTGTCGACGTTGCTTCCTCACACGTAGTATCGTGCCTTGTTGCTTCTTCAAGACGTAGTATCGTGCCTAGCCTATAATCTAGCAACAAGTGCACTTGTCTCATCTAAAGCCTCTAGGCTAGCTAAAAGTGCACGAACATGCAATACATTTCGCTCTATCAACATATCGATGTACTCTTCTTTCCAATACCAAAACTTGCATCTGTTCTACACAATAAAACTTAAAGTTAGCACCACTAGTCTAATCCAAGAGCACAAACCGAAGCTAAAAGAGCACATACCCCATCGTTTAAGCACTTGATGAACACCCATCCCAGATGCTCCGGCTAGACACGCCGACGACCACCCTTAGGCGTTGGTCGACTTGATGAGGGGCAACGGTGCTACCGACGAAGCTTTTGGGCAAGCACCGAGCCCCGGCCGCCATTCACAGACTGCTTACGGCCACCGACGGCAGATCCGAAGCGGCTAGAGGACGAGCCATCGTCAGATATGTGGCCTTGCATACCGCCAGGCCTTCCGGAGGTTCCCGCCATCCATGGCGCTGCCCGGCCTCCACAAATGGGCGAGCTCAAGACCGACCGGATCCGCCTAAATCCGGCCGGTGCGCAAACAAGGTGGTCGTGCTTGGGTAGCTTTTGCGGCGACGAGAGAAGGGTTGGGCAAGCGTCCGAAGGTACTACCGCAATGGCATAGCGTGCGGCGGCGGCGAGGAAGAGAGGGAAGAGTGGAGCGGATGCGGCCGAGGAGGGTGGAGGCGGATAGAAAAAGGCCCGTCTTATGCCATCGACGGGCGGGCTAGGGGAGGACACGCGCAGACGACCCGCGCGTCCGCGTGGTGTCTGTTTCACCCCAAAAGCGGCGCAAACTTGGGCCGCGGATGGGTCGAAAGCGGACACAAAGCGGACAAAAGTCCGTTTGCGCCCACGCGCTGGGCCGTCTCGTTTGTCCCTTCTACCCCAAACGGACGGGGGCGGACATGATAGGGTCGCGAGGTGGAGTTGGTCTAAGAAATCATCCGCCTGGCTAGCCGTTTGATTAGGCACACGTGGCCCGTCCGATCAGAGCAACTCAGCTCCCCACATCGTCCTTCTCTACTTTCGTCATCTACCAGCCCCTCGCCGCTACTGCCACACCCACTTCCTCTCAGCAACGACGACGAGTACACACCCCTGTTACACGACGACTGCAGCACCGACACACTGACGCCGGCGAGCGCACGCATCTACTAGAGACGTCGGTGACCACTTCATAGCAGCACCGGGAGCCATCGGGGCTGCTCCATGGCAACTCCGAGCACGCCGCCGCCACGCGAAAGCTTCATTGTAGCTCCGTCGAAGGCTTCATGGCAGCGTCGGCGAGCTTCAGCGTCCCCACGGCGCTTCATTGCAACTCCGATGACGCTTCACGGCAGCTCCGGCGGTGCTTCATTGCAACGTGGGCGGAGCTTCAACGACCCCGAGCGCTTCACTGCAACTCCGGCAGTCCCCTCAACCTCGGCGAGCCCCCTCTGCTTCACCGGCTGCTGCAGTCCCGCCAGCGTTGCAGCACCGGTGACCCGACGGCATCGCGCCCCATCCGACATGCAGCAAGGTTGATGTTGCAACGCCACAACCTTGCAGGTGGTGCTCCATCGCAACACCTGTTTCCCCCGTCGAAAGCTCCATCGCAGCATCCGATGGCCGACGCGAAGCTTCGCTGCAGCGCCACCACCGGCGCGGCGGTGCTGCATCGCAGCACGAGGTGACGAGGTGCTGCAACGAAGCACACGACGGTGACGAGCGGATTGCAGCAGCTGCTGTTACCAGCAAACGCTGTTGCTGCAAGCAGATGGTGAGCTGCCTGACAGCGAGTCGTCGGTCGTCACCGCTGCTGCTGCCGGATTGAGAAGCTCCTCCCTCCATGACTGCATTGAGGGCGCCTGCAGCATGGTTGCTGCTCCAACACGGGGTGAAGCAGCGGGCGCGGTGCAATGGTAGGAGCTGGTGTTGTGGAGGACGATGGGAGCGCAGCGAGGTTCAGCACCGACAACTGGCGAGTTGTGGTGCTACTTTCTGGATGGAGAGATGGAAAAGAAATGAGAGAGAGGTAGGAGATGACCGCCCAAGGGATAAGGCAAAGGGAACGAGTGGCTCTCGAGGAAGCAGTGCGTGGTCCCCCACCTGAACGCGTGGCCACCACCAGAGGCGGATGATTTCCGGAAGAAATCATCCGGATGATTTTAAACATTTTCCTTAATCCTCTAAGGATTCTACTCCCTATTTCCAAATCGGGAAAACCCAGCCTGTCGGAAATCGCGCGTGCGAACGCGCGCCCGGGTTAGCAATGCCTGTTTATGTATACTTCCGGAACTTCCAAGTTGGGACTCAGTCATATTCTATCTAGTCTGCTTACATGGTCCTTTGTCACGAAAAAGGGTTTCCCCCGCTTTGTATTACAAAGCAACCATCCGATACAACCAACGATAGGTGCTGGGACGGAAGCAGCACAATCACGCTCAAAAGGAAAGAAAAAGAAAAAAAAGAAACAAATGCCGATAACGACGGATCGACAAAAACGATCAAGCCTCGCGACCGCTGCGTCCACCGAAAATCGCCCCCCAAGCTCCGAGACTCCAAAGCGCCGGTACCCATCAACACCTCCAAGAAGGGACGCGACGATGATGACGCTGCTGCCAAGGGTTTCCCCCGGTACACGGTGAGGAGAGAGGAAGGGTAGCCCCGACGCCCTCCAGAAAGGTCCGGTGGTACCCTCAGGCGCCACCGTGTTGGTGTCGGCCAAGCCAACAGGGATTTCTCCCGATCCCATCCTCCACCTCAGGCACTCCGGAGCTTGCCACCAAGCCGACCACCACCCTGCGCTAACACAGACACGAAGCTTCCCACGCTGTCTCACCACGGCGTCGCGAAGATGGCCTGCACAACGAAGAAGGGGAGCCGGGACTAGAGCAAAGAACATCACAAGATAATCGAGGGCTCCCACCTCCACCGCTCCACGACGGTAGCCGCCGGACGCCAAAGCAGAGCCTACTGGCCCATTGCCCCACAGTGCCCGGGCCGAGCCCTCAAAGGCCCGGACAGCCTCGCCTCCCGCTCAGAATGGCATGCCGTCAGCCGCCGCTTCGTCCGAGCTGCTCCTCCTCCTCACCACACAGACGACGACGAAGCCACGCCGGGGGCCGGCCTGCAAGGACTCAGATAGGGCCCGCGGGCCCCGATCTGGGCCGGGGCGCGCCACATGCAACCTGCGCCACCACGTCGTCTCGCCGCCAAGGAGCCGCACTTCCAAGTGAAGTTATTTTCTGGTACCTCAATAGTTCATGCCACGTACTACCTTCCAAGTAACTGTGGTTCTTGAAGTGTCTCTAGACGGCTTGGTACCTCTGCGTCTCATTGCCATACTTTTGGAAACATTGTATTCCCATCTGACTTCTCAAGTTCTCTCTACTGGGTGTCTATTCTTTGAGTGGAAAACTTATGAGATATAAGGAGATTCTTGAGCCAATCACCGAAGATCTTGGCAACTGTTCATTCCAGTCAGCAGTTCAAGGTGTTACTCTTGGATGGTTTACCCCTCCTAGACGATTAGGCGTTGCTTGGAAGTCTTTGAACTATGAAGGAGCCAAGAAGTCTGTGAAGGCCGAAAATCGCCTACTTCATGTGTAAAGCTACCCTAGTGACTGGAGTGAATTGCAAAAAACCACCACATTGACGTCTAGGTTTGCAGAAAACACTAGTTTATGAATTTCCGCCAGAAAGCACTAATTTTTGGCCTAATCTTTTGCAAAAAACACTAGTTGAGGGTTTTGGTCCATTTGATGAGGATTATGACAGATGGAGCCCACCTTGCTAACATGGCGTAGTGGTCTTTTTGCCAAAACCTCCTCCTCTGTGAAAAAAAATGCCACCCTCGACAGTGAGCACGATGGCCGGCAGCTCGGGCATAGCGGCAACAAGGCTGCTCGGTGCAAGCAAAGGTCACGCTAACTCAGACGTGACCCATGTTGGGGAACGTAGTATTTCAAAAAAAAAATCCTACGATCACGCAAGATCTATCTAGGTGAAGCATAGCAACGAGCGGGGAGAGTGTGCCCATGTACCCTTGTAGACCGAATGCGGAAGCGTTAAGTAACGCGGTTGATGTAGTCGAACGTCTTCGCAATCCAACCGATCAAGTACCGAATGCACGACACCTCCACGATCTGCACACGTTCAGCTCGGTGACGTCCCTCGAACTCTAGATCTAGCTGAGGCCGAGGGAGAGTTCCGTCAGCACAACGGCGTGGTGACGGTGATGATGAAGTTACTGACGCAGGGCTTCGCCTAAGCACTACAACGATATGACCGATGTGGAAAGCTGTGGAGGGGGCACCGCACACGGCTAAAGATCAACTTGTGTGTCTATGGGGTACCCCCCTCCCCCGTATATAAAGGAGGGGAGGAGGAGGAGGGCCAGCCTCAAGGGAAGCGCCCAAGCGGGGGATTCCTACTCCTAGTAGGAGTAGGTTTCCCCCTTTCCTAGTCCAAGTAGGACAAGAAGGAAGGGGAAGAAGGAGAGAAGGAAAGGGGGGCCGGCCCCCACCCCAATTCGGATTGGGCTTGGGGGGGGTGCGCCTCCACCTGGCCGCCGCCTCCTCTCTTCCACTAGGGCCCATGAAGGCCCATTAACCTCCCGGGGGGTTCCGATAACCTCCCGGTACTCTGGAAAATACCCGATACACTTCGGAACCATTCCGGTGTCCGAATATAACCTTCCAATATATCAATCTTTATGTCTTGACCATTTCGAGACTCCTCGTCATGTCCATGATATCATCCAGGACTCCGAACAACCTTAGGTACATCAAATCACATAAACTCATAATACCAATCATCATCGAACGTTAAGCGTGCGGACCCTACGGGTTCAAGAACTATGTAGACATGACCGAGACACATCTCCGGTCAATAACCAATAGTGGAACCTGGATGCTCATATTGGCTCCTACATATTCTACGAAGATCTTTATCGGTCAAAACGCATAATAGCATACGTTGTCCCTTTGTCATTGGTATGTTACTTGCCTGAGATTCGATCATCGGTATCTTCATACCTAGTTCAATCTCGCTACCGGCAAGTCTCTTTACTCGTTCTGTAATGCATCATCCCACAACTAACTTCATTAGTCACATTGCTTGCAAGGCTTATAGTGATGTGCATTACCGAGAGGGCCCAGAGATACCTCTCCGACAATCGGAGTGACAAATCCCAATCTCGATCTATGCCAACTCAACAGACACCATCGGAAACACCTGTAGAGCATCTTTATAATCACCCAATTATGTTGTGATGTTTGATAGCACACTAAGTGTTCCTCCGGCATCCGGGAGTTGCATATCATAGTCATAGGAACATGTATAAGTCATGAAGAAATCAATAGCAATAAACTTAAATGATCATAGTGCTAAGCTAATGGATGGGTCCTGTCAATCACATCATTCTCTAATGATGTGATCATGTTCATCAAATGACAACTCATGTCTATGGCTAGGAAACTTAACCATCTTTGATTAATGAGCTAGTCAAGTAGAGGCATACTAGTGACACTCCGTGTGTCTATGTATTCACACATATACTAAGTTTCCGGTTAATACAATTCTAGCATAAATAATAAACATTTATCATGATATAAGGAAATATAAATAACAACTTTATTATTGCCTCTAGGGCATATTTAGTTCAGTCTCCCACTTGCACTAGAGTCAATAATCTAGATTACATAGTAATGATTCTAACACCCATGGAGTCTTGGTGTTGATCATGTTTTTCTCGTGAGAGAGGCTTAGTGAACGGGTCTGCAACATTCAGATCCGTGTGTATTTTGCAAATCTCTATGTCCCCTTCCGACACTTGATGATGGATGGAATTGAAGCGTCTCTTGATGTGCTTGGTTCTCTTGTGAAATCTAGATTCCTTTGCCAAGGCAATTGCACCAGTATTGTCACAAAAGATTTTCTTTGGACCCGATGCACTAGGTATGACACCTAGATCGGATATGAACTCCTTCATCCAGACTCCTTCATTTGCTGCTTCCGAAATAGCTATGTACTCCGCTTCACACGTAGATCCCGCCACGACGCTTTACTTGGACTGCACCAACTGATAGCTCCACCGTTCAATATAAATACGTATCCGGTTTGTGACTTAGAGTCATCCGGATCAGTGTCAAAGCTTGCATCGACGTAACCATTTACGATGAGCTCTTTGTCACCTCCATAAATGAGAAACATATCCTTAGTCCTCTTCAGGTATTTCAGGATGTTCTTGACCGCCGTCCAGTGATCCACTCTTGGATTACTTTGGTACCTTCCTGCTAAACTAATAGCAAGGCACATATCAGGTCTGGTACACAACATTGCATACATGATAGAACCTATGGCTGAAGCATAGGGAATGACTTTCATTTTCTCTCTATTTTCTGCAGTGGTCGGGCATTGAGTCTGAATCAACTTCACACCTTGTAACACAGGTAAGAACCCTTTCTTTGCTTGATCCATTTTGAACTTCGTCAAAACATTTTCAAGGTATGTGCTTTGTGAAAGTCCAGTTAAGCGTCTTGATCTATCTCTATAGATCTTGATGCCCAATATGTAAGCAGCTTCACCGAGGTCTTTCATATAAAAACTCTTATTAGTATCCTTTTATGCTATCCAGAAATTCTATATCATTTCCAATCAACAATATGTCATCCACATATAATATTAGAAATGCTACAGAGCTCCCACTCACTTTCTTGTAAATACATGCTTCTCCAAAAGTCTGTATAAAACCATATGCTTTGATCACACTATCAAAACGTTTATTCCAACTCCAAGAGGCTGGCACCAGTCCATAAATGGATCGCTGGAGGTTGCACACTTTGTTAGCATCCTTTGGATCGATAAAACCTTCAGGCTGCATCATATACAACTCTTCTTCCAGAAATCCATTCAGGAATGCAGTTTTTACATCCATTTGCCAAATTTCATAATCATAAAATGCAACAATTGCTAATATGATGCAAACATACTTAAGCATCGCTACGGGTGAGAAAGTCTCATCATAGTCAACTCTTTAACATGTCGAAAACCTTTCGCAACAAGTCGAGCTTTGTAGACAGTAACATTACCGTCTGCGTCAGTCTTCTTCTTGAAGATCCATTTATTCTCTATGGCTTGCCGATCATCGGGCAAGTCAACCAAAGTACACACTTTGTTCCCATACATGGATCCCATCTCAGATTTCATGGCCTCAAGCCATTTTGCGGAATCTGGGCTCATCATCGCTTTCTCATAGTTCGTAGGTTCTGTTGGGGAACGTATCAATAATTCAAAATTTTCCTACGTGTCACCAAGATCAATCTAGGAGATGCTAGAAACGAGAGAGAGGGAGTGCATCTTCATACCCTTGAAGATTGCTAAGCTGAAGCGTTACAAGAACGCAGTTGATGGAGTCATACTCACGGCGATTCAAATCGCGGAATATCCGATCTAGCGCCGAACGGACGGCGCCTCCGCGTTCAACACACGTGCAGACCGGGGACGTATCCTCCTTCTTGATCCAGCAAGGGGAGAGGAGAAGTTGAGGGAGAACTCCAGCAGCACAACAGCATGGTGGCGATGGAGCTCGTGGTTCTCCGGCAGAGCTTTGCTAAGCACTACGGAGGAGGAGTTGGAGAGGGGGAGGGCTGCGCCAGGGGAAGGGTGCGGCTGCCCTCCCACCCCCTCACTATATATAGGGGGAAGGGGAGAGGGGGAGGCGCCCTAGGGTTTCCCCTAGGGGGCGGCGGCTAGGGCAGATTGGATCTCCCTAGGGAAACCCTAGGGAGACTTGCTCCCCAAGCCAAGGAGGTGGAGGCTTGCCACCCAAGCTAGGTGGAGGCGCCCCACCTCCCCAAGTAACATGGGAAAGGGTGTGGGGGCGCAAAACCCCTTAGTGGGCTGGTTTGCCCCCTCCCTTGGCCCATGAGGCCCTGCAACACTTGCCGGGGCCCCCGAAACACCTTTCGGTCATGCTAGCCATAGCCTGGTACCCCCAGAACACTTCCGGACTCCAATACCCTTCGCCCAATATATCGATCTTCACCTCCGGACCATTCCGGAACTCCTCGTGACGTCTGGGATCTCAACGGGGACTCCGAACTACCTTCGGTACCCACATACTATTCCCATTACAACTCTAGCGTCACCGAACCTTAAGTGTGTAGACCCTACGGGTTCGGGAACCATGCAGACATGACCGAGACACCTCTCTGGCCAATAACCAAGCGGGATCTGGATACCCATATTGGCTCCCACATGTTCCACGATGATCTCATCGGATGAACCATGATGTCGGGGATTCAATCAATCCCGTATACAATTCCCTTTGTCTATCGGTATGTTACTTGCCCGAGATTCGATCATCGGTATCCCTATACCTTGTTCAATCTTGTTACCGGCAAGTCTCTTTACTAGTTCCGTAACGCATGATCCCGTGGCTAACTCATTAGTCACATTGAGCTCATTATGATGATGCATTACCGAGTGGGCCCAGAGATACCTCTTCGTCACACGGAGTGACAAATCCCAGTCTCGATTCGTGCCAACCCAACAGACACTTTCAGAGACACCTGTAGTGCATCTTTATAGTCACCCAGTTAACGTTTGATACACCCAAAGCATTCCTACGGTATTCGGGAGTTGCACAATCTCATGGTCTAATGAAACGATACTTGACATTAGAAAAGCTCTAGCAAAACGAACTACACGATCTTGTGCTATGCTAAGGATTGGGTCTTGTCCATCACATCATTCTCCTAATGATGTGATCCTGTTATCAATGACATCCAATGTCCATGGTCAGGAAACCACAACCATCTATTGATCAACGAGCTAGTCAACTAGAGGCTTATTAGGGACATATTATGGTCTATGTATTCACACATGTATTACGGTTTCCGGTTAATAAAATTATAGCATGAACAATGCATAATTATCATGAACAAGGAAATATAATAATAACCACTTTATTATTGCCTCTAGGGTATATTTCCAACAGTCTCCCACTTGCACTAGAGTCAATAATCTAGTTACATTGTGATGAATCGAACACCCATAGAGTTCTGGTGTTGATCATGTTTTGCTTGTGGAAGAGGTTTAGTCAACGGATCTGTGACATTCAGATCCATATGCACTTTACAAATATCTATGTCTCCATCTTGAATATATTCACGAATGGAATTGAAGCGATGCTTGATGTGCCTGGTCTTCTTGTGAAACCTGGGCTCCTTGGCAAGGGCAATAGCTTCGGTGTTGTCACAGAAGAGAGTCATCGGGCCGGACGCATTAGGAATAACTCCTAGGTCGGTGATGAACTCCTTCATCCGCATCGCTTCTGTATGCCTCCGAGGCTGCTATGTACTCCTCTTCACATGTAGATCCCGCCATGACGCTTTGCTTGCAACTGGACCAGCTGACTGCCCCACCATTCATAATGTACACGTATCCGGTTTGTGACTTGGAGTCATTCAGATCTGTGTCGAAGCTAGCATCAACGTAATCCTTTACGACAAGCTCTTCGTCACCTCCATAAATGAGAAACATATCCTTAGTCCTTTTCAGGTACTTCAGGATATTCTTGACCGCTGTCCAGTGTTCCATACCGAGATTACTTTGGTACCTCCCTACCAAACTTACGGCAAGGTTCACATCAGGTATGGTACACAACATGGCATACATAATAGACCCTATGGCTAAGGCATAGGGGATGACACTCATATTTTCTCTATCTTCTGCCGAGGTCGGGCATTGAGCCGTGCTCAATCTCACACCTTGTAATACAGGCAAGAACCCTTTCTTGGACTGATCCATATTGAACTTCTTCAATATCTTGTCAAGGTATGTGCTTTGTGAAAGACCAATGAGGTGTCTCGATCTATCTCTATAGATCTTGATGCCTAATATGTAAGCAGCTTCTCCAAGGTCCTTCATTGAAAAACACTTATTCAAGTAGGCCTTTATGCTTTCCAAAACTTCTATATCATTTCCCATCAATAGTATGTCATCCACATATAATATGAGAAATGCTACAGAGCTCCCACTCACTTTCTTGTAAACACATGCTTCTCCATAAGTTTGCATAAACCCAAACGCTTTGATCATTTCATCAAAGTGAATGTTCCAACTCCTAGATGCTTGCACCAGCCCATATATGGAGCGCTGGAGCTTGCATACCTTGTCAGCATTCTTAGGATCGACCAAACCTTCCGGCTGCATCATATACAATTCTTCCTTAAGGAAACCATTAAGGAATGCCGTTTTGACGTCCATTTGCTATATCTCATAATCGTAGAATGCGGCAATTGCTAACAGGATTCAGACGGACTTCAACTTCGCTACGGGTGACAAGGTCTCATCATAGTCAACCCCTTGAACTTGTCGATAACCCTTAGCGACAAGCCGAGCCTTATAGATGGTCACATTACCATCCGTGTCAGTCTTCTTCTTAAAGATCCATTTATTCTCTATGGCTTGCCGATCATCGGAAAGTCTCACAAAGTCCATACTTCGTTTTCATACATGGATCCTATCTCGGATTTCATGGCCTCAAGCCATTTGTTAGAATCTGGGCCCGCCATCGCTTCTTCATAGTTCGAAGGTTCACCGTTGTCTAACAACATGATTTCCAGGACAGGGTTGTCGTACCACTCTAGTGCAGAACGTGTCCTCGTGGACCTACGAAGTTCAGTAGCTACTCGATCTGAAGTTTTATGATCATCATCATTAACTTCCTCTCTAGTCAGTGCAGGCACCACAAAACATCTTCTTGAGCTGCGCTACTCTCCGGTTCAAAAGGGGGTACCTCATCGAGTTCTACTTTCCTCCCACTTACTTGTCTCGAGAGAAACTCATTCTTGAGAAAGGATCCATTCTTAGCAACAAAGATCTTGCCTTCGGATCTGAGGTAGAAGGTATACCCAATAGCTTCCTTAGGGTATCCTATGAAGACGCATTTTTCCGACTTGGGTTCGAGCTTTTCAGGTTGAAGTTTCTTGACATAAGCATCGCATCCCCAAACTTTCAGAGACGACAACTTAGGTTTCTTTCCAAACCATAATTCATACGTTGTCGTCTCAGCGGATTTCGATGGAGCCCTATTTAAAGTGAATGCGGTAGTCTCTAAAGCATAACCCCAAAATGATAGCGGTAGATCGGTAAGAGACATCATAGATTGCACCATATCCAATAGAGTGCGATTACGACGTTCGGACACACCATTACACTGAGGTGTTCCAAGCGGCGTGAGTTGTGAAACAATTCCACATTTCCTTAAGTGCGTGCCAAACTCGTGACTCAAATATTCCCCTCCATGATCTGATCGTAAGAACTTTATTTTCCTGTCACGTTGATTCTCAACCTCACTCTGGAATTCCTTGAACTTTTCAAAGGTCTCAGATTTGTGTTTCATTAAGTAGACATACCCATATCTACTTAAGTCATCAGTGAGGGTGAGAACATAACGATAACCACCGCGAGCCTCAACGCTCATTGGACCGCACACATCAGTATGTATGATTTCCAATAAGTTGGTTGCTCGCTCCATTGTTCCGGAGAACAGAGTCTTGGTCATTTTCCCCATGAGGCATGGTTCGCACGTGTCAAATGATTCATAATCAAAAGACTCCAAAAGTCCATCTGCATGGAGTTTCTTCATGCGTTTGACACCAATGTGACCAAGGTGGCAGTGCCACAAGTATGTGGGACTATCATTATCAACCTTACATCTTTTGGCATTCACACTATGAATATGTGTAACATCACGTTCGAGATTCAATAAAAATAAACCATTGACCAGCGGGGCATGACCATAAAACATATCTCTCATATAAATAGAACAACCATTATTCTTGGATTTAAATGAGTAGCCATCTCGCATTAAACGAGATCCTGATATAATGTTCATGCTCAAAGCTGGTACTAAATAACAATTATTGAGGTTTAAAACTAATCCTGAAGATAGATGTAGAGGCAGCGTGCCGATGGCGATCACAACAACCTTGGAACCGTTTCCGACGCGCATCGTCACCTCGTCCTTCGCCAGTCTTCGCTTATTCCGCAGCTCCTGTTTTGAGTTTACAAATATGAGCAACTGCACTGGTATCAAATACCCAGGAGCTACTACGAGTGCTGGTAAGGTACACATCAATAACATGTATATCATATATACCTTTGGTGTTGACGGCCTTCTTACTCGCTAAGTACTTGGGGCAGTTCCGCTTCCAGTGACCATTTCCCTTGCAATAAAAGCACTCAGTCTCAGGCTTGGGTCCATTCTTTGGCTTCTTCCCGACAACTAACTTACCGGGCACGCAACTCCCTTCCCGTCCTTCTTGAAGTTCTTCTTACCCTTGCCTTTCTTGAAACTAGTGGTCTTATTCGCCATCAACACTTGATGTTCCTTTTTGATTCCCACCTCCGTCGATTTCAGCATTGAATATAACTCGGGAATGGACTTCTCCATCCCTTGCATATTGTATTTCTTCACAAAGCTCTTGTAGCTAGGTGGAAGCGACTGGAGGATCCTGTCAATGACCGAGTCATCTGGAAGATTAACTCCCAGCCGAGACAAGCGGTTGTGCAACCCAGACATTTTGAGTATGTGCTCGCTGACAGAACTGTTTATCTCCATCTTACAACTGTAGAACTTGTCAGAGACTTCATATCTTTCGACTCGAGCATGAGCTTGGAAAACTATTTTCAGCTCTTGGAACATCTCATATGCTCTGTGCTGCTCAAAACGGTTTTGGAGCCCCGATTAGTCAGTAGCATGCCGCATCGAACCGTGGAGTAATCATCACTACGCCTTGTTGCCGAGGCGTTCATAACGTCTTGAGTTGCTGGGAAAATGGGTGCTTCACCTAGCAGTGCTTCAAGGACATATGCTTTCTTGGCAGCTATGATGATGATCCTCAAGTTATGGACCCAATTCGTATAATTGCTACCATCGTCTTTCGGCTTGGTTTTCTCTAGGAACGCGTTGAAGTTGAGGGCAACATTGGCGTGGGCCATTGGATCTACAGGATAGATTGTAAAGACAACTTTAGACTAAGTTCATGATAATTAAGTTCATCTCATCAAATTATTAATGAACTCCCACTTAGATAGACATCCCTCTATTCATCTAAGTGACAAATGATCCGAATCGACTAGGCCATGTCCGATCATCATGTGAGACGGACTAGTCATCGACGGTGAACATCTCCGTGTTGATCGCATCTACTATACGACTCATGTTTGACCTTTGGGTCTCTTTTGTTCCGAGGCCATGTCTGTACATGCTAGGCTCGTCAAGTCAATCTAAGTGTTTCGCATGTGTAAATCTGGCTTACACTCGTTGTATGTGAACGTTAGAATCTATCACACCCGATCATCATGTGGTGCTTCGAAACAACGATCCTTCGCAACGGCGCACAGTTATGGGGAACACTTCCTTGAAATTTTGTGAGGGATCATCTTATTTATGCTACCGTCATTCTAAGCAAATAAGATGCAAACATGATAAACATCACATGCAATTCATAAAGTGACATGATATGGCCAATATCATCTTGCGCCTTTGATCTCCATCTTCGAGGCACGGCATGATCACCATCGTCACCGGCATGACACCATGATCTCCATCATCGTGTCTTCATGAAGTTGTCTTGCCAACTATTACTTCTATTACTATGGCTAACGGTTAACAATAAAGTAAAGTAATTACATGGCGTTTACATTGACTCGCGGGTCATAAAATAAATTAAGACAACTCCTATTACAAGTCGTGATTCCTATTACAAGAACATGATCAATCTCATACATCACATATATAATTCATCACATCCTTTTGGCCATATCACATCACATGGCATACCCTGCAAAAACAAGTTAGATGTCCTCTAATTGTTGTTTGCATGTTTTACGTGGCTGCTATGGGTTTCTAGCAAGAATGTTTCTTACCTACGCAAAAGCCACAACGGTGATATGCCAATTGCTATTTACCCTTCATAAGGACCCTCTTCATCGAATCCGATTCGACTAAAGTGGGAGAGGCAGACTCCCGCTAGCCACCTTATGCAACAAGTGCATGTCAGTCGGTGGAACCTGTCTCACGTAAGCGTACGTGTAAGTTCGGTCCGAGCCGCTTCATCCCACAATGCCGCCGAATCAAGATAGGACTAGTAACGGCAAGCAAATTGACCAAATCATCGCCCACAACTACTTGTGTTCTACTCGTGCATAGAATCTACGCATAGACCTAGCTCATGATGCCACTGTTGGGGAACGTAGCAATAATTCAAAATTTTCCTACGTGTCACCAAGATCAATCTAGGAGATGCTAGCAACGAGAGAGAGGGAGTGCATCTTCATACCCTTGAAGATCGCTAAGCGGAAGCGTTACAAGAACGCGATTGATGGAGTCGTACTCGCGGCGATTCAAATCACGGAAGATCCGATCTAGCGCCGAACGGACGGCGCCTCCGCGTTCAACACACGTATAGCCCGGGGACGTCTCCTCCTTCTTGATCCAGCAAGGGGAGAGAAGAAATTGAGGGAGAACTCCAGCAGCTTGACGACATGGTGGCGATGGAGCTCGTGGTTCTCCGGCAGAGCTTCGCTAAGCACTACGGAGGAGGAGGAGGAGTTGGAGAGGGGGAGGGCTGCGCCAGGGGAAGGGTGCGGCTGCCCTCCCACCCCCTCACTATATATAGGGGGAAGGGGAGAGGGGGGAGGCGCCCTAGGGTTTCCCCTAGGGGCGGCTAGGGCAGATTGGATCTCCCTAGGGAAACCCTAGGGAGACTTGCCCCCCAAGCCAAGCAGGTGGAGGCTTGGCTCCCAAGCCAGGTGGAGGCGCCCCACCTCCCCAAGTAACGTGGGAAAGGGTGTGGGGGCACACAACCCCTTAGTGGGCTGGTTTGCCCCCTACCCTTGGCCCATGAGGCCCTGCAACACTTGTCGGGGGCCCCGAAACACCTTTCGGTCATGCTGGCCATAGCCTGGTACCCCCGGAACACTTCTGGACTCCAATACCCTTCGTCCAATATATTGATCTTCACCTCCAGACCATTCCGAAACTCCTCGTGACATCCGGGATCTCATCCGGGACTCCGAACTACCTTCGGTAACCACATACTATTCCCATTACAACTCTAGCGTCACCGAACCTTAAGTGTGTAGACCCTACGGGTTCGGGAACCATGCAACCATGACCGAGACACCTCTCCGGCCAATAATCAATAGCTGGATATGGATACCCATATTGGCTCCCACATGTTCCACGATGATCTCATTGGATGAACCACGATCTCGGGGATTCAATCAATCCCGTATACAATTCCCTTTGTCTATCGGTAGTTACTTGCCCGAGATTCGATCATCGGTATCCCTATACCTTGTTCAATCTTGTTACCGGCAAGTCTCTTTACTCGTTCCGTAATGCATGATCCCGTGGCTAACTCATTAGTCACATTGAGCTCATTATGATGATGCATTACCGAGTGGGCCCAGAGATACCTCTCCGTCACACGGAGTGACAAATTCAAGTCTCGATTCGTGCCAACCCAACAGAAACTTTCAAAGACACCTGTAGTGCACCTTTATAGTCACCCAGTTATGTTGTGACGTTTGATACACCCAAAGCATTCCTACGGTATCGGGAGTTGCACAATCTCATGGTCTAAGGAAACGATACTTGACATTAGAAAAGCTCTAGCAAAACGAACTACACGATCTTGTGCTATGCTTAGGATTGGGTCTTGTCCATCACATCTTTCTCCTAATGATGTGATCCCGTTATCAATGACATCCAATGTCCATGGTCAAGAAACCACAACCATCTATTGATCAACGAGCTAGTCAACTAGAGGCTTACTAGGGACATATTACGGTCTATGTATTCACACATGTATTACGGTTTCTGGTTAATACAATTATAGCATGAACAACAGACAATTATCATGAACAAGGAAATATAATAATAACCACTTTATTATTATCTAGGGCATATTTCCAACAGGTTCGTCATGGTCAAGTAACATGACCTCCAGAACAGGATTATCGTACCACTCTGGTGCGGATCTTACTCTGGTTGACCTACGAGGTTCGGTAGTAACTTGATTTGAAGTTTCATGATCATCATCATTGGCTTCCTCACTAATTGGTGTAGGAATCACTGGAACTGATTTCTGTGATGAACTACTTTCCAATAAGGGAGCAACTACAATTACCTCATCAAGTTCTACTTTCCTCCCACTCACTTCTTTCGAGAGAAACTCCTTCACTAGAAAGGATCCATTCTTAACAACGAATATCTTGCCTTCAGATCTTTGATAGAAGGTGTACCCAACAGTCTCCTTTGGGTATCCCATGAAGACACATTTCTCCGATTTGGGTTCAAGCTTATCAGGTTGAAGCTTTTTTCACATAAGCATCGCAGCCCCAAACTTTAAGAAACGACAACTTGGTTTCTTGCCAAACCACAGTTCATATGGCATCGTCTCAACGAATTTAGATGGTGCCCTATTTAACGTGAATGCAGCCGTCTCTAAAGCATAACCCCAAAACGATAGCGGTAAATCAGTAAGAGACATCATAGATCACACCATATCTAATAAGGTGCGGTTACGATGTTCGGACACACCATTTTGCCGTGGTGTTCCGGGTGGCATGAGTTGCGAAACTATTCCGCATTGTTTCAAATGAAGACCAAACTCGTAACTCAAATATTCTCCTCCACGATCAGATCGTAGAAACTTTATTTTCTTGTTATGATGATTTTCCACTTCACTCTGAAATTCTTTGAACTTTTCAAATGTTTCAGACTTATGTTTCATTAAGTATATATACCCATATCTGCTCAAATCATCTGTGAAGGCCAGAAAATAACGATAGCCGCCGCGAGCCTCAACACTCATCAGACCGCATACATCAGTATGTATTATTTCCAATAAGTCTGTTGCTCGCTCTATAGTTCCAGAGAACAGAGTCTTAGTCATCTTGCCAATGAGGCATGGTCCACAATCATCAAGTGATTCATAATCAAGTGATTCCAAAAGTCCATCAACATGGAGTTTCTTCATGCGCTTTACACCAATATGGCCTAAATGGTAGTGCCACAAATAAGTTGCGCTATCATTATTAAACTTATATATTTTGGCTTCAATACTATGAATATGTGTATCACTACTATCGAGATTCAATAAAAATAGACCACTCATCAAGGATGCATGACCATAAAAGATATTACTCATATAAATAGAACAACCATTATTCTCTGATTTAAATGAATAACCGTCTCGCATCAAAAAAGATCCAGATATAATGTTCATGCTTAACGCTGGCACCAAATAACTATTATTCAGGTCTAAAACTAATCCCGAAGGTAGATGTAGAGGTAGCGTGCCGACGGCGATCACATCGACTTTGGAACCATTTCCCACGCGCATCGTCACCTCGTCCTTAGCCAATCTTTGATTAATCTATAGCCCCTGTTTCGAACTAGTATCAAATATCCAAGCACTACTGCGAGATTAGTAAGGTACACATCAATAACATGTATAACAAATATACCTTTCACTTTGCCATCCTTCTTATCCGCCAAATACTTGGGGCAGTTCCGCTTCCGGTGATCAGTCCCTTTGTAGTAGAAGCACTCAGTCTCAGGCTTAGGTCCAGACTAGGGCTTCTTCACTTGAGAAGCAACTTGCTTGCCGTTCTTCTTGAAGTTCCCCTTCTTCCCTTTACCCTTTTTCTTGAAACTAGTGGTCTTGTTGACCATCAATACTTGATGCTCCTTCTTGATTTCTACCTCCGCAGCCTTTAGCATCGCGAAGAGTTCGGGAATTTTCTTGTTCATCCCTTGCATGTTATACTTCATCATGAAGCTTTTGTAGCTTGGTGACACTGATTGAAGAACTCTATCAATGACACTATCATCAGGAAGATTAACTCCTGATTGAGTCAAGTGGTTGTGGTACCCAGACATTCTGAGTATATGTTCACTGACAGAACTATTCTCCTCCATTTTGCAGCTGTAGAACTTATTGGAGATTTCATATCTCTCAATCCGAGAATTTGCTTGAAATATTAACTTCAACTCTTGGAACATCTCATATGCTCCATGACGTTCAAAACGTCATTGAAGCCCCGGTACTAAGCCGTAAAGCATGACACAATCGAACTATCGAGTAGTCATCGCCTTTGCTCTTCGCCAGCGTTCACAACGTCCGGCGTTGCTCCTGCAGCGGGTCTTGCACCTAGCGGTGCTTCCAGGACGTAATTCTTCTGTGTAGCAATGAGGATAATCCTCGAGTTACGGACCCAGTCCGTGTAGTTGCTACCATCATCTTTCAACTTAGCTTTCTCTAGGAACACATTAATATTCAAAGGAACAAAGAGTACGGGCCATTGATCTACAACAACATAGACATGCAAAATACTATCAGGACTAAGTTCATGATAAATTAAAGTTCAATTAATCATATTACTTAAGAACTCCCACTTAGATAGACATCCCTATAATCATCTAAGTGATCACGTGATCCAAATCAACTAAACCATGTCCGATCATCACGTGAGATGGAGTAGTTTTCAATGGTGAACATCACTATGTTGATCATATCTACTATATGATTCACGCCCGACCTTTCGGTCTCAGTGTTCCGAGGCCATATATGCATATGCTAGGCTCGTCAAGTTTAACCCGAGTATTCTGTGTGTGCAAAACTGGCTTGCACCCATTGTATGTGAACGTAGATCTTATCACACCCGATCATCACGTGGTGTCTCGGCACGACGAACTGTAGCAATGGTGCATACTCAGGGAGAACACTTATACCTTGAAATTTAGTGAGAGATCATCTTATAATGCTACCGTTGAACTAAGCAAAATAAGATACATAAAGGATAAACATCACATGCAATCAAAATATGTGACATGATATGGCCATCATCATCTTGTGCTCATGATCTCCATCACCGAAGCATCATTATGATCTCCATCGTCACCGGCGCGACACCTTGATCTCCATCGTAGCATCGTTGTTGTCTCGCCAACTATTATTTCTACGACTATCGCTACCGCTTAGTGATAAAGTAAAAAAAATACATGGCGATTGCATTGCATACAATAAAGCGACAACCATATGGCTCCTGCTAGTTGCCGATAACTCTGTTACAAAACATGATCATCTCATACAACAATTTATATATCATCACGTCTTGACCATATCACGTCACAACATGCCCTGCAAAAACAAGTTAGACGTCCTCTACTTTGTTGTTGCAAGTTTTATGTGGCTGCTATGGGCTTAGCAAGAACCGTTCTTACCTACACATCAAAACCACAACAATTTTTAGTCAAGTGTGTTGTTTTAACTTTCAACAAGGACCGGGCGTAGTCACACTCAATTGAACTAAAGTTGGAGAAACAGACACCCACTAGCCACCTGTGTGCGAAGCATGGCGGTAGAACCAGTCTCATGAACGCAGTCATGTAATGTCGGTCTGGGCCGCTTCATCCAACAATACCGTTGAATCAAAGTATGACATGCTGGTAAGCAGTATGACTATTATCGCCCACAAATCTTTGTGTTCTACTCGTGCATATAACATCTACGCATAGACCTAGCTTTGATGCCACTGTTGGGGAACGTAGTATTTCAAAAAAAAATCCTACGATCACGCAAGATCTATCTAGGAGAAGCATAGCAAAGAGCGGGGAGAGTGTGTCCACATACCCTCGTAGACCGAATGCGGAAGCATTAAGTAACGCGGTTGATGCAGTTGAACGTCTTCGCGATCCAACCGATCAAGTACCGAACGCACGGTGATACGTCCATTTTGCATCATGCTTTTATATCGATATTTATCGCATTATGGGTTGTTATTTCACGTTATGTCACAATACTTATGGCTATTCTCTCTTATTTTACAAGGTTTACATGAAGAGGGAGAATGCCGGCAAATGGAATTTCGGGTGGAAAAGGAGCAAATATTGGAGACCTATTCTGCGCAACTCCAAAAATCTTGAACTACACGGAATATCAAAAAATAAATAAAGAAAAATCGTCGCCAAAGATGAAGGCCAGGGGGCCCACACCCAGCTCACGAGCGTGGGGGCGCCCCAGGCGCGCCTCACCTCGTGGCCCCTGGTGGCTCTCCGACGCCCATCTTCTCCTATATGAAGTCTTTCGATGAGAAAAAAACATTAAGCAACCTTTCGGGACGAGACTCCACCGCCACGAGGCGGAACCTTGGCGGAACCAATCTAGGGCTCCGGCAGAGCTGTTCTGCCGGGGACACTTCCCTCCGGGAGGGGGAAATCATCGTCATCATCATCACCAACGCTCCTCTCATCGGGAGAGGGCAATCTTCATCAACATCTTCACCAGCACCATCTCATCTCCAAACCCTAGTTCATCTCTTGTATCCAATTCTTGTCTCCAAGTCCGGGATTGGTGCTAGTAGGTTGCTAGTAGTGTTGATTACTCCTTGTAGTTGATGCTAGTTGGTTTATTTGGTGGAAGATCATATGTTCAGATCCTTTATGCATATTATTACCCTCCGATTATGAACATGAATATGCTTTGTGAGTAGTTACGTTTGTTCCCGAGGACAAGGGAGACGTCTTGCTATTAGTAGTCATGTGAATTTGGTATTCGCTCGATATTTTGATGAGATGTATGTTGTCTAGCCTCTAGTGGTGTTATGTGAACGTCGACTACATAACACTTCACCATTATTTGGGCCTAGAGGAAGGCATTGGGAAGTAATAAGTAGATGATGGGTTGCTAGAGTGATGTAAGCTTAAACCCTAGTTTATGCATTGCTTCGTATAGGGGCTGATTTGGATCCATATGCTTCATGCTATGGTTAGGTTTACCTTAATACTTTTGTTGTAGTCATGGATTCTTGCAATAGAGGTTAATCATAAGTGGGATGCTTGTTCAAGTAAGAACAACACCCAAGCACCGTCCACTCACATATCAAATTATCAAAGCAATTTAACGCGAATCATATGAACATGATGAAAACTAGCTTGATGATATTCCCATGTGTCCTCGGGAGCGCTTTTCCTATTATAAGAGTTTGTCCAGGCTTGTCCTTTGCTACAAAAAGGATTGGGCCACCTTGCTGCACTTTATTTACTATTGTTACTTGTTGCTCGTTACAATTTATCTTATCACAAAACTATCCGTTACCACTTATTTCAAGATTTTGCAGAGAATACCTTGCTGAAAACCGCTTATCATTTCCTTCTGCTCCTCGTTGGGTTCGACACTCTTACTTATCAAAAGGACTATGATAGATCCCCTATACTTGTGGGTCATCAAGACTCTTTTCTGGCGCCGTTGTCGGGGAGTGTAGCGCCTTTGGTAGGTGGAATTTGGTAAGGAAAAATTTATATAGTGTGCTGAAATTGTCTATCACTTGTTACTATGGAAAGTAATTCTCTGAGGGGCTTGTTCGGGGTATCTTCACCCCATCCAGTAGAGCCAAGAGTTTCTCCTCAATCTACTGAACCTATTGAAAATGAAACTCCTTTTGAAATTCTTCGGGTATGATGGAAAAACTGCTAGCTAACACTTTTACAGGAGATGGAACAAAGCATCCTGATGAACATCTACTCTATGTGGATGAAGTTTGTGGACTATTTAAGCTTGCAGGTATACCCGATGATGTTGTTAAGAAGAAGGTCTTCCCTTTATCTTTGAAGGGAGACACATTGACATGGTATAGGCTATGTGATGATACGAGATCATGGAACTATAAAAGATTGAAACTGGAATTTCATCAAAAATATTACCCTATGCATCTTGTTCATCGTGATCGCAATTATATATATAATTTTTGGCCTCATGAAGGAGAAAGCATCGCTCAAGCTTGGGGAGGCTTAAATCAATGTTATATTCATGCCCCAATCATGAGCTCTCAAGAGTGACAATTCTTCAGAATTTTTATGCTCGCTTTCTCGATAACAATTGCACCATGCTCGATACTTCTTGTCTTTGGCTCTTTTATGATGAAGACTATTGAATTTAAATGGAATTTATTGGATAGAATTAAACGCAACTCTGAAGATTGGGACCTCGACGAAGGTAAGGAGTCAGGTATGCCACCTAAGTTTGATTGTGTTAAATCTTTTATGGATACCGATATTTTCCGTAAGTTTAGCACTAAATATGGACTTGACTCTGAGATAGTAGCTTCTTTCTCGTGAATCTTTTGCTACTTATGTTGATCTCCCCAAGGAGAAGTGGTTTAAATATCATCCTCCCATAGAAGTAAAAGTAGCTGCACCTATTAAAGTTGAAGAAAAGACTATCACTTATAATGATCCTATTGTTCCTACCTCTTATGTTGAGAAACCACCCTTCCCTGTTAGAATAAAGGATCATGCTAAAGCTTCAACTGTTGTTCATAAAAGCAATATTAGAACTTATACACCTCCTGAGCAAGTCAAAGTAGAACCTAATATTGCTCTTGTTAAAGATCTCTTGTCTGATAATATTGATGGACATGTTATTCAGTTCTGCGGTGAAACTGCTAGAATTGCTAAACCGTGTGCTAAAGATAAACATAGACCTGTGGTAGGCGTGCCTGTTATTTCTGTTAAAATAGGAGATCATTGTTATCATGGCTTATGTGATATGGGTGCTAGTGCTAGTGTAATACCCATTGACTTATACAAAGAAATTATGCATGAAATTGCACCTGCTGAGTTAGAAGATATTGATGTTACAATTAAACTTGCCAATAGAGATACTATATCTGCAATGGGAATTGTTAGAGATGTTGAAGTCTTGAGTGGGAAAACTAAATATCCTGCTGATTTTCTTGTTCTTGGTTCTGCTCAAGATAGCTTTTGTCCCATTATATTTGGTAGACCCTTCTTGAATACTGTTAATGCTAGGATAGATTGCGAAAAGAATATTGTTACTATTGGCTTGGATGATATGGTTCATGAGTTTAATTTCTCTAAATTTAGTAAACAACATCGTGAGGAAGAATTGCCTAGTAAGGATGAAATTATTGGTCTTGCCTCTATTGCCGTACCTCCTAGTGATCCTTTAGAACACTATTTGCTAGACCATGAAAATGATATGTTCATGAATGAAAGAAGGGAAATAGCTGAAGTATTCTTTAAACAGGAACCTATTCTGCAACACAATTTGCCTGTTGAAATCTTAGGGGATCCTCCTCCACCCAAGGGTGATCCCGTGTTTGAGCTTAAACCGTTGCTTGATAATCTTAAATATGCTTATCTTGATGAAAAGAAAATATATCCTGTTATTATTAGTGCTAACCTTTCAGAGCATGAAGAAGAAAGATTATTGAAAACTCTGAAGAAGCACCGTGCCGCTATTGGGTATACTCTTGATGATCTTAAGGACATTAGTCCCACTCTATGTCAACATAAAATAAATTTGGAAGCGGATGCCAAACCAGTTCGTGATCCTCAACGACGTTTGAATCCTAAAATGAAAGAAGTGGTAAGAAAAGAAATACTCAAGCTTCTGGAGGCAGGTATAATTTATCCCGTTGCTGATAGTCAGTGGGTAAGTCATGTCCATTCTGTCCCTAAGAAGGGAGGTATTACTGTTGTTCCCAATGATAAAGATGAATTGATCCCTCAAAGAATTATCACAGGTTATAGGATGGTAATTGATTTCCGCAAATTCAATAAAGCTACTAAGAAAGATCATTACCCCTTGCCTTTTATCGATCAAATGCTAGATAGATTATGCAAACATACACATTATTGCTTTCTAGATGGTTATTCTGGTTTCTCTCAAATACCTGTGTCGGCTAAAGATCAATCAAAGACTACTTTTACATGCCCTTTTGGTACTTTTGCTTATAGACGTATGCCTTTTGGTTTATGTAATGCACCTGCTACCTTTCAAAGATGCATGATGGCTATATTATCTGACTTAATTGAAAAGATTTGTGAGGTTTTCATGGACGACTTTTCATTCTATGGTTCCTCTTTTGATGATTGCTTGAGCAATCTTGATCAATTTATGCAGAGATGTGAAGAAACTAATCTTGTCTTGAATTGGGAAAAGTGCCACTTTATGGTTAATGAAGGTATTGTCTTGGGGCATAAAGTTTCTGAAAGAGGTATTGAGGTTGATAAAGCCAAGGTTGATGCTATTGAAAAGATGACAGGTCCCAAGGACATGAAAGGTATAAGAAGTTTCCTTGGTCACATCGGATTTTATAGGAGGTTCATTAAGGACTTCTCAAAAATTTCTCGGCCTCTGACTAATTTATTACAAAAGATGTACCATTTGTCTTTGATGATGATTGTGTAGAAGCATTTGAAATACTTAAGAAAGCATTAGTCTCTGCTTTTTGTTGTTCAGCCACCGATTGGAATTTACCCTTTGAAATTATGTGTGATGCTAGTGATTATCTTTGTAGGTCTTTGTTCTAGGGCAAAGAGTTGATAAGAAATTAAATGTTATCCATTATGCTAGTAAGACTCTAGACAATGCTCAAAGAAATTATGCTACTACCGAAAAGGAACTTTTAGCAGTTATATTTGCTTGTGATAAATTCAGACCCTATATTGTTGATTCAAAAGTAACTATTCACACTGATCATGCTGCTATTAAATATCTTATGGAAAAGATAGATGCAAAACCTAGATTTATTAGATGGGTTCTCTTGCTGCAAGAATTTGATTTGCATATTGTTGATAGAAAAGGAGCTGAGAACCTCGTTGCAGACAACTTATCTAGGTTAGAGAATGTTCTTGATGACCCACTACCTATTGATGATAGCTTTCCTAATGAACAATTAAATGTCATAAGCACTTCTCGTAGCACTCCATGGTATGCTGATTATGCTAATTATATTGTTGCTAAATTTATACCACCTAGCTTCACATACCAACAAAAGAAAAAGTTTTTCTATGATTTGCGACATTACTTTTGGGATGACCCACATCTTTACAAAGAAGGAGTAGATGGTGTTATTAGACATTGTGTACCGAGCATGAACAGAATGATCCTACGCAAGTGTCACTCTGAAGCTTATGGAGGACACCACGCTGGAGATAGAACTGCACATAAGGTATTGCAATCCGGTTTTTATTGGCCCACTCTCTTCAAGGATGCCCGTAAGTTTGTTTTGTCTTGCGATGAATGTCAAAGAATTGGTAATATTAGTAGACGTCAAGAAATGCCTATGAATTATTCACTTGTTATTGAACCATTTGATGTTTGGGGCTTTGATTATATGGGACCTTTTCCTGCCTCTAATGGATATACACATATTTTAGTTGTTGTTGGTTACATTACTAAGTGGGTAGAAGCTATTCCAACTAGTAGTGCTGATCATAACACCTCTATTAAAATGCTTAAGGAAGTTATTTTTCCGAGGTTTGGAGTCCCTAGATATTTAATGACTCATGGTGGTTCACATTTTATTCATGGTGCTTTCCGTAAAATGCTTGCTAAATATGACGTTAATCATAGAATTGCATCTCCATATCACCCACAGTCTAGCGGTCAAGTAGAATTGAGTAATAGAGAGCTCAAATTAATTTTGCAAAAGACTATTAATAGGTCTAGGAAGAATTGGTCCAAGAAACTTGATGATGCATTATGGGCATATAGAACTGCATATAAAAATCCTATGGGTATGTCTCCGTATAAAATGGTTTATGGAAAAGCATGTCACTTACCTCTCGAACTAGAACATAAGGAATATTGGGCTATTAAAGAGCTCAACTATGATTTCAAACTTGCCGGTGAGAAGAGGTTATTTGATATTAGCTCACTTGATGAATGAAGAACCCAAGCTTATGAAAATGCCAAGTTGTTTAAAGGAAAAGTTAAAAGATGGCATGACAAAAGGATACAAAAGCGTGAGTTTAATGTAGGTGATTATGTATTGCTATACAACTCTCGTTTAAGATTTTTGCAGAAAACTTCTCTCTAAATGGGAAGGTCCCCTCGTTATCGAGGAGGTCTATCGTTCCAAAGGCCATAAAAATCAACAACTTCAAGACACAAATCAAGGTGGTAAACGGTCAAAGGATCAAACATTATATTTCAGGTAATCCCATAAATGTTGAAACCAATATTATTGAAACCGTAACCCGGAGGAATACATAAGGGACACTTTCCGCACCGCTTTGGACTCAAAAGGAATAGGTATGTGGTACGGTAAGTAAACCGCTACGTCTTGAGCTTGCGTTGGTTTTCCCCGAAGAGGAGAGGATGATGCAGACAAGATGGCGTAAGTATTTCCCTCGTTTTTGAGAACCAAGGTATCAATCCAAGAGGAGGCCACGCACAAGTCCCTCGTACCTGCACAAAATGATAGCTACTCGCAACCAACGCGATTAGGGGTTGTCAATCCCTTAACGGCCACTTACGAGAGTGAGATCTGATAGAGATAATATTTTTGGTATATAGATGCAAAGTAAAAATAAAAGGTGAAGTAAAAACAAAACAAGTATAAAAGTGATGGAGATTGATATGATGAGAATAGACCCGGGGGCCATAAGTTTCACTAGTGGCTTCTCTCAAGAGCATAAGTATTCTACGGTGGGTGAACAAATTACTGTTGAGCAATTGATAGAATTGAGCATAGTTATGAGTATATCTAGGTATGATCATGTATATAGGCATCACGTCCATGACAAGTAGACCGAAACGATTCTGCATCTACTACTATTACTCCACTCATCGACCGCTATCCAAAGATGCATCTAGAGTATTAAGTTAAAAAACAGAGTAACGCCTTAAGCAAGATGACATGATGTAGAGGGATAAATTCATGCAATATGATAAAAACCCATCTTGTTATCCTCGATGGCAACAATACAATACGTGCCTTGCAACCCTTTACATCCTTTGGGTAAGGACACCGCAAGATTGAACCCAAAGCCATGCACTTCTCCCATTGCAAGAACTACCAATCTAGTTGGCCAAACCAAACGGATAATTCAAGAGACTTGCAAAGATAACTCAATCATACGTAAAAGAATTCAGAGAAGATTCAAATATTATTCATAGATAAGCTGGATCATAAACCCACAATTCATCGATCTCAACAAACACACCGCAAAAAGAAGATTACATCGAATAGATCTCCACGAGAGAGGGGGAGAACATTGTATTGAGATCCAAAAAGAGAGAAGAAGCCATCTAGCTACTAACTATGGACCCGTAGGTCTGAGGTAAACTACTCACACTTCATCGGAGAGGCTATGGTGTTGATGTAGAAGCCCTCCGTGATGGATGCCCTCCCGTGAGCTCGGAATAGGCCCCAAGATGGGATCTTGTGGATACAGGAAGTTGCGCGGTGGAATTAGGTTTTTGGCTCCTTTTACGATCGCTTGGGGAGTGAGGTATATATATGAGGAAGGAGTATGTGGAGCAACAGGGGGCCCACGAGGCGGGGCGCGCCTGGGGGCGCCCCTACCCTCGTGACCGCCTCTTTTGTTCCTTGGAGTAGGGTCCAAGTCCCCTGGATCACGTTCGGTGAGAAAATAACGTTCCCGAAGGTTTCATTCCGTTTGGACTCCGTTTGATATTCTGTTTCTTCGAAACACTGAAATAGGCAAAATACAGCAATTATTGGTTGGGCTCCGGTTAATAGGTTAGTCCCAAAAATAATATAAAAGTGGAAAATAAAGCCCAACATAGTCCAAAATAGTAGATAAAGTAGCATGGAGCAATCAAAAATTATAGATACGTCGGAGACGTATCAGGCATCCCCAAGCTTAATTCCTGCTCGTCCTCTAGTAGGTAAATGATAAAAAAGAGAATTTTTGATGCGGAGTGATACTTTGGCATAATTTCAATGTAAATCTTCTTAATTGTGGTATGAATATTCAGATCCGAATGAATACAAAATAAAAGTTCATATTGATAAAAGAAATAGTAATACTTCAAGCATACTAATCAAAGTAATCATGTCTTCTCAAAAATAGCATGGCAAAAGAAAGTTCATCCCTACAAAACCATATAGTTAGGCTATGCTTAATTTTCATCACACAAAGATGTTCCCAACTTCTATACCCCCGATGACAAGCCAAGCAATTGTTTCATACTTAAATAATCTCAAACTTTTTCAACCTTCACGCAATACATGAGCGTGAGCCATGGATATAGCACTATGGGTGGAATGGAATATGATGATGGGAATTGTGTGGAGAAGACAAAAAAGGAGAAAGTCTCACGTTGACGAGGATAATCAATGGGCTATGGAGATGCCCATCAATTGATGTCAACATGAGAAGTAGGGATTGCCATGCAACGGATGCACTAGAGCTATAAATGAATGATCAACAAAAGAAAACTAGTGGGTGTGCATCCAACTTGCTTGCTCATGAAGACCTAGGGCATTGGAGGAAGCCCATCGTAGGAATATACAAGCCAAGTTCTACAATGAAAAATTCACACTAGTATGAAAAAGACAACTTATGAGACTCACTATATGAAAAGCATGGTGCTACTTTGAAGCACAATATATGAGACTCACTACATGAAGAACAAGGTGCTACTTTGAAGCACAAGTGTGGAAAAAAGAGATAGTAACATTGCCCTTTTTATTTATTTTCTTTTTTTGGGCCTTTCTTTTTTTATCTTTTTGGACTTTCTCTTCTTTTTTTGGGCAATGCTCTAATAATGATGATCATCACACTTCTATTGATTACAACATAAGGATTACAACTCAAAACTAGAATAAGATATGACTATATGAATGCCTCCGGCGGTGTACCGGGATGGTGCGATGAATCAAGAGTGACATGTATGAAAAATAATGCATGGTGGCTTTGCCACAAATATGATGTCAACTACATGATCATGCTGTAAGTGCATCTAGTGCCACCCCTAGTTGGTTTTGGAGTATTGACGACAAATGTGGTTGAGGGACTAATGCGTTTGTGAGAATTGCAGGATAACGCAGGTAGTGTCCCTCATTGATTCGGTTTACCTACCGGAGACGACCCCTAAAATGTATGAAGACATTGAAGACAATGGTGGTATGTGAAGATATTCACATTGAAGACTATGACATGAGAAGACATTGAGTGAAGACTATGGAGCGCCTTGAAGATCGTGTTGTTTCATTGGTTCCTTTTCTTCTTTGTTGAGTCGTAGGAACCACTGTCTTTATTAAGTGGGGTCCAAGTGATCATAGTCGTAATGACCAAGTGATGCTCAACCCAAATCCTATGTCTTCGAGCGAAGACAATGAGAGCAAAACTTATCCAGAGTGGATGAGTCGCCTTTGCTTGTAGCCCAAGTAAAGTTGCCGTGTGTGTTTGAAATCATTGTTGGAACACGTGTCGGTTCCTTAGTGACCTGTGGTCATTTCGGACATAACAGGTCGGGTTGCCTAGTGGCTATAAATAGCCCACCCCACACCATGAATTGGTGGCTGCTCAGAGTTAGTGCACGGCTTTTGTCGTTTGAGAGCAACCCACCTCGAAGCCTTTGAGAGAGAGAAATCCTTGCGAGGACAAAGCCCAAAACACCCAGAGCCAAAGAGTGTTAGGCATCACTGAAGTTTTCCTGTCTGCAGTGACTCGAAGACTTATTACACTTGAGGACTGTGGAATCCTCCAATTGGTTAGGCTCAAGGCGTTCGAGCATCCAAGAGTCATTGTGGATTGCCGGTGAACGTCGTATGTGAAGGTTCGAAGTCTACCTTGAAGACTTACCAGAGTGATTGGGCGAGGACTGTGTGTCCTTAGCTCAAGGGGAATAAGGTGAAGACGCGGTCTTCGAGTTGAATCTCAGCCTCCCTAACTGGATGTACAGCTTGTCACAAAGAATCGAACTGGTCCAACAAATCCCGTGTCTTCAACTAGTGACCGGTTCTATCCCTTCCCTCCTTTACCCTAAGTTTGTCTTCGTGAAGTCATTGCTTATATGTCTTATCTGTTTGACTTCACTGCTTGACTTCTATTGTTGTTTGGCTTCATACTATCTACCATCCCGATCCTTACTACATAGCTACCATTAGTCTTGTCCGTTCACATTATTGCATACTTGACTATGGCTTGCTTGTTGTAGTTATCTTCCACTGCATATCAACTAGGTCATTTTCATTTGTTTGTCTTCAAACATCCGTGTTTTGAAGACTTTCATAAAAATCGCCTATTCACCCCCCTCTAGTCGATAACTAGCACTTTCAATTGGTATCGAGCAAGGTACTCCTTGTTACGTGTGATCCGCTTAACCACCGGAGTTTTAGCTATGTTGACTGCAGGGATAATCAAGGTCTCCGCTGCTTGCCCCGTGTTCGATGGAACTGACTATCCCTACTGGAAGAATAAGATGCGCATGCATCTTGAAGCCATTGATGTCGACCTTTGGTATGTCGTCAAGAACGACGTTCCTAAATCTGGTGAAGGTGTCACCCCTGCTGATGTCAAGAAGTTCATTCAACTGGACTCCACTGCAAAGAACATCATCTGTGGTCATCTGACCAAAGGACAGTATGGCCGTGTGAGTGCTCTGGAAACGTCGAAGCTAGTCTTGGACTAGCTATCCAAGGTCAACGGCGCCTCAACCCGTAGAGATCAAAGAATCGGTGTTCTTCGCAACCTCTTCAACCGCTTCAAGAGAAAGCGACAATGAAAATGTCCAGCTCACGTTTGATCGCCTCACTGACATCACAAATGAGCTTCATGCTCTCGGCGCCACTGAGGTCACCAAGCATGAAATCGTCAAGACACTACTAAGATCACTTGACAACTCTTTTGACACCCTTGCCCTCATGATACAAGAACGTCCTGACTTCAAGACACTCGATCCGTCTGATATACTTGAGAGGCTCAACACACATGAGTTCCAGCTATCTGAGAAAAGAGATATCTATGGTCCAAACTATGGCCGAACTCGCGCTTTGAAGGCAAAAGTTGTTTCCTCATCCAAGAAGAATCATTGCGGTTCGATGATCCTCGAAGACATTGGAAAGGAACTTGCTATGCTTGTGAAGAAGTTCCGAAGTTCACTAGGAAGAAAGGCTTCGTAAAGTCTTCACGATCCAGCTCAAGAAATGATGAAGCTTCCACTCAAGACTACAAGAAGAGAACTCACACAAGTGCAAGAAAATTGGACACTATATCTCCGAGTGTCCACGGTGGGACAATGAGAAGAAGAAGAAGAAGAGCAAGGAATATGATTACGATGACAAGAAAAGAATAAATCTTCAAAGTCTTCTTCCAAGTCTTCATCAAAGTCTTCATCGCATAAGAAGAGCTCATCTGGCAAGGCTCGTGCTTTTGTTGGCAAAGAAATGGATTCAGAGGAGGAGTCTGCTTCTGAGGAAGTGGAGGTGGAATCTGAAGAAGAGTCCGACCCGGGCGTTGCAAGTCTGGCTTTAGCCACAACCTATGTTGCCAAGTCCATCTTCAACACCTATGACAATGTCTTCTACACCATTGCTGAAGCTAATGAAAAGGACGACCCTGCTCCCACCTACTGCTTCATGGCTCGCGGTGCCAAGGTAAAATCAAGTGATGCCTACTTTCAAACATCAAGTGAAGATGACTCTGATTGTGAATCCAAACCCAGCTACAAAACACTTGCTAAAATTGCAACTGAACAACAAAGAGCTATGGAACATACTCAAAAACTGTTAGACAAAAGCGATGACCTGTTGGACGCGGAAATGACACGTTCACGGTCCTTAGTTGAAGACATTAAAATCTTCATGCTAAGTACCAAGAACTTGAAAGTCGTCATGAAACGCTATCAACTACTCATGAAAGGCTCTCCTATGATTATCTTCAAAGGAAGCAAGAGCTTGAGAAATTGAGAGCGGCTCATGAAGATCTTCAAAAGAGAATGAGTCACTTGCTCAACAGATCAGTTCCGCCAGATGGATTTGAACCACCATGTCTAAAATGTCTTGAGCGTGATATCACTACCTCTGCTTTGAATGTTCAATCGTCTGCTACTGTTGCATTGTCTTCAACTACCAATGTGGTAACTAACCCCTCTGCGGAGGATACCACTGCCATTGCTGATGAAAATGCTAGGTTGAAGACATTGCTTGAAACAGGGATGTATAAAAGTCTGAAAGGGCATCAGACACTTTGCGATGTCCTCAAAAAGCAGATTCAGAACCCAAACCCTAGGAAAGAGGGTGTTGGGTTCGAGAGGAAAATGAATGTTGATGGTTCCTCGAAGCTTTGGCGGTATCCCAAAACCACATGGGTTGTCAAAGGGACCTTCAGTGGATCCATCCACCTTATCTGGCTTTACATGCTAACCCTATTATCATTGATGAATCCTTTGATTCAAACTATAAGCTGTTCAAGAATCGTAATGGTGAAGTGTTTGCGGGTATATTGGTACTAACTGCAGGAATGGACCGCCTATGAAGAAGATCTGGGTTCCCAAAAGCTGTCTTGAGAATCTTCCAGTGAATGTCATCATGACACCACCAAGGAAGAAGACAAACCCCAGACCAAAGGCGTCATATGGTCCAAAGGCTTCATACAGACAGAGGACTCACTTGAGTCACCCTAACGCCAATGTTTTGCAGGGAAACAGTACTCCAATTTATGAATATGAGCGTGTGTCCTCAAACCGCTATGTTCACGTAACTAAGAACTTTTCGCTTATTCATATGAGTATCACTCATCTCCTGCAAGGCTATTTGCTAGGGCTCCAAAGCCGAAATTCTTAGATGCTGCACTTAGACTCATTGCTTCTAAGCCACCCCTCGAAGATGTGGGTGGTTAAGAAGAATTAACTCTCTTTTTGCAGAAAGGGTCTCGGTAGAAAATCAAAGGCGTGCTGATGCTATTCTTTGGGGACCTAAAACATCTTGTAGGGCACAAGATCAAATGCCCAAATGGTCTCACTATGTATTTTGTTCTGAATCATTTGCCATTCATCCCATCAGTCCTAATCTTGATTTAAGCTTCAATAATCCACTTGCCCGTCAAATGTTTATGCTTCACAATGCTCTTGGTGAAGCCTATCCCCTAACTGCATCAGAGGGTATGACACCTCATGCTTCAGAATGGATTATGGACAGTGGATGCACTAATCATATATTTGGTGATCGAAGTCTTCTCATGGACTCAACCTTACGTCCATCGGACAAGAGTCACATCACATTTCTTGACCTTTGGTAAAAGCAAGGTATTGGGTCTAGGTAGAGTTGCAATATCAAAGGATCAACACATGGACAAAGTGATGCTTGTTGAATCCTTGGTTTCAACTTAATGTCCGCCTCAATGCTTTGTGACTTGAACATGATTGTGATATTCGGAAAATATCGCTGCCTTGTACTAATGGAATCGACAAGTCTCTAGTCTTTGAAGGGTATAGGAAAGATGATCTATACATGGTAGATTTCTCAAAGCAGGTCCACAACTTGTTGTATGTCTTCTTGCAAAAGCTTCGTGAATCTTGGCTCGCATCGAGGTGGGGCATCTTGGTCGAGGAACTTACACACACTCGCCAAGAAGAAGCATGTCATAGGCATCGAAGGTGTCAAGTTCAAGAAGGATCATTTGTGTGGTGCTGCAAGCTGGAAAGATGACTAGGGCAAAGCACCCTCGAAGACAATCATGACGACATCTCAACCCTTCGAGCTGCTTCACATGGATTTGTTTGGCCCTACTCATTACTCTACCCTCACAACAACTGCTTGTCTCTATGGCTTCGTCATTGTTGATGACTACTCAAGATACACATGGGTGCACATAATTCTCTACAAGACTGAAGTGCAAGATGTCTTCGCATTTATCTCGCCAATCGAGCAATGAACAATTATGGCGTCAAGATCAAGCATATCAGAAGTGATAACGGCACTGAATTCAAGAACACCGGACTTGATCTTTATCTGGATACCATGGGAATCACTCATGAGTTCTCTACTCCATACACACCCCAGCAAAATGGCATCATGGAGCGCAAGAATAGAACCCTCATTGAGATGGCTCGAACAATGCTCGACGAGTACAAGACTCCAAGAAAGTTCTGGCCTGAAGCCATTGATACAGCTTGTCACGTCATCAACCGTGTTTATATCCATAAGCTTCTAAACAAAACATCCTATGAGCTCCTTACTGGCAAGAAGCCAAATGTCAGTTACTTCAGAGTATTTGGGGCTAAGTGCTGGATCAAGGATCCTCATCACAAGTCAAAATTTGAACCCAAAGCTCACGAAGGCTTCATGCTCGGTTATGGAAAGGACTCACACTCTTACAGAGTCTTCAATCTCTATCTCTACAAAATCGTCAAAACTGTAGATGTGCGATTTGATGAAACCAATGGTTCACAAAGAGAGTTCCTACCAAGCACACTAGACGAAGCTCCACCCAGCGAATCTATCAAGCTAATGGGAACTGGTGAAATCATGCCTTCTGAAGCACAACCTGAAGAGGAACTTATCATTTCTGCACCTAACCAACCTGAAGACAATGCTTAGCCTAAAGACAATCCTTCCAATGACGACAACAATCAGCATGAGCAAAGTCTTCGTCCAGTTCATCCTCGAGTTGCAAATGAAGTACAGATTGAGAAGATAATCGATAGCATCAACGCACCTGGTCCGCTTACTCGCTCAAGAGCAACACATCTAGCAAATTTCAGGGCACTTTTCCTTTGTATCAATATCGTAACCCAAGAAAGTTGCGAAGCTTTATGGAACCAGAATGGATTCAAGCTATGCAAGAAGAACTTCAACAATTCAAGCTGAATAATGTTTGGGAACTTGTCAAGCGTCCTGACCCTCGCAAGCATAACATTATTGGCACCAAATGGATATATCGAAACAAGCAAGATGAGCATGGTCAAGTCATCAGAAACAAAGCAAGGCTTGTGGCTCAAGGATATACTCAAGTTGAAGGAATTGACTTCGATGAAACATTTTCTCTTGTAGCTAGGCTTGAAGCTATTCGCATACTACTAGCCTATGCTAACCACCACAACATCTTGCTCTATCAAATGGATGTGAAGAGTGCATTTCTCAACGGCAAGATTGAAGAAGAAGTATATGTCGCTCAACCACCTGGCTTTGAAGATCAAAACATCCTGATATGGTGTACAAGCTAAATAAAGCACTGTATGGCCTCAAACAAGCTCCTCGCGCCTGGTATGATACAATCAAAGACTTCCTGAAGAGCAAAGACTTCAAACCTGGATCCCTTGATCCCACACTCTTCACGAAGACATATGATGGTGAACTGTTTGTATGCCAAATATATGTGGATGACATTATCTTCGGCTGCACCAAAGCAGAAGTATAGTGATGAGTTTGGATACATGATGCAAGAGCAATATCAGATGTCCATGATGGGAGAACTCAAGTTCTTCCTTGGTCTTCAAATTCGTCAGCAAAGAAATGGCATCTTTATATCTCAAGAAAAATACCTCCAAGATTGTCTGAAGAAGTTCGGAATGCAAGAATGCAAAGGATACACGACGCCAATGCCAGCCAAACACCACTTGGGTCCCGACGACAATGGTAAAGAGTTCGATCAAAAGGTATACCGCTCCATGATTGGTTACTTACTTTACCTATGTGCATCTAGGCCAGATATTATGCTTAGTGTTTGCATGTGTGCTCGATTCCAAGCGGCACCAAAGGAATCGCATCACTTAGCTGTGAAGCGAATTCTTCGATATTTGGCTCACACCCCAACACTCGGATTATGGTATCCAAAGGGCTCAAAATTTGATTTGGTTGGATTTTCGGATGTCGATTATCTTTGGTGACAAAGTGGATCGCAAGTCTACATCATGCACATGTCACTTTCGGGACGACCACTGCGTCTGTTGGTCTTCAATGAAGCAAAAGCGTGTGTCACTCTCAACTGCAGAATCTGAATACATTGCTCTTTGGATCTTCTTTGTTCTCAGCTTGTATGGATGAAGCAAACTCTCAAGGACTATGGCATCAATCGACACAAGTACCTCTTTTTCTGCGACAACGAAAAGCGCCATCAAGATTGCCAACAATCCAGTCCAGACTCGAAGACAAAGCACATTGAAATTCGTCATCATTTTCTCGTGGATCATGTCATGAAGAAAGATATTGACATCATTCACGCCAACACCGAAGAGCAATGGCGTATATCTTCACAAAGCCCTTGGATGAGAAAAGGTTTTGCAAGTTACGGTGTGAGCTAAACATCTTGGAATCCTCAAATGTCCTGTGATCAAGCACACATCCTAACACTTATGCATGTTGATGACTTAGATGTGCAACACATGAAGTAACGTATATCTTCAATCAGTGAAGACTTACATTCCTAGTGTGAATACATTAACGTGGAATTTGACTTTGGAGCACCACGATAATTGTGCGCCGTGTCTGGGTCTAATACTTCCTATACGGTGGGTAACGCCACCACCAAATTTCTTTGTTTGAAGTGTTTCACTCATGGCGTTATTTCTTGAAGTTATTCGCATTTGATTTGACTTCAACTTCAACCTATTTTCATGATTTTCCTCACTATGATGATTTGGTTGCTGTCTGATATATATATTTCTGTCCTCTACAGCATTCACTTATAGCTATGTCTTCAAGTTGAATCTTTTGAACTAAGTGAATGTGATCGGACCCCAATCTCTTTATGCTTTCTATCTCAAACTCTATCTGTCCAAATCATATGCATTCTATTGAAACTGTCGAATGTCTTCTCTGTGTCCTTGTCGCCAGTAAGACACGTAGACAAACTTTAAGTCTGTTTTAAATGATTCATCATTACTGTTGAACTCCGGAGAAGCCGGAACGACCCTCCGGCAAACCGGGCGGGCGTGGGAACGTGGGATAACTCACAGCATGTTGCATGCGTGCCACGTGCCCCTCAGATGTGAACCGCCAGGGCACTACAGAATTGCGCCAAGGCCGCACACCTCGTTATAAATACCGGTCCCCTGCGGTAAAGAAAATCTTCTTCCATCTCTCCACCTCGTCAAAATCCTAGCGCCACCGCTAGCTCTCGACAACGCCGGCGACGAAGTGCTTAGCTGCCGCGACTTCTCCGACGCCGTCCTCACGCCGGCCGCGAACATCTTCATCTCCGCCGCCGCCGTAGGTGTCCTCCGTTCCCAAGTTAGGGTACGGTGGACTGAACTGCTCGGCCTCCTTTCCTTCCGTCTAGCAGTTCTTCGAAGCGGTAAATATATCTCTATTTTTACCATCTTTTTTATCTTCAAGATTCATCCTACTTGCCAAAAATGGTTTCTGCCCATACAAAGTTAGATCTATTCATGCGCATCTCGTACTGCTTAGTATATTCACTTAAGCTTCACAACTAGTTAGATTCCTCACTTGTACTTATTCACGGATTCGTACAAATCTGGAACCACTCTCAGCGTAAAAGTGAATGTCTTTGCATCATGAGGTCAATGTCTTCAAACCGATTTAACTTCAAAATCTTCTGAGAATGCATATGACCTCTTCCCCTTCCCTCGCATCTCTAACGCTGTCACAGGTACATGTCCGTGGGAGAATCCCTTGTTTCTCATAGTCTGCATTCATTTGCAGAATTCTTACAAAGATCAAACCAACTCTCCGAAGCCGCCTCTGTCACATCAACCGAACGCAAGCCTTTGAAGCCTTTGATTGTGAAGCCATTCAGTTTGAAACTCATGGCTACAGATAAATCAGTCAGGAAGGGCAGCAGACAGCGTCGTGAGGGAACCTCAAAAGATCTGCCTGATGACCTCGCAGAGTCAGTACAAGACAAATCTGAAGAGACTTATAATCAGCGCAAGACACGAATCCAATGGATTCGACGCTATTGGGCTGAAAAGTGGTTCAAGTACAATTTCTTCACACAAGAATATGCCGAGAACAATGCCATCGAAGCCCTTGGGGTGATATTCTGCTTCGAGGCCTCCTCCCAAGAGCATGGTGAAGCTATTGCACAAGGTTTCTATCCTTGCATGGTCCGTGGACCTCAAATTTCGAAAATGCCGACCAGCGTCTTTGCTCGTGTCGCGATGACAATCTCTTCAAGCGCAACTTCCGGCATGCAAAGGCTTCGCAAAGGAAAACAAGAAGTCATTGGGATTAGACTTCAACCCCTGGTCCCTCTCGCTTCCCTGCGGCCGATTTAATCACGTGACGCCAACCCAATGTCATCGGTCCGCTTTTCAAACCTTGAAGGCCTCATCACTGATATCTTGGTCCAAGGTGCCAAAGTGGATCACTCTGATGACGAGGCTGATTCTGATGAAGCCCCAGCTCCAGCTCCTGCTCCTGCTCCAAAGCCGCGGAAGCTTAAGAAAGCCAAGGCTCCGAAGTTAGCTGCACCTCCAAAAGCTTCACGTGTGAAGCCACTGGCCACTGCACCTCCTGAAGCCAGTGCACAGTCTGAGGATCAATCCCGCATCTCCAAGAAGACGGAGAAGAGAAAGCAAAGTGTTAAGAATACTGAACTAACACTGACCCCTGCTGCCATTCTGCGTGAAGAGCACATTGATCTGTCAAGTGATGACGATCTTGCAGATGATGCTCTTGAGCAGCTTATCAAGAGCAAAGAAGAAGCAGAAATCTTCAACAACTTGCCCCTCTTTGATGTGGCAATCATCCATCACTTCATTGATGAGTGGTTTGACACACCAAACATCAGCTTTGAAGATCTCGCAACTTCCAATTGGCCTCAGCGTCTCTTTCAACGGCGCCATTGCTTCGAAGCTAGCTCTAGCTCAATGGATTGTTGAACTGAAGCACAAAATTGACTATGAGAAGGCTCAATTCAAGAAGCATATGGCTGCACTCGTGTGCAAGACGTCAAAACTTCAAGGTCATGCTGCACGACCTCAAAGAAAACTTTGTCAACAAGCGTGAAGAAGCCAGAGGCTCTCGTGAGCGCATGAAGGCTCTGGCTGACAAGTGTGTGCTTGCCTACAATGAGGCTGAGAAGCGCAAGGCACTTGGCCATCCTGGCATCGACCCCAGGATGGCTGCAAAGAAAAAGAAGTCTTCAACTGACCAAGATGCACCTTCAAGGCAGGAAGAGCCCCGCATAGTCTTCCCAAGCAGCATGACTGGCTCGAAGCCAAAGGTACGGTCAATCGCTTCGAGCAGAAAAAGACGAGGGCTGCCGAGGTCAAGCGAAAAAGGAAAAATCCTCGACGCCTCGATGCTTCTCCCTCCAAGAAGAAGCTAAAGACCAAGAAGAATCGGGCTGCTCCCACAGAGCCCTTGATTGTTGAACCCATTTACGTGGTTCGCCCCGCGTCTCGCAACCCAAGAACTTTGAATGACTGCTCATGAGCCCGCTTCCACAGAGGCTCCCCGGTCGAAGATATTCCAAAGCTGATCCCCTCACTGCTGAAGACATTGGTCACCATGACAATGTTGAAGATGATGAAGTTCTTCCTCAAATCAAGTACAATGTGGTATCATCGCCTGTTCGTACGAACAGCGGACTCATCAGCATTGGTCGTCCTCTGACGCCAATTGCACATGATGCTTCATGGGCTGATCGCCCGCAACAACAAGACTCCCCCAGTACTCCCCAACAACAAGTCACTCCCCAACAACAAGTCACTCCCCAACAGCAACACCAAGAAGAAGAGGAAGACTTTGAGGCCCAGCAACCCCATCTCCAAAGGCGTCGCCAAGATTTCAGAGGCTTCGCAAAGGTCAAAGGCCTCAAGTGCCTCTTCCGAAAGCGTTCGAAGGAGAAGTGCACCACCAACCTGTTGCACGTCAAGTGTTTTCGAAGCCACCCAACTGTGAATGTCTCGAGTCCGAAGCCAAAGCTTGAAGACAATCCGCTGCATCACCACGACACCCAAGAAGAAGAAGAAGAACGTGTTCCTACACCCCAAAGAATTGAAGAAGTGATCCCGATATCAACATGCCATTGCCCGACCCTCCAGCCTCCTCAAGTGGAGGTTGAAAACAATGAGGCTGCCACCTCCAACACCAATGAAGCCAATGACGTGGTCATGGCTGAAGCCAATGTGGAGCCCGTCCCAATCGCTTCCTCAAGCCAATGAAGGAATTGTGCTCAAGCCAATGAGGCAATCGCTCCCGAAGCATCTGGCCGAGCAGCTCAAGCATCGGGCTTTGCCACTGCTCCAGTTCCGCCACCAAGGCCCTACACAATCGAGCAAGCATACGACTATGGCGAGCTAGTCACAGTAAGATGGCCCATTCTGGTCCCTCCGCCTCATGCCTCTGGTCCTCAATTCGACTATCATATTGCGCATAGGCCTCCTGGTCCGTAAGCCGGGCCAAGATCGCCAAGGTTTCCGTGCACTGCCACCTCAACTGGTTCTTTCAATGCAAATGGCTTCAAAGCCCACAATACTTTCTTTGATAGTGCAAAGAACCCCTACAAAAGGCCAAGGATCTCATCTGACCGGTTCTGGAGCTATCAGCAAAGAAGCTATTACTCATGTGTTCTGTATGACCAAGGCCGCATCTTCCCTCATATGCGCCTCGACACTGAAGCCATTGCCGGACTGCCGTGCTTAGAAGAAGCACTTGATTGCTTTCATGATGCAGGTCTACTTGGCTTCAGAATGCATAAAGAGCAACCTTTGGAATGAAGAATTAGTGCTTCAATTCTATGCCACACTCCACATCCATGGCTACAACAGAGATCTGAAGACATGGGTTCTCGAGTGGATGACCGAAATGTCCATCATGAAGCCAAAGCTCTTGACATCATTGAGCTCACAGGCCTACCCACTCCCGGAGAGCTGTTTGAACTGGATGTCAACTCCACCGCGATGCCTTGGAAAGCATATTTCATAAGCCGTAACCCGACATGAGTCGATCTTTGAGCATGATGAAGCCACCGCCACATGACGTCAATACCCTCAACACTTCTTTGTTGATGACCTTGAGTATCTGCCTCGTACCATATATCACATCATACGACGAACTCTATGGCCAATAAAAGGACATTCATCGTCTGCAAAGCTTGAAGGAGCAATGAAGACATTGGTCTTCTACATCCTCAATGGCATCAACTTCAACACGCAAGATTTCTTCATCCGACAATTGGCTGCCTCTGGATCTGATCTGTTTGGTCTGAAATCCTATGCTCCATGGGTCATGCGCCTCATCAAGATGCACTCTGCTATCAACTATCAACCCTCCGCCGCAATCATCGATCTTTCTACCAGAGGTTGATATGTCCGCTGAAGCCATATACCCCGAGCCCGCCAAACGCCACTAAGTCTTCGTAACGCAGATCACCACAGCTTCTCTCAACCTATGGAAGGCGTCCAGCGGTATCTCGTGTCTATCCCGGCCGGAACACACGCCTACCTCATCGCACGGATCAAGCCACCGAGAGCACAATTGGCCAAAGGCCTCGGAAGCGCCTCGAGTCCTCAACGATCAAGAACTTCTTGTGGTGCTGCATCAAAAGCAAGATAAGCATCACTCCGGCTAAAGCGTCAAATGCAAAGCCTCTTGGTGGACGCCAATCGCGTTCAGAACCTTGCCACCAAGAATGCTTTTGTCACTCACGAGACTTGTCGGCGATCGTGGAAGAGTTTGACCACCTTTCAGTCTTTGAGCTGATCTTCAAGACGATGGCTTCACTGAACGTTTCAAGTTTGACTCCACTCCTCCACGGAATGCAGTCCTACGGCGAACTCCATCTCTTGAAGACTCTGATTATTCTTCCTCCACGGCAACGGTCAATGCCAGAGTGATCGATGATGAAGCCGATGCTACTTCACCGCCCCTACCTCTGCACGAATCGACACTACGCCAAGCTCGTCTGCACCGCCAACCAACAACGACAACCCTGCTGCATCATCTTCTTCAGAAGAGGACGAGTAGATGCTCTATGTCTTCAAACCTTTTGGTCCTTACTGACAAAAGGGGGAGAAGCATATGAGTTTGATAGTCTTCAAGCGGGTTCATAAGGGCGGTTGCACTATATTTTGCCTAGTGTTTACAACTCTCGTTTTTGAAACATTTGGTTCTTTGAGTTGTAACACTTAAACTCGATGGTCGTCTGCTACTTATTTGCTTTACTCTGGTGCGATGATAAATTCCGCATGTGCGACGATAACTTCCGCACTTAGATCACTCTGCAGACGTCCATTTTTCATTATGCATGTCATTCTCTTAGCTATATCATTTCATGCATGATGAATTATCTTCATAAGTTGAAGAGGATCTCCACAAGTACAAGCTGCCATGTGCATTTGCATTCCAAAAGCAAACCACTTATATGCACATCTTGGGGAGCCTTTGCCACTTATGAAGACAATTCCCTATCCTTTACAATTTCACATATTTTATCCCGTTGAAAACTTCAACCAGTTTGTCATCAATCAACAAAGGGGGAGATTGTAAGTGCATCTAGTGCCACCCCTAGTTGGTTTTGGAGTATTGACGACAAATGTGGTTGAGGGACTAATGCGTTTGTGAGAATTGCAGGATAACGCAAGTAGTGTCCCTCATTGATTCGGTTTACCTACCGGAGACGGCCCCTAAAAATGTATGAAGACATTGAAGACAATGGTGGTATGTGAAGATATTCACATTGAAGACTATGACATGAGAAGACATTGAGTGAAGACTATGGAGCGCGAAGATCGTGTTGTTTCTGGTTCCTTTTCTTCTTTGTTGAGTCGTAGGAACCACCGTCTTTATTAAGTGGGGTCCAAGTGATCATAGTCGTAATGACCGAAGTGATGCTCAACCCAAATCCTATGTCTTCAAGCGAAGACAATGAGAGCAAAACTTATCCAGAGCTGGATGAGTCGCCTTTGCTTGTAGCCCAAGTAAAGTTGTCGTGTGTGTTTGAAATCGACCGTTGGAACACGTGTCGGTTCCTTAGTGACCGAGGGTCATTTCGGACATAACAGTTCGGGTTGCCTAGTGGCTATAAATAGCCCACCCCCTACACCATAAATTGGTGGCTGCTCAGAGTTAGTGCACGGCTTTTGTCATTTGAGAGCAACCCACCTCAAAGCCTTTGAGAGAGAGAAATCCTTGCGAGGACAAAGTCCAAAAAACCTAGAGCCAAAGAGTGTTAGGCATCACTGAAGTCTTTCTGTCTACGTGACCTGAAGACTTGTTACACTTGAGGACTGTGAATCCTCCAGCCGGTTAGGCGTCGCGCTCTGAGCATCCAAGAGTCATTGTGGATTGCCGGTGAACGTCAGTCTGTGATGGTTCTAAGTCTACCTTGAAGACTTATTAGAGTGATTGGGCGAGGACTGTGTCCTTAGCTCAAGGGGAATAAGGTGAAGACGCTGGTCTTCTCGAAAGTTGAATCTCAGCCTCCCTAACCAGATGTACAGCTTGTCACAAAGAATCGAACTGGTCCAACAAATCCTGTGTCTTCAACTAGTGACTGGTTCTATACCTTCCCTCCTTTACCCTAAGTTTGTCTTCGTGAAGTCACTGCTTATATGTCTTATCTGTTTGACTTCACTGCTTGACTTCTATTGTTGTTTGTCTTCATACTATCTTCCATCCTGATCCTTACTACATAGCTACCATTAGTCTTGTCCGTTCACATTATTGCATACTTGACTATGGCTTGCTTGTTGTAGTTATCTTCCGCTGCATATCAACTAGGTCATTTCTGTTGTTTGTCTTCGAAACATCCGTGTTTTGAAGACTTTCATAAAAACCGCCTATTCACCCCCCCCCGCTAGTCGATAACTAGCACTTTCACATGCAATGGCAATATGACAAAAGTAAGGTATGTCATGATGATGAACGGAACGGTGGAAAGTTGCATGGCAATATATCTCGGAATGGCTATGGAAATGCCATAATAGGTAGGTATGGTGGCTGTTTTGAGGAAGATATAAGGAGGTTTATGTGTGATAGAGCGTATCATATCACGGGGTTTGGATGCACCGCTAAGTTTGCACCAACTCTCAAGGTGAGAAAGGGCAATGCACGGTATCAAGAGGCTAGCAATGGCGGAAAGGTAAAAGTGCGTATAATCCATGGACTCAACATCACCAAAAGAACTCATATACTTATTGCAAAAATTTAGAAGTCATCAAAAATCAAGTACTATGCGCATGCTCCTAGGGGGATAGACTGGTAGGAAAAGACCATCACTCGTCCTCAACCGCCACTCATAAGGATGCACAAGCCAGGTACACTTCATGTTTCAAATTTGTTACACAACTTTAACCATACGTGCATGCTACGGGATTTGCTAACTTCAACACAAGCATTCTTTAAATTCATAATCACCCAACCAACATGACTTTAATATTACCACCTCCATATCTCAAAACAATTATCAAGTATCAAACCTTTCTTAGTATTCAACGCACTCAAAAGAAAGTTTCACATATCTTGAATACCAAGTATATTAATTTTAAGCAAATTACCATGCTATTAACGACTCCCAAAATAATCTAAGTGAAGCACGAGAGATCAATAGTTTCTTTAAAAAAAATCCACCACCGTGCTCTAAAAGATCTAAGTGAAGCACTAGAGCAAAAATTATCAAGCTCAAAAAATATAAGTGAAGCACTATGAGCATAACTATCAGACTCAAAAAATATAAGTGAAGCACTATGAGCATTCTATAAAATTCCAATTCATGTATGGCTCTCTCAAAAGGTGTGTACAGCAAGGATGATTGTGGTAAACTAACAAGCAAAGACACAAATAATACAAGACGCTCCAAGCAAAACACTTATCATGTGGTGAATAAAAATATAGCTCCAAGTAAATCACCGATGGAAGTAGACGAAAGAGGGGATGCCTTCCGGGGAATCCCCAAGCTTTGACTTTTTGGTGTCCTTGGATTATCTTGGGGGTGACATGGGCATCCTCAAGCTTAGGCCCTTTCCACTCCTTGTTCCATAATCCATCAAAAGAATTCACCCAAAACTTGAAAACTTCACAACACAAAACTCAATAGAAATCTCGTGAGCTCCGTTAGAGAAAGAAAACAAAAGACTACTTTAAGGTACTGTAATGAATTCATTCTTTATTTATATTGGTGTTAAACCCACTGTATTCCAACTTCTCTATGGATTATAAACTATTTTACTAGCCATAGATTCATCAAAATAAGCAAACAACACACGCAAAACAGAATCTGTCAAAAACAGAACAGTCTGTAGTAATATGTAACTAACGCAAACTTCTGGAACTCAAAAAATTCTACCAAAATTATACAACCTAGAAAATTTGTTTATTGATCAGCAGCAATTGGAATCAGTATTTTATCACGTTCTGGTGATTTTTAACAATTCTGGCACTGAGCGCAAAGTTTATGGAAATTACAACAAGATCAAATAACTATCATCCAAGAAGATCCAATAGGTCTAGCTTGGCACAAACACTAATTAAAAGATAAAACCACATCTAAATAGAGGCTAGATGTATTATTTATTCCTAAACAGAAGCAAAAACTAAAAACTAAAAATAAAATTGGGTTGCCTCCCAACAAGCGCTATCGTTTAACGCCCCTAGCTAGGCATAAAAGCGAGGATACATCTAGGTATTGCCATCTTTGGTAGGCAATCCATAAGTGGCTCTCATGATCTATTCATATGGTAATTTTATTTTCTTTCTAGTGAAGTGTTCCATGCCCTTCTTTAAGGGAAATTGGAATCTAATATTCCCTTCCTTCATATCAATAATTACACCAATCGTTCTAAGGAAAGGTCTACCAAGAATAATAGGACATGAAGGATTCCAATCTATATCAAGAACGATAAAATCTCTTGGGCACATAATTCCTATTGGCAACAATAAGAACATCATTAATTCTTCCCATAGGCTTTTTAATAGTGGAATCCGCAAGATGCAAGTTTAGAGAGCAATCATCAAAGTCACGGAAATCTAGCAAATCACACAAAGTTTTGGGGATAGCGGAGACACTAGCACCCAAATCACACAAAGCATGAAACTCATAATTTTTAATTTTAATCTTAATGGTAGTTTCCCACTCATCATAGAGTTTTCTAGGGATAGAAACTTTCAACTCAAGTTTTTCTTCATAAGATTGCATCAAGGCATCAAGAATGTGTTCGGTAAAGGCCTTATTTTGACTATAAGCATGAGGAGAATTTAGCACGGATTGCAACAAGGAAATACAATCAATTAAAGAGCAATTTTCATAATTAAATTCCTTGAGATCCAAAATAGTGGGTTTAGCAACATCTAGTTTTTTATTTCTTTTAATCCCACATTTATCAATTTCATCATCAAGATCTAAAATACTCCGAATTTTTAGAACACCTTCTAGGTAAAGGAAGATCATATTCAGTTTCATCAAGATTCATATTTCAAAACAAAGATTTAATGGGTGACACATCAATAACTTTTAGATCTTCATCTAGATTTTCATAGGAATTAGAAGAACACGCTTTAATAAAGGCATCTTTAGAAGCACGCATCCTAGCGGTTATTTCTTTGCACTCATCAATGGAAATTCTCATGGCTTTGAGAGACTCATTGATATCATGCTTAGGTGGAATAGATCTAAGCTTTAAAGAATCAACCTCAAGAGAAATTCTACCAACGTTCCTAGCCAAATCATCAATTTTAAGCAATTTCTCTTCAAGAAAAGCATTGAAATTCTTTTGTGAATTCATAAATTCTTTAACACTATTCTCAAATTAAGAGGGCATCTTATTAAAATTTCCATAGGAGTTGTTGTAGGAATTTCCATAATTATTAGAAGGATTACTAGGATAAGGCCTAGGATTAAAATTCCCTCTATACGCGTTGTTACCAAAATTATTCCTACCAACAAAATTCACATCCATAGATTCATTATTATTCTCAATCAAAGTAGACCAAGGTATATCATTAGGATCAAGAAACACTCTTAGTAGCAAATTATTTCATAAGTTCATCCATCTTCCCACTCAAAACATTGATTTCTTCTATCGCATGCACTTTTTTATTAGTAGATCTTTCGGTATGCCATTGAGAATAATTAACCATAATATTATCTAGGAGTTTAGTAGCATCTCCTAAAGCGATTTCCATAAAAGTGCCTCCCGTGGCCGAATCTAAAAGATTTCTAGAAGCAAAATTCAATCCGGCATAATTTTTTGTATAATCATCCACAAGTTCAAACCATGAGTAGGACAATTACGTATCATTAATTTCATTCTCTCCCAAGCTTGTGCAACATGTTCATGATCAAGTTGCTTAAAATTCATAATATCGTTCCTAAGAGAGATAATCTTAGCGGGAGGAAAATACTTAGAGATAAAAGCATCTTTGCACTTGTTCCAAGAATCAATACTATTTTTAGGCAGAGATGAAAACCACGCTTTAGCACTATCTCTAAGCGAAAAAGGAAATAGCTTCAACTTAACAACTTCATTATCGACATCTTTTTTCTTTTGCATATCACATAAATCAACGAAGCTATTCAGATGAGTAGCGACATCTTCACTAGGAAGGCCGACGAATTGATCTTTCATAACAAGATTCAACAAAGCAGTATTGATTTCACAAGATTCAATATTGGCAAGAGGAGCAATCGGAGTGCTAAGGAAATAATTATTATTGGTATGGTGAAGTCACACAATTTGGTAGCATCTTGAGCCATCGCGACAACAAGCAATCCAACACACGAGCAAACAAACGGACGAGGAAAAGGTAACGGAAAAAGAGGAGGAGATTGGGAAAGAGAGGGCAAATAAAACGGCAAGGGTGAAGTGGGGGAGAGGAAAACAAGAGGCAAATGGCAAATAATGTAATGCGAGAGATAGGGATTGCGATGGGTACTTGGTATGTCTTGACTTGCTCTTGCGTATGCCTCCCCGGCAACGGCGCCAGAAATCCTTCTTGCTACGTCTTGAGCTTGCGTTGGTTTTCCCCGAAGAGGAGAGGATGATGCAGCACAGTAGCGTAAGTATTTCCCTCATTTTCTGAGAACCAAGGTATCAATCCAGTAGGAGGCCATGCACAAGTCCCTCGTGCACCTGCACAAAACGATAGCTACTCGCAACCAACGCGATTAGGGGTTGTCAATCCCTTCATGGTCACTTACGAGTGAGATCTGATAGAGATAATATTTTTGGTATTTTTGGTATATAGATGCAAAGTAAAAATAAAAGGTAAAGTAAAAACAAAGCAAGTATAAAAGTGATGGAGATTGATATGATGAGAATAGACCCGGGGGCCATAGGTTTCACTAGTGGCTTCTCTCAAGAGCATAAGTATTCTACGGTGGGTGAACAAATTACTGTTGAGCAATTGATAGAATTGAGCATAGTTATGAGTATATCTAGGTATGATCATGTATATAGGCATCACGTCCATGACAAGTAGACCGGAACGATTCTGCATCTATTACTATTACTCCACTCATCGACCGCTATCAAGCACGCATCTAGAGTATTAAGTTAAAAACAGAGTAACGCCTTAAGCAACATGACATGATGTAGAGGGATAAATTCATGCAATATGATAAAAACCCCATCTTGTTATCCTCGATGCGTGCCTTGCAACCCTTTCTGTCACTGGGTAAGGACACCGCAAGATTGAACCCAAAGCCATGCACTTCTCCCATTGCAAGAACTACCAATCTAGTTGGCCAAACCAAATGGATAATTCGAAGAGACTTGTAAAGATAACTCAATCATACATAAAAGAATTCAGAGAAGATTCAAATATTATTCATAGATAAGCTGGATCATAAACCCACAATTCATCGATCTCAACAAACACACCGCAAAAAGAAGATTACATTGAATAGATCTCCACGAGAGAGGGGGAGAACATTGTATTGAGATCCAAAAAGAGAGAAGAAGCCATCTAGCTACTAACTATGGACCCGTAGGTCTGAGGTAAACTACTCACACTTCATCGAAGAGGCTATGGTGTTGATGTAGAAGCCCTCCATGATGGATGCACCCTCCGGCGGAGCTCCGAAACAGGCCCCAAGATGGGATCTCGTGGATACAGGAAGTTGCGGCGGTGGAATTAGGTTTTGGCTCTGTTACGATCGTTTGAAGTGCGTAGGTATATATAGGAGGAAGGAGTACGTCGGTGGAGCAACAGGGGGCCCACGAGGCAGGGCGGGTGCGCCCAGGGGGGCGCGCCCCCCACCCTCGTGACCGCCTCTTTTTTTCCTTGGAGTAGGGTCCAAGTCCCCTGGATCATGTTCGGTGAGAAAATCACGTTCCCGAAGGTTTCATTCCTTTTGGACTCCGTTTGATATTCTGTTTCTTTGAAACACTGAAATAGGCAAAAAACAACAATTCTGGGCTGGGCCTCCGGTTAATAGGTTAGTCCCAAAATAATATAAAAGTGGAAAATAAAGCCCAATATAGTCCAGAACAGTAGATAAAGTAGCATGGAGCAATCAAAAATTATAGATACGTTGGAGACGTATCATAAACCGACTCCAAAACAATATTTAAGGCAATATTTCTCCGTTTTGGAATATTTAGAAAAATAGAAAAATAAGTAGTAGTCCGGGAAGGACACGAGGGCCCCACGAGGGTTGTGGGCGCGCCCTACCCCCCTGGGCGCGCCCCCCTACCTCGTGTGCCCTCCGGACTCCATTTTCTTGCACGATACGTATTTTGGTCGGTAAAAATTCATTATATATTCTCCCAAAGGTTTTGGCTCCAGTATCACGCAAATCTCTCCTGTTCTTGTTTCGTGCTGTTTTTCTGATAGATCTAGATCATCATGACGTCCCCAAGTGTTTCCAAGGACAAGTTCTTCGAGAAGGTGATCAACCCTTACCTCGCGGAGGTGCTGCGACACCCTCAAACCATTGAGATGCGTGATGGGTTGCTGCACATCCGCGATGTTGAGGGACCAAAGGGAACCGGAAGCGTGGAGGCGAGGCTCGAAGCAATGGAGCAACAAGTTTTCAAGTGTCAGGATGGTGGAGCGTGGAATTAACGCTAGCCACAAGATGCTTGCGGAGTTCACCAACAACTACGAGCCGGATGCCAAGAACACCGAGGAGGCCATCTTCAAGCTACATGAGAAGATCGAGCACCTCCAAGCTCAAATCTATGATCTGCAAAATCAAAACCGTGAGTATGAAGCAGACTAAGGCATAGCCTAGTGGTGGGAAGGGGCTGATGCCTTCCCACCCACCCAGGTTCAAGGCATGGTACTTGCAATTTGGGTTTGTTGCACCAATTATACTGTAAGGGGTTCCCTTACAGTCTTTCTGTCAAAAAAAACCGTGAGTATGAATATAGATTCAAAAGGATGAGTTTGGCTGCCGATTTGAGGATTCCGAGACTCGATCATCCTTCTATGATGGTGAGCCTATGCCATGGAAGGTGGACGACAAGCCCGCATCATCAACAACACCTCCACTACCTTCACCAACAACAAAGAAGGAGACATAATCACATGGGTATGGGCACTCCCCTTGGCAACTGCCAAGCTTGGGGGAGGTGCCCCGGTATCGTATCACCATCACAACTCTTATCTTTACCGTTTTTATTAGTTCGATCCTATTAGTAGTATCTTGATCTAGTAGAATAAAGTTTATGGCATGATCTAGTTTTGAGTTTTTCTTTATGATCCCTCTATGTAATCGAGTCTGTGAGCTATATATATATAAAATAAAGTTTAGTGTTGAGTCAAGGGCTTGATTATTTTGCCATGATCTTGGGTGAATAAAAGAATAAAAAGAAATAAAGAGTTCATATTGATCTTATTGAGAGTAATGACTTCACATAGGAAGAGTATGATGATTAAAAGTTGTTGGGAGTTGGCAAATATAGCTTTGGTCATCGTTGCAATTAAAGGAAGTAATAAGGAAAGAGAGGTTTCACATATAGATATATTATCATTGACATCTTTTATGATTGAGAGCACTCATTAAAATATGACATGCTAAAGAGTTTATGTTGGACAAGGAAGACAACGTGATGAGTTATGTTTTCTTATATCTGAGATAAAGTATGTTGTCATGGGTCCTCTAACATGTTGAGCTTGCCTTTCCCCCTCATGCTAGCCAAATTCTCAACACCAAGTAGAGATACTACTTGTGCTTCCAAATACCCTTAAACCAGTTTAGCCATGAGAGTCCACCATATCTACCTATGGATTGAGTAAGATCCTTCAAGTAAGTTGTCATCGGTGCAAAGCAATAAAATTGCTCTAATTATGTATGATTGATTGGTGTGGGAGAAATAAGCTTTATACGATCTTGTGATATGGAAGAAATAAAAGTGACGGACTGCATAATAAAGGTTCATATCACAAGGGCAATATAAAGTGACGTTCTTTCGCATTGAGATTTTGTGCATCCAACCATAAAAGCGCATGGCAACCTCTCGCTTCCCTCTGCGAAGGGCCTATCCTTTATTATCTTCTACCTTATGCAAGAGTCACGGTGATCTTCACCTTTCCTTTTCATTTTATCCTTTGGCAAGCCCAAAGCATGTTGGAAAGAACATGACATATATATCTAATTGGATGTAGGGGAGCATGAATTGTTATTGTTGACATTACCCTTGAGGTAAAAGGTTGTGGGGCAAAACTATAAGCCCCTATCTTTCTCTGTGTCCGATTGAAACTCCGTAACCACAAGTATTGCGTGAGTGTTAGCAATTATGAAGGACTAAGTGATAGTTGAGTATGTGGACTTGCTTTTAAGCTCTGACATAGACTCTTTCCGATGTTATGATAAATTGCAATTGCTTCAATGACTGAGGTTATAATTTTCTGGTGCTCAATAAGGTTTCTGATTCATACCTTTCAATTGTGAAAATATCATCACTTGAACATAAGTAATCATATGACAAAATCTATATATATTGCTGTTATGAGAATAATCATGATGCCTTCATGTCCGTATTTTAGTTTTATCGACGCCTCTACCTCTAAACATGAGGACATATTTATTGTTATCGGCTTTTCGCTTGAGGACAAGCGAGGTCTAAGCTTGGGGGAGTTGATGCGTCCATTTTGCATCATGCTTTTATATCGATATTTATCGCATTATGGGCTGTTATTTCACGTTATGTCACAATACTTATGGCTATTCTCTCTTATTTTACAAGGTTTACATGAAGAGGAAAATGCCTAAGTGGAATTCTCGGGTGGAAAAGGAGCAAATATTGGAGACCTATTCTGCAACTCCAAAAATCCTGAAACTCCACGGAATATCTTAAAATAAATAAAGAAAAATCATCGCCAAAGATGAAGGCCGGGGCCGACACCACACTCACGAGGGTGGGGCGCCCCCCTGCGCGCCCTACCTCGCTGGGCCCCCTGGTGGCTCTCCACGCCCATCTTCTCCTATATGAAGTCTTTCAATGAGAAAAAACATTAAGCAACCTTTCGACGAGACTCCGCCACGAGGCGGAACCTGGCGGAACCAATCTAGGGCTCCGTGAGCTGTTCTCACGGGGACACTTCCCTCCGGAGGGGGAAATCATCGTCATCATCATCACCAACGCCTCCTCTCATCGAGAGGGCAATCTTCATCAACATCTTCACCAGCACCATCTCATCTCCAAACCCTAGTTCATCTCTTGTATCCAATTCTTGTCTCCAAGTCCGGATTGGTGCTAGTAGGTTGCTAGTAGTGTTGATTAATCCTTGTAGTTGATGCTAGTTGGTTTATTTGGTGGAAGATCATATGTTCAGATCCTTTATGAATATTATTACCCCTCTGATTATGAACATGAATATGCTTTGTGAGTAGTTACGTTTGTTCCTGAGGACAAGGGAGAAGTCTTGCTATTAGTAGTCATGTGAATTTGGTATTCGTTCGATATATCAAAAACCTTGTGGGCTTTCCCCTTTGGCCCAAATAACGTGTTCTCGTACCCAAACATTTCGGGATACATCCGGAACCCCTTCCGTTGAATTCCGGAACCCTTCCGGAGATTAAACACTATTATCCCATGTATCAAACTTTATCTCCGGACCATTCCGGAGTTCCTCGTCATGTCCATGAACTCATCCGGGACTCCGAACAACATTCGGTTACCAACATACATAACTCATATAATACTATATCGTCAATGAAACGTTAAGCGTGCGGACCCTACGGGTTCGAGAACTATGTAGACATGACCGAGACACGTTCTCGGTCAATAACCAATAGCGGGACCTGGATGCCCATATTGGCTCCCACATATTCTATGAAGATATTTATCGGTCAAACCGAATAACAACATACGTTGTTCCCTTTGTCATCCGTATGTTACTTGCCCGAGATTCAATCGTCGGTATCCAATACCTAGTTCAATCTCGTTACCGGCAAGTCTCTTTACTCGTTACGTAATGGATCATTCCGTAACTAACTCATTAGCTACATTGCTTGCAAGGCTTGTAGTGATGTGCATTACCGAGAGGGCCCAGAGATACCTCTCCGACAATCGGAGTGACAAAACCTAATCTCGGAATACGCCAACTCAACATGTACCTTTGGAGACACCTGTAGAGCTCCTTTATAATCACCCAGTTACGTTGTGACGTTTGGTAGCACACAAAGTGTTCCTCCGGTAAACGGGAGTTGCATAATCTCATAGTAGTAGGAACTTTGTATAAGTCATGAAGAAAGCAATAGCAACATACTAAACGATCAAGTGCTAGGCTAACGGAATGGGTCAAGTCAATCACATTATTCTCCTAATAATGTGATCTCGTTAATCAAATGACAACACATGTCTATGGTTAGGAAACATAACCATCTTTGATTAATGAGCTAGTCAAGTAGAGGCACACTAGTGACATTATGTTTGTCTATGTATTCACACATGTATTATGTTTCCTGTTAATACAATTCTAGCATGAATAATAAACATTTATCATGAAATAAGGAAATAAATAATAACTTTATTATTGCCTCTAGGGCATATTTCCTTCAGTCTCCCACTTGCACTAGAGTCAATAATCTAGTTCACATCGCCATGTGATTTAACACCAATATTCATATCTCAGATATGATTAACACCCATAGTTCACATCGTCATGTGACCAACACCCAAAGGGTTTACTAGAGTCAATAATCTAGTTCACATCGCTATGTGATTAACACCCAAAGAGTACTAAGGTGTGATCATGTTTTGCTCGTGAGAGAAGTTTAGTCAACGGGTCTGTCACATTCAGAGCCGTATGTATTTTGCAAATATTCTATGTTTACAATGCTCTGCACAGAGCTACTCTAGCTAATTGCTCCCACTTTCAATATGTATCTAGATTGAGACTTAGAGTCATCTGGATCGGTGTCAAAATTTGCATCGACGTAACCCTTTACGACGAACCTTTTTTCACTTCCATAATCGAGAAACGTATCCTTATTCTACGAAGGATAATTTTGACCGTTGTCCATTGATCTACTCCTATATCACTATTGTACTCCCTTGTCAAACTTAGTGGTAGGGTATGCAATAGATCTGGTACACAGCATGGCATACTTTATAGAACTTATGGCTAAGGCATAGGGAATGACTTTCATTCTCTTTCTATCTTCTGCCGTGGTCGGGTTTTGAGTCTTACTCAATCTCACACCTTGTAACACAGGCAAGAACTCTTTATTTGACTGTTCCATTTTGAACTACTTCAAAATCTTGTCAAGGTATGTACTCATTGAAAAAACTTATCAAGCGTCTTGATCTATCACTATAGATCTTCATGCTCAATATGTAAGCAGCTTCACCGAGGTCTTTCTTTGAAAAAACTCCTTTCAAACACTCCTTTGTGCTTTGCGTAATAATTCTACATTATTTCCGATCAACAATATGTCATTCACATATACTTATCGTAAATGTTGTAGTGCTCCCACTCACTTTCTTGCAAATACAGCTTCACCGTAAGTCTCAGTATAAAACTATATGCTTTGATCAACTCATCAAAGCGTATATTCCAACTCCGAGATGCTTGCACCAGTCCATAGAAGGGTCATTTGGAGCTTGCATATTTTGTTAGCACCTTTAGGATTTGAAAAAACCTTCTGGTTGCATCATATACAACTCTTCTTTAATAAATCCATTAAGGACTGTAGTTTTGTTTATCCATTTGCCAGATTTCATAAAATGTGACAATTGCCAACATGATTCGGACAGACTTAAGCATAGATACGAGTGAGAAACTCTCATCGTAGTCAACACCTTGAACTTGTCGAAAACCTTTTGCGACAATTCTAGCTTTGTAGATAGTAACACTACTATCAGCGTCCGTCTTCCTCTTGAAGATCCATTTAAACAATATGGCGTGCCGATCATCGGGCAACTCCACCAAAGTCCACACTTTGTTCTCATACATGGATCCCATCTCAGATTTCATGGCCTCAAGCCATTTCACGGAATCTGGGCTCATCATCGCTTCCTCATAGTTCATAGGTTCATCATGGTCTAGTAACATGACTTCTAGAATAGGATCACCATACCACTCCGTGCGGACCGTACTGGAACACCTACGAAGTTTCTGTAATAGCTTGATCTGAAGTTTCATGATCATCATCATTAGCTTCCTCACTAATTGGTGTAGGAATCACTTGGAACTGATTTACGTGATGAACTACTTTCCAATTCGGGAGAAGGTACAAATTACATTATCAACCTCTACTTTCCTTCCACTCACTTCTTTCGAGAGAAACTCCTTCTCTAGAAAGGATCCATTCTTAGCAACGAATGTTTTGCCTTCGGATCTGTGATAGAAAGTGTACCCAACAGTTTCCTTTGGGTATTCTATGAAGACGCACTTCTCCGATTTGGGTTCGAGCTTATCAGGTTGAAACCTTTTTCACATAAGCATCGCAACTCCAAACTTTAAGAAACGATAACTTTGGTTTCTTGCCAAACCACAGTTCATAAGGCGTCGTCTCAACGGATTTAGATGGTGCACTATTAAACGTGAATGCAGCTGTCTCTAATGCATAACCCCAAAACGATAGTGGTAAACCGATAACAGACATCATAGATCGCACCATATCTAGTAAAGTACGATTACGGCGTTCGGACACACCATTACATTGTGGTGTTCCAGGTGGTGTGAGTTGAGAAACTATTTCACATTGTTCCAAATGAAGACCAAACTCGTAACTCAAATATTCGTCTCCACGATGAGATCGTAGAAACTTTATTTTTCTTGTTACGATGATTTTCCACTTCACTCTGAAATTCTTTGAACTTTTCAAATGTTTCAAACTTATGTTTCATCAAGTAGATATACTCATATCTGCTCAAATCATCTGTGAAGGTCGGAAAATAACGATACACGCCGCGAGCCTTAACACTCATCGGATCGCATACATCGGTATGTATTATTTCCAATAAGTCAGTAGCTCGTTCCATTGTTCTGGGGAACAGAGTTTTAGTCATCTTGCCCAAAAGGCACGGTTCGCAAGCATCAAATGATTCATAACCAATTGATTCGAAAATCCATCTTTATGGAGTTTCTTCATGCGCTTTACACCGATATGACCCAAACGGCAAGCCACAAATAAGTTGCACTATCATTATTAACTTTGCATCTTTTGGCATCAATATTATGAATATGTGTATCACTACGATCGAGATCCAACAAACTATTTTCATTGGGTGTATGACCATTTGAAGGTTTTATTCATGTAAATGCAGAACAACAATTATTCTCGACTTTAAATGAATAACCGTATTGCAATAAACATGATCAAATCATATTCATGCTCAACGCAAACGCCAAATAACATTTATTTAGGTTTAACACTAATCCCGAAAGTATAGGGAGTGTGCGATGATGATCATATCGATTTTGGAACTACTTCCAACACTCATCGTCACTTCCCCTTCAACTAGTCTCTGTTTATTCAGAACTCTGCTTTGAGTTACTAATCTTAGCAACCGAACAAGTATCAAATACTCAGGGCTACTATAAACACTAGTAAGGCACACATCAATAACTCAGATATCAAATATACCCTTGTTCACTTTGCCATCCTTCTTATCCACCAAATATTCAGGCATTTCCGCTTCCGGTGACCATTTCCTTTGCGATTGTAAGCACTCAGTTTCAGGCTTTGGTCCAGCTTTGGTCTTCTTCACGGGAGTGACAACTTGTTTGCCATTCTATTTGAAGTTTCCCTTTCTTTCCCTTTGCCCTTTACTTGAAACTAGTGGTCTTGTCAATCATCAACACTTGATGCTCTTTCTTGATTTCTACCTTCGTCGATTTCAACATCACGAAGAGCTCGGGAATCGTTTTCGTCATCCCTTGCATACTATAGTTCATCACGAAGTTCTAGTAACTTGGTGATGGTGACTAGAGAACTCTGTCAATCACTATCTTATCTGGAAGATCAACTCCCACTTGATTCAAGCGATTGTAGTACCCAGACAATCTGAGCACATGCTCACTAGTTGAGCGATTCTCCTCCATCTTTTAGCTATAGAACTTGTTGGAGACTTCATATCTCTCAACTCGGGTATTTGCTGGAAATATTAACTTCAACTCCTGGAACATCTCATATGATCCATGACGTTCAAAACGTCTTTGAAGTCCCGATTCTAAGCCGTTTAAGCATGGTGCACTAAACTATCAAGTAGCCATCATATTGAGCTAGCCAAACGTTCATAACGTCTGCATCTGCTCCTGCAATAGGTCCATCACCTAGCGATTGCATTAAGGACATAATTCTTCTGTGCAGAAATGAGGATAAACCTCAGATCACGGATCCAATCTGCATCAATGCTACTAACATCTTTCAACACAGTTTTCTCTAGGAACATATCAAAATAAACATATGAAAGCAAAAACGCGAGCTATTGATCTACAACATAATTTGCAAAATACTACCAGGACTAAGTTCATGATAAATTTAAGTTCAATTAATCATATTACTTAAGAACTCTCACTTAGGCAGACATCTCTCTAGTCATCTAAGTGATCACGTGATCCAAATCAACTAAACCATGTCCGATCATCACGTGAGATGGAGTAGTTTTCAATGGTGAACATCACTATGTTGATCATATCTACTATATGATTCACGCCGACCTTTCGGTCTCCGTGTTCCGAGGCCATATCTGTATATGCTAGGCTCGTCAAGTTTAACCTGAGTATTCCGCGTGTGCAACTGTTTTGCACCCGTTGTATTTGAATGTAGAGCCTATCACACCCGATCATCACGTGGTGTCTCATCACAAAGAACTTTCGGAACGGTGCATACTCAGGGAGAACACTTCTTGATAATTAGTGAGAGATCATCTTAAAATGCTACCGTCAATCAAAGCAAGATAAGATGCATAAAGGATAAACATCACATGCAATCAATATAAGTGATATGATATGGCCATCATCATCTTGTGCTTGTGATCTCCATCTCCGAAGCACCGTCGTGATCACCATCGTCACCGGCGCGACACATTGATCTCCATCATAGCATCATTGTCGTTACGTGTGGGGACCCCGACTCATAAGTTGTGATCACCGAATGCACGTGTACAGTGATCCCATAGATCAATGCTCACTGAACACACAGAAGCTGAATAACAAGAGTCTTACATCCATACATACCATTTTACACAAGTAGGACCATTATGGTCAAGTCTTGAGTAAATCATCGCATCGGAAATCTTCGTCGATAACTTGGACCCATGCCATCTGCCTTAACCCTACAGGCATTCTGACTGGGAAAGCATCCTAGCTCGCACGATCGTCACCAAGGAACTCTTCAATATATCTTGTTCTTTCATGCCTGGCCAATAAAATAACTAGTGGCAAGCCAATGAGTACTTTGAATGTACTCGCAAGCAACCCATGATTTGGTTCAAAGTAACAATGCAATTGTACAACGAGTAAGCAACCTAGCTTCAAGCTAGTTAAGATGACCTATCAACTTGTGAGATATGCATCAATAAAACATGGGTAACCTCGAGAACAGGTTACAGATGTCAACATAAATAGAGTTGAACCAATGTCATGTCATTCAACATGTCAAGTCTCCACCTTGACACAAATAGTTCCTTTCCACACACACATGCATCGTGATTTGTAAAATTTCTGGACATCGTTTAAGTAGCACCTCCCAACTATCCATGACAATGGACTCGGCTATTCGAATAGTTTGACACTCTGCAGAGGTTGCGCACTTTACCCACAAGATCCGGGAAGCTTTCGTGTCATCCACGATCCCGCAGTACCTCAAGTACTGGGAAGCACCGATCACTATCTTTCCCTAGACGACACTAACAAGGAGTCCACTCGTTGATACACGACCCTCGTGTATAAGCAAAAGATCGTGGGACTCTGCCCTTTTCACATTATTACGCATACACGAAGGGACCAACGATGTGTCCGGTGCCCTGTGAAAACAGTCATGGCCGCCCTACCTGGCAGGACCCCGTCCCGAGAGAGATCACCAACTCTCCCACGTCACTAGTAATGCGGGCTCCAAGCTAGTATCGGCCTAGGTAATTAATAATGCCCCATCCCATAAAGGGGTAGAGTGGTTGCACATGTTTGGTTGGGATGGTAATCACACATAAATCTAATCCACCATTTTACACACACACACACCAAAATCTCTCTCCGGCACACCACTTCTTCCTCAAGTGGTGACCTTAGATCAACATATCCCAAGGGCATTAGGGATACCCGATGGGGTTTTTGAAAGAATGTAACCATGAAGAGTTCATGGTACACATGCATCATTATGCATCAAATAGTCTCTTGAAAATGCAATAATGAACAAGGTAAGGTCATGAGTAGGGGTATGCATCATGTGGCGGCTCACAACAAGTTTACCACCGTCATACTTCATCATCATGCAATCGGAAAAAGGGTACCGATGAATAAGAGGGGGTGTCATGGTCAAAGGGCTGCTTGCCTGGTTCATCAGAGTCTTCAAGTCTTCGGGTCCTTCTCCAAGTACTCCGTCTACTTCGTCGACTAACGTCGTAAACAAACACAATAAGCAACACAACAAGGCAAAAATAAAAGTGCTCTAAAATTGCAAGTTGGACTTTTCTAGGATACCTTTGGTCATATGAGGTATGACCAAAGTGGTTTCAATGGGATTTGATCAATGGATATCTCTGAATATTTCAATATAATGGAATCAAGGGATTTGTGGACTTGCAAGAAGTGTACAGAATTATATTTTTGAAAAATGAGCAGAGGCACCCATTTAGCAAACCATGATTTTAGAAGCATCTAGGAGTTGGTTTCACTGGATTTGGAGTTCAAATGAATTTCCTATGAATTTGCAAAGTTGACAAATATGAAGAAATGGCTCATTATATTGTGTGGCACAGAAAGTATTAAGAAAAATGTTCATAAACTAAGTTATGAATGTAGAAACATCTAGGAATTTGAGTCACGGCATTTGGATCAATTTTGAGCTTTCTGTGATTTTCTAAAGTTCATCACAGAAATAGGAAGAATAGGATTTGATAAATATTTGTGAAGGAAATGCTTTTGTAAAAATGTGACAATAGCACCATGTGGTAGGGCATGATTTTAGAAACTACTATAAATTTGAATCATCAAATTTGGAGCTCTGTTGAATTACTTATGGATTTTTGAAGTTGATCGGAAAAAGAAAAAGGAAATAAGGCTTTAACCTTATCCTGCGCACCAGGCGACAGATAGACTGTGGGCCGGCCCAGCTCCATGGCCGCACGGGGCGACAGAGGCGACGTCGAAGGCGCCCACGTGGAGTACGCCTTCACCGTGGGGACGCGAGAGAGGGCGAACCCGCCTCCACTTGCCAGCGTGGCCCGGTGGCTGGGCCACTGACGAGCGGGGCCCGCCTGCAGGGCCTTCGTCTTCGTCTTCCTCCCGCGCGCTTGCCTGGCCGAGGGAGCAGAGAGCCCCGACGGCGACTTCCGGCGCTATGGAGCACCTCCGACGACGCCCTGGCTATGGATGAGCTCGGCGCCGAACGCCGCATCCATTCATGTATGCCACGGCTCCGGGGATGATCGAGCCGACGACGACTTGGACACTGGCGAGCGGTGGCGTCGGGCGAGATTGGAGACGGCACTACAGTGCGCCCTCGGACGAGGGAAAGACCGTGGGAGCTCCGCCTTGCTCCGGGGAGCCTGCTGGTGGAGAGAGGAGAGGGAGAAGGGCTCGGGCTCAGCTGAATTTAGGTGGATGCCGGCGGCGGCTCTCCGACCATGGAGGGCTATGGAGGGCGCGGGGAGAGGAGTGAACCAGTCGGGATGACGCGCAGGAGGGAGAGAGAGCCATCGGAAACCAAATAGGGCTTGGGGTGGCCTTTAAGGGAAGCGGGCGAGGTGCACCGTGAGCTCATGCGCCGGCGAGGCTGTTGCCGTCGCTGCAAGCCACGGGGGCTCGCAGCAAGTGTCGGGGATGCTCGTGGGCTCGGTCCAGGGCGAGGGGAGTGAAAAGAGAGAGAGCAGGGAGCCAGGGGCACCACGCGTGTGAGCGTGCTTACTGGTGCGCTCGGGTGGTCGGCGCGCGTGCGAGCTGGGGCAAGAGGAGGGAGAAGGAGGAGGGGGACCAGGCCGTGGCGTGCCGTGGACGTCGAGGCGCATCGGCTGGCGTGAGGGGGAGAGCCGAGGTGGCCGGAGGTGGTTGGCGGCGGCTGATCTTGGGAGCGCCTTCAGGCCGCTCAGAGCGTGCCCTTGGCTTCCATGGCATTGTTTAAGGGGCAGGCGTGCCCACTCATGTCTGGTAGCGCCAGGAGAAGTAAACAAAGGGAGAGGGCCTTGGATGCCTGGACAGCCCGATGGGAGAGGAGAGAGGTTGAGGAGAGAGGGAAATGGGCTGTCCAGAGAGAGAAAGTGGGGTTTAGCCCTCCAATAATTGAGCTATGGATTTGCCATTGCTCTTTGGAGGTGCAAGGGGACTAGGAGGGGCTGTGGTAAATAGTTGAGCTCAAGGAGAATAGTGTTAGTGGTCAAAATGGTGATTTTTGAAAAGTGGCAGAAGGTGTTTGATAATGGTTTGGGCCAGCAGATGATTTCCAACTGCCATGAGACTCCACAGGGTGAAATGACACATATAATTAGGGCCTTCCACCAATTTGGAGCTTATTTGGGCAAAGTTGCCAATGCAACTTCGGTAAACCCTAGAAATTAGCAGAAATTGACTTGTGTAGATCTAGTTGAGCAAATCACTTCTCCTTGATGCACCACTTGGTGTGGTGGCCTCATTTGGTCATGTGAACATGCTCACCAAAGTTGGGGTCAAGGAGAGAAAGTTGGTAGTACAAAGTTGTTCAAATTTGATTCTGGTCAGAGAGGGTTTTGGGGCATTTTGGTGAACCAAAATGACATTAATTGACATGAGGCTTTGCAAGGTGATCATAATATGCATTTGTGACTTGCTGGAGTTTCCTTGGAGTTTTATGAAAATATTTCCTGTAGAAATTTTTCAAATCCTTGAAATGGGCAGAAATGGTTTTGGGAGGTTTTGTCCAATATTTTGAACATGACCATGTGTTGAAACTCTTATATATGAAAAATATATGTCCACTGAGTTTCCCTGATTTTTTTGAAATATTTTTGAAGCAATAAAATAATTTTTCCCTATTAAAGACCATTTCTGGCCTTAAGAAAATGCTTTTAAATAAAATAGGAAAATAACTTTTAAAATTATATTTTTGTGGTTTATGGGAATCCTATATCTAATAGGTTTCAAATATACTCTTTGAAATATTTTTCATATTCCAAATCAAGTACTTGCAGTGCAAACCTCAATTCAGGGGTTTTTGGAAAACTAAATTTAGAAAATACTTTTTGGCCAAATTATTTTTGTAAGAAAATTCTATACTGTACTATACACATGGCATGATCATTGGGCAGAATTTTTGGATCAAGGAGAAGGAGTATAAGACTTGGAGGATTTATTTGATTTTTAGAGCACTTGCAAACAACAGACAAAAATCCAATCAAGGCAAAGTCCAAAACACACAAAAGTTTTTGTCAAACCACATTTTATCATGATTTATCATCTTAAGTGTTGTGCCATGAAAATCAGGGTGTGACATTGCGCCATCTATTGCTTCTACGACTATCGCTACCGCTTAGTGATAAAGTAAAGCAATTACAGGGCGCTTGCATTTCATACAATAAAGCGACAACCATATGGCTCCTGCCAGTTGCCGATAACTCGGTTACAAAACATGATCATCTCATACAATAAAATATAGCATCATGTCTTGACCATATCACATCACAACATGCTCTGCAAAAACAAGTTAGACGTCCTCTACTTTGTTGTTGCAAGTTTTACGTGGCTGCTACGGGCTGAGCAAGAACCGTTCTTACCTACGCATTAAAACCACAACGATAGTTCGTCAAGTTAGTGCTGTTTTAACCTTCGCAAGGACCGGCGTAGCCACACTCAGTTCAACTAAAGTTGGAGAAAGCAGACACCCGCCACCGCTTTGTGTGCAAAGCACGTCGGTAGAACCAGTCTCGCGTAAGCATACACGTAATGTCGGTCCGGGCCACTTCATCCAACAATACCGCCGAACCAAAGTATGACATGCTGGTAAGCAGTATGACTTGTATCGCCCACAACTCACTTGTGTTCTACTCGTGCATATAACATCTATGCATAAAACCTGGCTCTGATGCCACTGTTGGGGAATGTAGTAATCTCAAAATTTTCCTACGCACACGCAAGATCATGGTGATGCATAACAATGAGAGGGGGAGTGTATCTTCATACCCTTGAAGATCGCTAAGCGGAAGCGTTTATCAACGCGGTTGATGTAGTCGTACGTCTTCACGATCCGACCGATCCAAGTACCGAACGCACGGCACCTCCGAGTTCTGCACACGTTCAGCTCGATTACGTCCTCGCCTTCTCGATCCAGCAAGACGAGCAAAGTAGTAGATGAGTTCCGGCAACACGACGGCGTGGTGACGGTGTTGGTGAAGAACAATCTCCGCAGGGCTTTGCCTAAGCACTATGGAAACTATGACGGAGGATAAACTAGAGGGGACGGGGTTGCCGGCACACAGCTTGGTGTTTCTTGATGTGTCTTTGGTGCTAGCCCTGCCCCTCTATTTATATGTTGAGCCTTGGGGTCGAAACTTGGAGTAAAAGCCTCCACAAAGTGGGTTTCACCCGAAAGTCAAGAGTCCTTCTCGGACTCCAGGGCCAGACGCCAGGGTTCCCTGCGTCTGGACCCGAACGCCGAGGACCACAGTGTCCGCCCCTGAACTCCATAAAACTTCCTTTTGTGCTTTCCAAAAACCTTGTGGGCTTTCCCCTTTGGCCCAAATAACGTGTTCTCGTACCCAAACATTTCGGGATACATCCGGAACCCCTTCCGGTGAATTCCGGAACCCTTCCAGAGATTAAACACTATTATCCCATATACCAAACTTTATCTCCGGACCATTCCGGAGTTCCTCGTCATGTCCATGATCTCATCCGGGACTCCGAACAACATTCGGTTACCAACATACATAACTCATATAATACTATATAAATCAGCGAAAGCGTTAGCGTGCGGACCCTACGGGTTCGAGAACTATGTAGACATGACCGGGACACGTTTCCGGTCAATAACCCATAGCAGGACCTGGATGCCCATATTGGATCCCACATATTCTACGAAGATCTTTATCGGTCAAACCGCATAACAACATACGTCGTTCCCTTTGTCATCGGTATGTTACTTGCCCGAGATTCGATCGTCGGTATCCAATACCTAGTTCAATCTCGTTACCGGAAAGTCACTTTACTCGTTACGTAATGCATCATTCCGTAACTAACTCATTAGCTACATTGCTTGCAAGGCTTGTAGTGATGTGCATTACCGAGAGGGCCCAGAGATACCTCTCCGACAATCGGAGTGACAAAACATAATCTCGAAATACGCCAACTCAACATGTACCTTTGGAGACACCTGTAGACACATGAGGGCTCGGTCTACTAACTCCTGGTAGTTGTTGAAACTGGCTACCATCAACGGCATGCTGAACTCATCATTCAGTCCTTCTAGAAACTTCTCCTGCTTAGTTGCATCAGTAGCAACGTCATCTGGGGCATAACGTGCTAGTTTACTAAAGTCATCCACGATCTTGCCAACAGTCCTTCCTCCTTGGCGTAAGTTGCAAAACTCACGCTTCTTCATGGCCATAGCTCCTTTGAAACATGGGCGGTCTGAAAAGCTTGCTGAAATTGATCCCATGTGACGGTGTTTACGGGGTAAGTGGCTGTGAAATTCTCCCACCATCTTTCTTCTTGCGGGTCCTTCAAGGTGATGGGCTGCAAACTTCACTCTTTCTCCATCCGTGCATCCTGCGGTGGTCAGCTCCTTCCTATCTTGCGGAGCCAGTCATCTGCTACAATTGGCTCGGTGCTCTTTGGAATACACCGGCGGGTTTAGTCTAAGGAAGCGGGTCGATGATCCGCAGTGGTGGTGGTGGTGGGTTGTTGTTGTTGTTGTTGCCACAGTTACGCACCAATGTTTGAATCGTGGTATTCTGCTGGATTAGTTGGGTGATCTCTGGCGGAAAAACAAATCCGAGGTCGCGTCTCGGAGGCATCGATGGGTTTAGAAAAGATGAGAATTTAGAATAGAATGAGGTCTAAGGGGAATCACTACCCAAATGCACATGAGCAAATACACACAAAATCACTTCATTCAATCAAACAAAGGCTTACAACGATCTAACTATCGCAAAAATGAGTGTACTATAAGGATTTACATGGAGGGAATACTACTAATATGTGGGGGACTTCTACTAATTTGAACCGGTGGAAGACTCCATAATGTCTGCTCCAGCTTCGTCTTCAAAGTCGGGTTCACTTGGATCCGAATCGGTGTCGTCGATGTTGATGTAGTCGCTTGGGCAATTGACATACTGGTCTTCATTCCTGAGCGCCAACTTCTTCTTGAGTTCTTCAATCTCATACTTAAGATCGTTATTGTGTCTTGCTAGGGCTACGATCTCGTCCATATAGTCCTTGCGAGTTGTCTTTAGTTCTTCTTCAAGCTCGATGATCCTTCCCTTCGCATTCTGCAACTCCAACATATCATTGCACATCTGGTTCTCCTGACGTCGAATGTGCTGGTTTAACTCATGGATAAATGCTGCAATGGATCTATCCTTCTTGGTGCTGATGATGTCCCATTTGTCATCTCGGCGTCCGCAAATCTGGTAGATTGTGTCCTTGAGGTCTTCTTGATAAACTTCTCCAATGCGTCCCATGGTGATGTGAGCTGCCATGCTCTTTCCTAGACTCCAAGTTGGTGCAATCGAAAACACTATCTATAGGCTTGGTGATTGGGGCGAATGTCCTTCCCGAACGTGAGCGTGAATCTTCGGCGCTCCTCTTCAGCAGAGTGGCGTTGAAAGTTCCGGTGAAGCTTGGTAATCCAATGTTCGTGTACTTGGTAACTTCCTTCAAGTGAAATCCAAAAGGTGTGCCTTCATCCGGTTGGGTGTACTTGATCTTCGCGTCAAATCATCCTAAAGAGAGTAGAAAAGATGAGGAGTTAGAAAATGGGAAGAGAATAGTGATCTATGGCTTTATCTTAGTGGTCGTGTCTCTACGATCGGCGTGTGCTCGATACCATTCTCTGTCATGACCAGACCGAATGGATCTAGCGCTCTATGCTCGATGTCATCCCTGGATCGATGTCGACACCACACAAGATTGAAGGATTTATAGCAGAGTAGCAATCACACACTTATTACATCGTTGTCCACAAGGGAACTTAATACAATATATGGCTTAAGGCCATCTAATAATAACAATGAAGGCTTGGAAAGCGAGTGAGTCCATCAACTCCAACGGCATCACTTGAGTATAGAACCACGACCTAACACCTTACAAATGCGTCTGAAAAGTCTGCAACATGAAAAGTTGCAGCCCGAAAAACGGGTCAAGACATGGAATATGCCGCAATGTAACACATAGAGAACAATGAAGCAACAAGCCTATACTATATGCATATTTGGCTGGTGGTAAGGCTCTCTGGTTACATTTTGCATAAAGCTGATTTTTCCCTACATCAAAGGAATAATTTTATTTAACTATCATGGTGGTTGTTAAACATTGAGAATGGTTGACAGCATCCTCAATCCCAATTAAAAAGTACTCATTAAAAACCCAATAGCTTATTATTAGAAGTAACATGTTGAGATTCACATGATATTCAAGTACTAGATACTCAAAACGTCCATAACCGGGGACACGGCTAATCATGATTAGTTTATACACTCTGCAGCGGTTTGCGCACTTTTCCCCACAAGACTCGATCGCCTCCGCTTGGTTCTCGCACTACATGGTGTTTGAGAAAGCGGATGACCGAGACATAGTCTTTCGTGGCGCTTAGCACCTTACATGTGGGTAGACCGTACCAACCTACATCCCCTACATCAGCTAGCCTACCCGTAAGAGTTCGCACAACTTAGTCAACTACGCCAGAGCCCATAATTGGCTTGTGGCTGCACATGGAAGTTTCTAGTTGGAATAATCTTATGATCCCTTAGAGCACAGGTGGCGGTCCAAGAAATACTGAGGCAAGTCTGATAGAAACCAGTGCCTCAATCCACCCGGATGTGTGTTTAGGTTGCCACCTTAGATAAACCTTTAATTAACAATCTCACATCTGTCATGGATATTCACTCACCCAATCCACGTCTACTAGCATAGCATGGCATAATTAAGCAAACGTAGAAGTAACTCCCAAGGTTTCATAAGTAAAAACAGGTAATAGGTACTACCTCAATCTACTTCCCATCCCACAATTTAATTAGATCCTAAACATGCAAGTGTTTGAGGGTTTGATCTAATGCATAAAAACTGGGTAGTAGAAAAGTATGATCAAAGTGTTACTTGCCTTGCCGATGATCCATGAGTCCTAGAGATTCAAGTAACAAGCGGCACTCCGGTGATCTAACGCAGACAAACAACAAGCATACAATAAGTACTCATCTAATGCACAGGAAATCTCGAATAAAAGATCTAACCAGATAGTTCAACTTAAGAACCACAGTTGCAAAAGAATCGAATCAAATAAAGCATCGAAAGTCGGAACTCGAGAGAGTACGACTCGGTTTAGCAATCGGAAATTAGGTCAAAATTTTACAGTAGCAAAACTCTGTGCAAGTAGGTTAGTCGGAACGGCGGTTTCGTTACGAAACTCCAGGCGCTTGAATCACCTGATTCTGATAAACGAGCAAGAAACAAAACAGATTTGAAAATCAGATCAGAAATCGAATCTGAAAAATAACGGATTAAATCCGATTTAAAAGAAAAACGACGAACGGATTAAATAACGGACGTTCGTTAACAGAACTAATCCAACGAACGCGTTCATTGAAACGAACGGGTCGGTGAACGTTCACTAAATAAGAAAACCGAAAAAAACAAAACCAATCTAGGTTTTTAAAAAAAACCGAACATTTTTTTTAATAAAAACCGGGTCGGTTTATTAGGGAAAAAACGGATCGGGCGGCGGCGGCTACCTCCGGTGGCTCACGGCCAAGGGGCTCCGGGCTCGGTTAGCGGGGTCCCAAGGTCGGGAGGGCTCTCGGTTCCGGCGGCAAGGGAACGGCGGCGGCGGCGGGCGGCAAGGCCCTTGGGCAAGGCTGGGTCGGGAGGGGCGGTGAGGCGGGCAAGCGTGAGAGAGAGGGGGCGGCCTGGTATTTAATGAGGGGGGGGGAGGCGGCGCTTGGGGGGGGGGCGCTGGTCGGAGGCGGACTCGGGAGGCGGCGGCGGCGGGAGGCTCCCCGCCGGGCGAAGGCCGAGGGAGGAGGAGGCGGCACGGCCGGGCCTTGGCCTGTGGAGGCGCGGTTTTTTTTTATTTAAAATAAAACAAAACGAATTTTTTATCAAACGAACTCCGATTTAAATAAAACAAATTTTCCCCGACTCCTAAAAATGAGTCGAACAAAATGAACTTTAAAAACAGCAAACATGCATAATATTTTTAAAATGCTCATTTTTGCCTAAGCAAAATAAATCTTTCAAAACCAAATTTGATTTATTTATAATATCTTCATTTTTCCTAAATGTTGGGAAAGTCATATTATTCCCTCTCTTAAGATTTTTATAGGAAAAACTTTATGAAGATAATTAAATAAATCCAATGATCCTATTTCCAATATTTGAGAAATCCCAAATATGAAATTTATGAAACTTCCAACTCTCTCCGAGGGTCCTTGAGTTGCGTGAAATTTTCTAGGATCGGAAAAATGCGAGAAAATATGATATGCATGATGACCTAATGTATAACATTCCAAATTGAAAATTTGGGATGTTACAAACCTACCTCTTAAGATGAATCTAGCCCTCGAGATTCGGGTTAACTAGAAAATAGGTGAGGGTGGTCCTTGAGCAAAACTTCCTCTCTTTCCCGTGTGGCTTCATCCTCGGTGTGGTGGCTCCAATGATCTTTGCAATACTTGATAACCTTGCTGCTGGTAACTCTGCTGGCATAATCAAGAATCTTCACAGCTTTTTCCTCATATGTCATGTCATCCTTCATGTGAATTGCTTCCAGTGTCACTGTGTCTCTTAACTGTACCTCTGCTATCTCGGGTGACATCTCTTCAATCGAGAAACTTGGAATACGTCATGAACTCCTGACAGTCCTTCCGCAATTCCAACTTATAAGCAACTTCTCCCATGCGTTGCAAAATCTTATACGGTCCAACGAAGCGGGTGCTAACTTTCCTTTAACTCCAAAAGCGCTTAACTCCTCGAAGCGGGGATACTCGAGATATACTCTGTCTCCAACTTCATACTCAATCGCTTTGCGCTTTGAATCGGCATAGCTCTTTTATGCAGGTAGGCTACCTTGAGCCTGTCTCGAATCAACTTAACTCTGTTCGCACTCCTTAATCAAATCTGGTCCAAACAAGCGGCGATCTCCAGCTTCGTCCCATAACAACGGTGTCCTGCACCTTCTTCCATACAAAGCCTCGAAGGTGCCATCTTCAAGCTGGTTTGGTAGCTGTTGTTGTAGGAAAATTGACATCTGACAAATTATCATCCCAGCTAGATCCATAATCTAGGGCACAAGCTCTCGAGATGTCCTCCAAAATCTGATTGACTCTCTCGGTCCATCCATCGTCTGGGTGGAAAGTCAGATCAATTCCAATCGGGTTCCCAATGTTTACGTAACCGGTTCCGAATTTCGAGGTAAACTGGGTTCCTCTATCGTCTGATGCTCCTCGGAACTCCGTGTAAGCACACAATTACGGTCATGTATATCTTTGCCAACTTAGCACCGCTATAGGTAGTCTTATTTGGAATAAAATGAGCTACCTTTGTTAAACGGTCGACTATAACCCAAATCGAGTCATATCCTGAACGAGTCTTTGGCAATCCTGTGATAAAATCCATGCCTAGTTTATCCCACTTCCATTCGGGTATCGGCAATGGTTGTAACAACCCCGCTGGCTTCTGATGTTCTGCCTTTACTTTCTGACATACGTCGCAAACTGCTACATACTCCGCAATATCTTTCTTCATTCCGGTCCACCAGAAAGTATTCTTCAAATCCAAATACATCTTGGTATTTCCTGGGTGAATCGAATAGGGTGAATCATGGGCTTCTTGTAAAATCAGCTTCCCGATCTCGGGTCATTGGGCACATAAACACGGTCTTCAAACCATAGGGTATCGTGCTCATCCTCACGAAATCCTTTAGCTTTTCCTTTGCTCATTTTCTCCTTTATAGAGGCAACTTCCTTATCTGCCTTTTGGGCTTCTCTGATTTTGTCCATCGGTGTTATTTGAATCTCCAATGCTGCTACATAGCCTTTTGGAACTATTTCCAAACATAGCTCTCGCAGTCCTCGGCTAACTCATTGGGTATTCCTCCCATCATTAGGGTATTGACGTGGCTCTTACGGCTCAATGCATCTGCTTTCGACATTAGCCTTCCGGGTGATAATGCAATCTCATGTCATAATCCTTGATAAGCTCTAACCATCTCCTTTGTCCGAGATTCAATTCATACGTGTGAAGATGTACTTCAAACTCGTGATCCGTATATACTTCACAATGATTTCCAATGAGAAAATGTCTCCACGTCTTCGTGGCATGCACAACGGCTGCTAACTCCAAATCATGAGTGGCATAATTCAACTCATGGGGCTTAAGTTGTCGGAAGCATACGAAACAACTCTTCCTTCCTGCATAAGCAATGCTCCAAGTCCTCGGCGTGAAGCGTGTAATACACCTCATAATCCTTAGTCCGATCCGCAATATCAAAACTGGTGAGGTAACTAATCTTTTCTTCAACTCCTGAAAACTTGCCTCACAGTCCTCAGTCCATACGAATTTGTTTTCCTTCTTCAACAATTCTGTCATAGGCTTGGCAATCCTTGAGAAATTCTCAATGAACCTTCGGTAGTATCCTGCGAGTCCAAGGAAACTCCGAATCTCTCCAACTGTCGTTGGTGCTTCCCATTTGGTTACGGTCTCAACTTTCGTGGGGTCAATCGCTATCCCTTCTCCGGATATAACATGTCCGAAATCCAACTTCCTTTAACCAAAACTCACATTTGCTGAACTTGGCATACAACTGGTGTTCCCTCAGTTTCTCCAAAACCAATCGCAAATGTTCCTTGTGTTCCTCTTCATTCTTCGAGAAAATCAAAATATCATCAATGAACACCACGACGAACTTATCCAAAAACTCCATAAACACTTTGTTCATCAGGTTCATGAAATAGGCTGGTGCGTTAGTCAGTCTAAATGACATAACGGTATACTCGTATAGTCCATATCTTGTGGTAAACACTGTCTTGGGTATGTCCTGCTCCCGAATCTTCAACTGATGGTACCCTGATCGCAAGTCGATCTTGGAAAACACCTTGGCTCCTTGCAAGCGATCAAACAGATCATTTATCATAGGTAGTGGGTACTTGTTCTTGATTGGTACTTCATTCAATCCACGATAATCAACAACCATTCTTAACGATCCGTCCTTCTTCTCCACTAGCAAAACGGGTGATCCCCAAGGTGAAGAACTTGGGCGTATAAAACCTTTATCCAAAAGCTCCTTAATCTGCTTCTTGATTTCCGCCAAATCCTGTGCTGGCATCCTATATGGTCGCTTCGATATCGGGCCTGTTCTCGCAAAAGTTCTATCAAAAACTCAATGTCTCTATCCGGTGGCATTCACGGCAACTCTTCGAGAAATACATCAGAAAATCCTTCACCATCGGTACTTCTTCCTGCACCACTCGATAAGCAATTAACTTGCGCTTTTCTACCGATGCCGTGATACATACTTAATCCTTCTTCCTTCGGTGTGGTGAGCAAAATTGATCTAGTGGAGCAATCAATGTTTCCTCCATACTTTGATAACCAATCCATTCCTAATATCACATCCAATCCTTGGGATTCCGTAACTATTAGGTCCGAGGGGAAAACATAGTGTCCAATCCGTAATGGCGGTCGATCACACCATTTACTAGCCATGTACTCTGCTCCGGTGAGGTTACTAGCATGGGTGACCTAAGGGCTTGGGTTGGTAACTTGTACTTATCCACAAATCCTTGATATGTATGAATGCGATGCACCGATGTCGAAAAGAACAACTGCAAGAAATGACTTAACCAAAAAATTACCGATTAAAGCATCGGGCAGATCTTCAACCTCCTCCAATACAAAGTGGTTCACTGTCCTCTATTGAAAGGGTTGGGCTTCTTTCCGAGCTTCCATTGCCATTTCCATTCGCCTTCGGGCGGTCATTGGCATAATGCCCGATCTTACGGCACTTAAAGCAAGTAATATGACTCAGTCTACTTTGGATGGTGTTGGCCGGGTTGGTGCGATTACATCCGTTGCTTCCTCCATTCCCGTTCCCATTCTTGGTGCTGTTATGGTTATGCGAATTACCTCCTCCATGGGTATGCTGAAACCGAATTCCTGACTTAGGGGTATAACGAGGTTTCACTGAGCTCCGGAGTTATACTTCCCCTACCCATACTTCCTCTTGCGGTTCTCAATTTGCTGCTGCTTTCCTTCAATCATGAGGGCTCGGTCTACTAACTCCTGGTAGTTGTTGAAACTGGCTACCATCAACGGCATCTTTGAACTCATCATTCAGTCCTTCTAGAAACTTCTCCTGCTTAGTTGCATCAAGAGTAACGCCATCGGGGCATAACGTGCTAGTTTACTAAAGTCATCCACGCATCGCCAACAAATCCTTCCTCCTTGGCGTAAGTTGCAAAACTCACGCTTCTTCATGGCCATAGCTCCTCTTTGAAACATGGGCGGTCTGAAAAGCTTGCTGAAATTGATCCCATGTGATGTTGTTTACGGTGGTAAGTGGTCGTGAAATTCTCCCACCATCTTCTGCGGGTCCTTCAAGCCGATGGGCTGCAAACTTCACTCTTTCTCCATCCGTGCATCCTGCAGTGGTCAGCTCCTTCCTATCTTGCGGAGCCAGTCATCTGCTACAATTGGCTCGGTGCTCTTTGGAATACACCGGCGGGTTTAGTCTAAGGAAACGGGTCGATGATCCGCAGTGGTGGTGGTGGTGGGTTGTTGTTGTTGTTGTTGCCACAGTTACGCACCAATGTTTGAATCAGGTATTCGCTGCTGGATTAGTTGGGTGATCTCTGGCGGAAAAACAAATCCGAATTCGCGTCTCGGAGGCATCTGATGGGTTTAGAAAAGATGAGAATTTAGAATAGAATGAGGTCTAAGGGGAATCACTACCCAAATGCACATGAGCAAATACACACAAAATCACTTCATTCAATCAAACAAAGGCTTACAACGATCTAACTATCGCAAAAATGAGTGTACTATAAGGATTTACATGGAGGGAATACTACTAATATGTGGGGGACTTCTACTAATTTGAACCGGTGGAAGACTCCATAATGTCTGCTCAAGCTTCGTCTTCAAAGTCGGGTTCACTTGGATCCGAATCGGTGTCGTCGATGTTGATGTAGTCGCTTGGGAAATTGACATCTTGGTCTTCATTCCTGAGCGCCAACTTCTTCTTGAGTTCTTCAATCTCATACTTAAGATCGTTATTGTGTCTTGCTAGGGCTACGATCTCGTCCATATAGTCCTTGCGAGTTGTCTTTAGTTCTTCTTCAAGCTCGATGATCCTTCCCTTCGCATTCTGCAACTCCAACATATCATTGCACATCTGGTTCTCCTGACGTCGAATGTGCTGGTTTAACTCCTGGATAAATGCTTCAATGGATCTATCCTTCTTGGTGCTGATGATGTCCCATTTGTCATCTCGGCGTCCGCAAATCTGGTAGATTGTGTCCTTGAGGTCTTCTTGATAAACTTCTCCAATGCGTCCCATGGTGATGTGAGCTGCCATGCTCTTTCCCGGACTCCAAGTTGGTGCACTTTGAAAACACTATCTATAGGCTTGGTGATTGGGGCGAATGTCCTTCTGGAACGTGAGCGTGAATCTTCCAGCTCCTCTTGAGTGAGTGGCGTTGAAAGTTCCGGTGAAGCTTGGTAATCCAATGTTCGTGTACTTGGTAACTTCCTTCAAGTGAAATCCAAAAGGTGTGCCTTCATCCGGTTGGGTGTACTTGATCTTCGCGTCCGTCATCCTAAAGAGAGTAGAAAAGGTGAGGAGTTAGAAAATGGGAAGAGACTAGTGATATATGGCTTTAGCTTAGTGGTCGTGGTCTCATACGCGTGTGCTCGATACCATTCTCTGTCGCGACCAGACCGAATGGATCTAGCGCTCGTGCTCGGTGTCATCCTGGATCAAGAATGCCGACACCACACGATGCCGAAGGATTTATAGCGAGTAGCAATCACACACTTATTACATCGTTGTCCACAAGGGAACTTAATACAATATATGGCTTAAGGCCATCTAATAATAACAGCGGAAGGCTTGGAAAGCGAGTGAGTCCATCAACTCCAACGGCATCACCGAGTATAGAACCACGACCTAACACCTTACTGTCAAATGCGAAAAGTCTCGCAACATGAAAAGTTGCAGCCCGAAAACGGGTCAGCACATGGAATATGCTGGCAATGTAACACATAGAGAGCAATGAAGCAACAAGCCTATACTATATGCATATTTGGCTGGTGGTAAGGCTCTACGGTTACATTTTGCATAAAGCTGATTTTTCCCTACATCAAAGGAATAATTTTATTTAACTATCATGGTGGTTGTTAAACATTGAGAATGGTTGATGACATCCTCAATCCCAATTAAAAAGTACTCATTAAAAACCCAATAGCTTATTATTAGAAGTAACATGTTGAGATTCACATGATATTCAAGTACTAGATACTCAAAACGTCCATAACCCGGGACACGGCTAATCATGATTAGTTTATACACTCTGCAGAGGTTTGCGCACTTTTCCCCACAAGACTCGATCGCCTCCGCTTGGTTCTCGCACTACATGGTGTTTGAGAAACGGATGACCGAGACATAGTCTTTCGTAAGCGCTAGCACCTTACATGTGGGTAGACCGTACCAACCTACATCCCCTACATCAGCTAGCCTACCCGTAAGAGTTCGCACAACTTAGTCAACTACGCCAGAGCCCATAATTGGCTTGTGGCTGCACACGGAAGTTTCTAGTTTGAATAATCTTATGATCCCTTAGAGCACAGGTGGCGGTCCAAGAAATACAGCAAGTCCTGATAGAAACCAGGTGCCTCAATCCACCCAGATGTGTGTTTAGGTTGCCACCTTAGATAAACCTTTAATTAACAATCTCACATCTGTCATGGATATTCACTCACCCAATCCACGTCTACTAGCATAGCATGGCATAATTAAGCAAACGTAGAAGTAACTCCCAAGGTTTCATAAGTAAAAGCAGTAATAGGTACTACCTCAATCTACTTCCCATCCCACAATTTAATTAGATCCTAAACATGCAAGTGTTTGAGGGTTTGATCTAATGCATAAAAAGCTGGGTAGTAGAAAAGTATGATCAAAGTGTTACTTGCCTTCTTTGATGATCCATGAGTCCTAGAGATTGAAGTAACAAGCGGCGCACTCACCGGTGATCTAACGCAGACAAACAACAAGCATACAATAAGTACTCATCTAATGCACAGGGAAATCTCGAATAAAAGATCTAACCAGATAGTTCAACTTAAGAACCCTGGTTGCAAAAGAATCAAATCAAATAAAGCATCGAAAGTCGGAACTCGAGAGAGTATGACTCGGTTTAGCAATCGGAAATTAGGTCAAAATTTTACAGTAGCAAAACTCTGTGCAAGTAGGTTAGTCGGAACGGCGGTTTCATTCTGAAACTCGAGCGCTTGAATCACCGATTCCGATAAACGAGCAAGAAACAAAACAGATTTGAAAATCGGATCGTAAATCGAATCGAAAAATAACGGATTAAATCCGATTTAAAAGAAAAAGCGACGAACGGATTAAATAACGGACGTTAGATTATCAGAACTAATCCAACGAACGCGTTCATTGAAACGAACGGGTCGGTGAACGTTCACTAAATAAGAAAACCGAAAAAAACAAAACCAATCTAGGTTTTTAAAAAAAACCGAACATTTTTTTAATAAAAACCGGGTCGGTTTATTAGGGAAAAAACGGATCGGGCGGCGGCGGCTACCTCCGGTGGCTCTCGCCGCCAAGGGCTCCATTGGGGCGGGGTCCGGGTCGGAGGGGCTCGGTTCCGCGACGCACAAGGGGAACGGCGGCGGCGGCGCCCTTGGGCGGCGGCAAGGCTGGCCTGGGAGGGGCGCGTGAGGGCGGCAAGTGAGAGAGAGGGGGCGGCCGGGTATTTAAGGAGGGGGAGAGGCGCTTTGGGGAGGGGGCAGCGGGCGCTGGGTCGGAGGCGGACTCCGGGAGGCGTCTGTGTGGCGGCGGAGGCTCCCGCTTCGGGCGAGCGCCAAGGGAGGAGAAGGCCGCTGGCCGGGCCTGGCTGGTTGGGCAGTGGGCCTTGGCCTGTGGAGGGCGCGGTTTTTTTATTTAAAATAAAACAAAAAGAAATAAAAAAAAATAAAACGAAATCAGATTTAAATAAAACAAATTTTCCCGACTCCTAAAAATGAGTCGAACAAAATGAACTTTAAAAACAGCAAACATGCATAATATTTTAAAATGCTCATTTTGCCTAAGCAAAATAAATCTTTCAAAAACCAAATTTGATTTATTTATAATATCTTCATTTTTCCTAAATGTTGGGAAAGTCATATTATTCCCTCTCTTAAGATTTTTATAGGAAAAACTTTATGAAGATAATTAAATAAATCCAATGATCCTATTTCCAATATTTGAGAAATCCCAAATATGAAATTTATGAAACTTCCAACTCTCTCCGAGGGTCCTTGAGTTGCGTGAAATTTTCTAGGATCGGAAAAATGCGAGAAAATATGATATGCATGATGACTTAATGTATAACATTCCAAATTGAAAATTTGGGATGTTACATCGCGATACATCAAGACCGTGCCAAATCAAGAACACGAGAGAGAGAGAGATCAAACACATAGCTACTGGTACATACCCTCAGCCCCGAGGGTGAACTACTCCCTCCTCGTCATGGAGAGCGCCAGGATGATGAAGATGGCCACCGGTGAGGGTTCCCCCCCCTCGTGAGTCTTTGGAACAGGTCCCGATTGGTTTTGGTGGCTCTGGAGGGTTTGCAGCGGCGGAACTCCCGATCTAATCACTTTTACGGAAGTTTTAGGGTGCATTGGAGTTATATAGGCGGAAGAAGCACGTCAGGAGCCACGAGGGCCCCACGAGGTAGGGGCGCGCCCCCCACCCTGGTGGCTTCCTCGTTCCTTCCTTGAGGTGGGGTCCAAGTCCATCCGGTAGCTTTCCTTCCAAAAATAACTTCTCCAGTTGATTTCGGTCCGTTTTGACTCCGTTTTATATTCCTTTTCTTCGAAATACGGAAATAGGCAAAAAAAACAACAAATCTGGGCTGGGCCTCCGGTTAATAGGTTAGTCCCAAAAGTAATACAAAAGTGGAAAATAAAGCCCAGTATTGCCCAAAACAGTAGATAATATAGCATGGAGCAATCGAAAATTATAGATACGTTGGAGACGTATCAGGCATCCCCAAGCTTAATTCCTGCTCGTCCTCGAGTAGGTAAATGATAAAAAGATAATTTTTGATGTGGAATGCTATTTGGCATAATTTCATTGTAATTCTTCTTAATTGTGATATGAATATTCAGATCCGAAAGATTCAAGACAAAAGTTCATATCAACATAAAAAAAATAATACTTCAAAATCATAGCCAAAGAAAGTTCATCCCTACAAAATCATATAGTTTAGTCATGCTCCATTTTTGTCACACAAGAATGCTCTCATCATGCACAACCCAGATGACAAGCCAAGCAATTGTTTCATACTCTAGTAATCTCAAACTTACAAACTTCCACGCAATACATGAGCGTGAGCCATGGATATAGCACTATGGGTGGAATAGAATATGATGATGGGGGTTATGTGGAGAAGACAAAAAAGGAGAAGATCTTACATCAACGAGGCTAATCAATGGGCTATGGAAATGCCCATCAATTGATGTTAACGCAAGGAGTAGGGATTGCCATGCAACGGATGCACTAGAGCTAAAAATGTATGAAAGCTCATCAAAAGAAACTAAGTGGGTGTGCATCCAACTTGCTTGCTCACGAAGACCTAGGGCACTTGAGGAGGCCCATTGTTGGAATATACAAGCCAAGTTCTATAATGAAAAATTCCCACTAGTATATGAAAGTGACAACTCAAGAGACTCTCTATATGAAAAACATGGTGCTACTTTGAAGCACAATATATGAGACTCACTATATGAAGAACATGGTGCTAGTTTGAAGCACAAGTGTGGAAAAAAGGATAGTAGCATTGCCACTTTTTATTTTTATTTTTATTTTTTATTTTTTGGGCCTTCTCTTTTGGGGGGGGGGGGATAATGCTCTATTAAATGATGATCATCACACTTCTATTTATTTACAACTCAATGATTACAACTCGATACTAGAACAATGTATGACTCTATATGAATTCCTCCGTGATGTACTGGATATGCAATGAATCAAGAGTGACATGTATGAAACAATTATGAATGATGGTTTTGCCACAAATACTATGCCAACTACATGATCATGCTAAGCAATATGACAATGATGAATGTGTCATGAAGAACGGTATGGTGGAAAGTTGCATGGCAATATATCTCGGAATGGCTATGGAAATGCCATAATAGGTAGGTATGGTGGATGTTTTGAGGAATATATAAGGAAGTTTATGTGTGAAAGAGCGTATCATATCACGGGGTTTGGATGCACCGGCGAAGTTTGCACCAACTCTCAATTTGAGAGAAGGGCAATGCACGGTACCGAAGAGGCTAGCAATGATGGAAGGGTGAGAGTGCGTATAATCCATGGACTCAACATTAGTCATAAAGAACTCACATACTTATTGCAAAGAATCTACAAGCCATAAAAAACCAAAGCATTACGCGCATGCTCCTAGGGGGATAGATTGGTAGGAAAAGACCATCGCTCGTCCCCGACCGCCACTCATAAGGAGGACAATCAAATAACACCTCATGTTTCAAATTTGTTACATAACTTTTACCATACGTGCATGCCACGGGACTTGCAAACTTCAACACAAGCATTTCTCAAATTCACAACTACTCAACTAGCACGACTTTGATATTATCACCTCCATATCTCAAAACAATTACCAAACATCAAACTTTTCTTAGTATTCAACACACTCATAAGAAAGTTTTTACTATTCTTGAATACCTAGCATATTAGGATTAAGCGCATTACCATGCTATTTAAGACTCTCAAAATAATATAAGTGAAGCATGAGAGTTCATCTATTTCTTCAAAATAAAACCACCATTGTGCTCTAAAAGATATAAGTGATGCACTAGAGCAATAACAAACTACTCCGAAAGATATAAGTGAAGATCAATGAGTAGTCGAATAATTATACAACTATGTGAAGACTCTCTAACATTTAAGAATTTAAGATCTTGGTACTTTATTCAAACAGCAAGCAAAGCTAAAGAAAATAAAATGACGCTCCAAGCAAAACACATATCATGTGGTGAATAAAAATATAGCTCCAAGTAAAGTTACCGATTTAACGAAGATTTAAAGAGGGATGCCTTCAGGGCATCCCCAAGCTTAGAAGCTTGGTTGTCCTTGAATATTACCTTGGGGTGCCTTGGGAATCCCCAATCTTAGGCTCTTGCCACTCCTTATTCCGTAGTCCATCGAATCTTTACCCAAAACTTGAAAACTTCACAACACAAAACTTAACAGAAAATCTCGTGAGCTCCGTTAGCGAAAGAAGACAAAACACCACTTCAAGGTACTGTAATGAACTCATTCTTTATTTATATTGGTGTTAAACCTACTGTATTCCAACTTCTCTATGGTTTATAAACTATTTTACTAGCCATAGATTCATCAAAATAAGCAAACAACACAATGAAAACAGAATCTGTCAAAACAGAATAGTCTGTAGTAATCTGTAACTAACGCAAACTTCTGGAACTCCAAAAATTCTAAAATAAACTGGTGGACCTGAGGAATTTGTCTAGTAATCATCTTCAAAAATAATCAACTAAATAGCACTTTCCAGTAAAAAGTTCTAGCTAATCTCGTGAGCGCTAAAGTTTCTATTTTTTACAGCATGATCATAATGACTTCACCCAAGTCTTCCCAAAGGTTCTACTTGGCACAAACACTAACTAAAACACAAAACCACATCTAAACATAAGATATATGGATTATTTATTACTAAACATAACCAAAAAGCAAGAAACTAAAATTAAAATTGGGTTGCCTCCCAACAAGCGCTAACGTTTAATGCCCCTAGCTAGGCATGATGATTTCAATGATGCTCACAAAAAAAAGATAAGAATTGAAACATAAATAGAGCATCATGAAGAATATGACTAGCACATTTAAGTCTAACCCACTTTCTATGCATAGGGATTTTGTGAGCAAACAACCTATGGGAACAAGAATCAACTTGCATAGGAAGGTGAAACAAGCATAACTTCAAAACTTTAAGCACATAGAGAGGAAACTTGATATTATTGCAATTCCTACAAGCATATATTCCTCCCTCATAATAATTTTCAGTAGCATCATGAATCAATTCAACAATATAACCAGCACCTAAAACATTCTTTTCATGATCTACAAGCATAGAAATTTTTCTACTCTCCGTGCAAGCAAATTTATTCTCATCAATAGTAGTGGGAGCAAACTCAACAAAATAACTATCATGTGATTGAAAATTAAGATCAAGATGTCAAGTTTCATGGTTATAATTATTTTTTAGAGCATACGTGTCATCACAATAATCATCATAGATAGGAGGCATGCTTTCATCATAGTAAATTTGCTCATCAAAGCTTGGGGAACAAAAAATATCATCTTCGTCAAACATAGCTTCCCCAAGCTTGTGGCTTTGCATATCATTAGCATCATGGATATTCAAGGAGTTAATACTAACAATATTGCAATCATGCTCATCATTCAAAGATTTAGTGCCAAACAATTTAATGCATTCTTCTTCTAACACTTTGGCACAATTTTCTTTTCCATCATACTCATGAAAGATATTAAAAAGATGAAGCGTATGAGGCAAACTCAATTCCATTTTTTTGTAGTTTTCTTTTATAAATTAAACTAGTGCTAAAACAAGAAACAAAAAGATTCAATTGCAAGATCTAAAGATATACCTTCAAGCACTAACCTCCCCACCAACGGCGCCAAAAAAGAGCTTGATGTCTACTACGCAACCTTCTCCTTGTAGACGTTGTTGGGCCTGCAAGTGCACAGGTTTTAGGACAGTAGCAAATTTCCCTCAAGTGGATGACCTAAGGTTTATCAATCCGTAGGAGGCGTAGGATGAAGATGGTCTCTCTCAAACAACCCTGCAACCAAATAACAAAGAGTCTCTTGTGTCCCCAACACACCCAATACAATGGTAAATTGTATAGGTGCACTAGTTCGGCGAAGAGATGGTGATACAAGTGCAATATGGATGGTAGATAAAGGTATTTGCAATCTGAAAAATATAAAAACAGCAAGGTAGCGAGTGATAAAAGTGAGCGTAAACGGTATTGCAATGGTAGGAAACAAGGCCTAGGGTTCATACTTTCACTAGTGCAAGTTCTCTCAACAATAATAACATAAATGGATCACATAACTATCCCTCAACATGCAACAAAGAGTCACTCCAAAGTCACTAATAGCGGAGAACAAACGAAGAGATCATGGTAGGGTACGAAACCACCTCAAAGTTATTCTTTCCAATCAATCCATCGGGCTATTTCTATAAGTGTCACAAACAGCCCTAGAGTTCGTACTAGAATAACACCTTAAGACACAAATCAACCAAAACCCTAATGTCACCTAGATACTCCAATGTTACCTCAAGTATCCGTGGGCATGATTATACGATACGCATCACCCAATCTCAATTCATCTATTCAAACCAACACATAGAACCTTAAAAAGTGCCCCAAAGTTTCTACCGGAGAATCACGACGAAAACGTGTGCCAACCCCTATGCATAGGTTCATGGGCGGAACCCGCAAGTTGATCGCCAAAACATACATCAAGTGAACCATGTGATATCCCATTGTCACCACAGATACGCACGACAATACATACATCAAGTGTTCTCAAATCTTTAAAGACTCAATCCGATAAGATTACTCAAAGGGGAAAACTCAATTCATTACAAGAGAGTAGAGGGGGAGAAGAAACATAAGATCCAACTATAATAGAAAAGCTCGCGATACATCAAGATCGTGCCAAATCAAGAACACGAGAGAGAGAGAGAGAGATCAAACACATAGCTACTGGTACATACCCTCAACCCCGAGGGTGAACTACTCCCTCCTCATCATGGAGAGCGTCGGGATGATGAAGATGGCCACCGGTGAGGGTTCCCCCCTCGGCGTGGTGGAACAGGGTCCCGATTGGTTTTGGTGGCTCGAGGTTTTGCGGTGGCGGAACTCGATCTAATCTCTGTTCTTGAAGTTTTAGGGCACGTGGAGTTATATAGGTGGAAGAAGCACGTCGGGAGCCACGAGGGCCCCACGAGGCGGGCGCGCCTAGGGGGGTGGCGCGCCCCACCCTCGTGGCTTCCTCGTTCCTTCCTTGACATGGGGTCCAAGTCCATCCGGTAGCTTTCCTTCCAAAAATAACTTCTCCAGTTGATTTCGTTCCGTTTTGGCTCCGTTTGATATTCCTTTTCTTCGAAATACTGAAATAGGCAAAAAAAAAACAGCAAATCTGGGCTGGGCCTCCGGTTAATAGGTTAGTCCCAAAAGTAATATAAAAGTAGAAAATAAAGCCCAATATTGCCCAAAACAGTAGATAATATAGCATGGAGCAATAAAAAATTATAGATACGTTGGAGACGTATCACCCAGCTGCCGCTCGCACCACGCCACCGCGTCAGCCCCGCTAGCCGTCGCCAGCCCCGCCCGCCAACCCGCCACCCGCTTCGCCTCACAACCCGCCAGCGCGCCCGCCCGCTCGCCAAGTCGCACAGCCCGCCCGATCGTCCGCGCCAGCCCCGCCCTCCCGATCCGCCCTATCGCTCGCCCGCCTGCCACCGCACTAGCCAAATCGCCTCGTCGGCCACCGCTGCACCAGATCTGCCTCGCTCGCTAGCCACCTCGCCTGCTGCCGAAGCGCCATGTTGTCCGTCATGTCTTCCGCGTCCACCAACTCCAACCCGTTTGCCGATGCCAACCCTCCCGATGTGAACGACATCCGCAACCTGAACATCTTCGAGCGGGTGCCGGTTCGTCTCCCTCAGGCGGACTCCTCCTACTACACGTGGAAGACGTACTTCTCCCTCGTGTTCCGGGAGTATCATCTCATGGACCACGTGGACGGCACCGTCGACTCCAGCCTCGTCCCCGAGTTTCATGACTGGTCCACCATCGACACCACGATCATCCGCTTGTTCTTCCTCACCATCACGCCCGACCTCTTCCAGACGGTCGTGACGGACGGTGATGATGCCTGCGCCGCGTGGACCAAGCTGAACGGGCTCTTCACCGACAAACAGCTCCAACATCGTGTTTTTCTGCAGCAAGAGTTCTTTGGGTGTCATCAGGACAACACCTCCGTCGACGACTATTGTCGCCGCCTGAAGACTCTCGCTGACGAGCTCCGCGATATTGGCGCAAAGATTGATGATGACCTTCTCCTCAGCACGCACACCGCCGGGCTCAACGAGGACTTCCGCAACGCCACGGCGAACCTCAGCCTCATCCCCAACCCGTCCTTCGCCAAGTTCGTTGCATACCTCCGCTTGGAGGAGCGGCGGATGAAGCAGGTGAAGGCGCGGGCTATCCACACCGCCCTCTCCGCCGGCACCACCCGCGGCAGGCCATAGGCGCCTCCGCTGCCCGCGCCCTGCCGCCGCGCCACCCGGCGCCGGCGCCATACCCGGAGCTGCTTCCGCTGCCCTATGGGGGCCGCCGCGGTGGTCAATAGCAGCAGTCGCAGGGCACCGGCCCGCCCCGTTAGCAGCAGCAGTAGTTCTAGGTGCCCCCTCCGTGGGCCTCCGGCTACAACCCGTGGACCGGCGTTGTTCATGCCTACACCATGCCGGTTCCACGGGCTCCTGCACCGACCCTTCCCGTGCCGCGCCCGCCAGCGCACCAGGCGTACTACCGGTGACGCAGGCTCCTCGACGCATCTCCTAGGGCGCTCGCGTGCCTCTCTTGGCCCGCCCCTGGCTTTGAGGCGCGCCCCCGCATGCGGCGCCTACTACAGCGGTCTTTGGCGCCCGGCGCCCCGTGGTCCCCTCGGCGCCCGCGGCCCTCGCAGCCCCCCTGGTGCCCCGGCTTCCTCGGCGCCCCCGTCGCCTGTGGCCGGTCCGGTCACCCGTGCCCGTACGGGCGTTTTTCACCCGAGCTCGCGCTACGCCTCGGATGACTACGTCCATGCAGCGTCCACCTCTGAGTCATCGCCGTTGCCGTCCTCTGTTCGAGCCGCTCTTCGTGACCCGCTCTGGATGGCTGCGATGCAAGAGGAGTTTGACGCCCTGTTGCGCAACCGGGCGTGGCAGCTTGTTCCCCGTCCCCGGCACGCCAACGTGATTATCGGGAAGTGGGTCTTTAAACACAAGCTCCGTCCTGATGGTACCCTTGATCGCTATAAAGTGTGATGGGTCATTCGTGGCTTCCGACAGCGTGCTGGCATCGACTTCAGCGACACCTTCGCTCCGGTCGTCAAGCCCGGCATGATACACACGGTTCTCGACCTTGCGGTCTCCCGTGCTTGGCCGGTGCACCAGATGGACGTCTCCAACGCCTTCCTCCATGGTCACCTCGAGGAGCAGGTCTTCGCGGCCAGCCGCGGGGTTTGTTGACCCGGCGCTTGCCGACCACGTGTGTCTGCTTTCGCAATCCTTGTACGGACTCAAGCAGGCTCCGCGCGCTTGGTACCAGCACATCGCGGCGTTTCTCCACCAGCTTGGGTTCCGCTCTACCCGCTCGGACGCCTCGCTCTTCGTCTATCATCAGGGCTCTGACACGGCCTACTTGCTGCTCTATGTCGACGACATCATCCTGACGGCATGTACGGCTGGTCTCCTCAGTCAGCTCACGGCTCGTCTTGTGGCTGAGTTCGCCATCAAGGACTTGGGTCCTTTGCACTACTTCCTCGGTGTCGAGGTGGTGCGTTGTCCAGATGGCTTCTTCCTTCATCAGCGGAAGTACGCTCACGAGCTCCTGGAGCGCGCCGGCATGCTTAACTGCAAGCCTGCCGCTACGCATGTTGATACGAAGGCCAAGCTTTCTGCCACGGATGGTTCTCCTACTTCGGATGCTGCTTTCTATCGGTCTATCGTTGGTACTCTCCAGTACCTCACTCTGACTCGACCGGAGATCCAGTATGCCGTGCAGCAGGTGTGTCTTCATATGCATGCTCCTCGAGACTTTCACTGGGTTGCCGTCAAGCGGATTCTCCGCAATATCTGTGGCACTATGGATCTTGGCGTCACGCTTCACGCCTCCGCCGACATCGCCTTCACCGCCTACTCCGATGCAGACTGGGCGGGTTTCCCTGACATCCGTCTCTCCACTTCAGGCTACTGTGTCTACCTTGGACCCTCATTTATCTCATGGTCGTCTAAGCGGCAGCCTACGGTCTCTCGTTCCAGTGCTGAGGCTGAGTATCGTGCGGTGGCCAACACCGTCGCCGAGTGTTCGTGGCTTCGCCAGCTGCTTCAGGAGCTCTCTTGCCCTGTTGACCGTGCCACGGTGGTCTACTGCGACAACGTCTCGGCGGTCTACCTCTCCGCTAACCCGGTGCATCATCGACGGACCAAGCATATTGAGTTGGATATTCCTTTTGTTCGGGAATAGGTGGCCCTTGGCCATATTCGTGTTTTACACGTCCTACTTCCCAACAATTTGCCGATATCATGACCAAGGGCTTGCCTACGGCGTCACTTGAGGAGTTCCGGTCCAGTCTCTGCGTCAGCCGCCGTGCCGCTTCGACTGCAGGGGGGAGGGGGGTGTTCAGTATATGTGGTGGTTATGTGCATACTGTGTATTGGGCCTGCCTCCTAGTTCCTTGTATAGTTGAGGTCCGTGGCCCACCTTTGTACATCATATATACGTGCCTATGCACGAAGAGCAATACATCGTGCAATCATAATCTCATAAAGGCGCGACCCCGCCCTCCCAGCGGAGCAAGCGACGGCGGTGGCGCAGCTCGGGCGCGACCCCGCCCTCCCAGCGGAGCAAGTGGCAGCGGTGCCACCGCTCGGGCGCGACCCCGCCCACCCAGAGGAGCAAGCAGCCGCGGCGGCGCCCAACACGGGCTCGCAACACAGGCGTGTGCGACGGCAGCGTGCACCACAGGCCGACGACGGCCTCTTCCTCCTATGGTGCTCTTCCCATCCGCGTGCATGACCCAGTCGCCTCCTCCTCCTCTGGTGCTCGACCTACGGTTGCCCGACGCGGTTGCGGCACCACCGGCCGATGGCGACGAGCTGTCCTCTTCCCCCTTCGAGCGCAGAGGCCATGGCCAGCGACGCCTCTGCTGCAGTTCTACGCAAGGTTTGGAGCTGATTGCATTTTGGACTTTTGCCCGAAGGGTGTCTATATGCAAAACTGCCAGGGACTATTTGGTAAATTCTTATCACATCTTGTCATCACATGTGAGCCCCACATGTCATAATCGAGATTAAAATGATCAAAACGACCGATCAGTGTTTTCTGCAAAAGATTAGGCCGAGAATTAGTGGTTTCTGGCAGAAATTCGCAAACCGGTGTGTTCTGCAAACCTATGCGTCAATGTGGTGGTTTTTCATAATTCACTCTAGTGACTGAGTCTGGACTTTGTGTCCTAGCTCAAGGAGGAATAGGTTGGCCTAGGGGGCAGAACTCTTAGGACTTGGTGTCTAAATCTTCTCCAACGACGTATTGTGCCAACAATCTGAACTTTAGGAATTACATCTTGCGTTTGAGATTTCCACTAGTTCAATTTACATGCTAGTGCTTTATAGGCAAGCGTAGCTTAAACTCGTTTAAAAAATCAACTTTTTTTAGAAAAAAGTCTATCCAGCCTCCCCCTTTTACGTGTCTATTTGGCTATGTAGAAATGATGTTGTTTTTGACAGGAAATAATGTTCTTTTTTTTCGAGAGAAATTTCCAATCTATTCATCAATCATGGCAGCACAGAGAACACAAGAGGTAATAAAAATTACAACTAGGTCTATGGACCACCTAGCGACGACTACAAGCACTGGAGCGAGCCGAAGGCGCGCCGCCGTCATCGCCCCTCCATCACCGGAGTCGGGCAAACCTTGTTGTACTAGACAGTCGGGAAGTCGTCGTGCTAAGACTCCAAAGGACCAACACACCAGAACAGCAACCATCGTCGATAAAGGGAGTTGTAGATTGGAAAGATCAAACCTTGAACCACACGAACGAAGACGGACAAAAAACTGGATCCGAAGAGATCCACGAAGACCAGCACCAATCGAATCTCATGAGATCCGACGGCGACACACCTCCACACATCCTCCGACAACGCTATTCGCACCATCAAAGTGGGGATAGGACGTGGGAGACATTATTGCTACCGAGGGACATCGCCGCCGCCACACAGCCCCAAGCAAGACGTTCAACCTAGCAAAAACAAGAACGGGATCCCTCCCGCCGGCGGATGTCTGAGATTCTCCGCACCTCCATAGGCCAAAGGCCATCGGAGGCGGGGCGGATCCGCGGCAGCGCTGACGGGAGGAGGAAGGAGACCCTCCATAGGCCAAAGGCCATCGGAGGCGGGGCGGATCCGCGGCAGCGCTGACGGGAGGAGGAAGGAGACGTTTCTTGTGGAGGAGGAAAGGGTCCTGAATAGTTTTCTTTCATGAAATAATGTTCTCTTAACGCAGGTATCATTCTCATGCATCAATTTGTTGTGGCCATGGTTACAACATGGGAGCAATGGAGTTTGGCATCAGCAGATTGGAACGCGCACGAGTTTATGTCCCGAGTTGGGGTAGTGAGCATGTAGGCTATTTGCGATTGAACTTCCTCTGTAAACTAATGTAAGATGTTCTTGTGTCGAACTATAAAAACATCTTACATTAGTTTACAGACGCTGTAATAAACATGGCATGTGCGCATCTATGATGTAGAGGCCAGGCAATATATTTCCAAGTTTTTTTATAAAGTATTTCCTCCGTCCGAAAATACTTGTCATCGAAATGGATAAAAAGAGATGTATCTAGAACTAAAATACGTCTAGATACATTCTTTTTTATCCATTTTGATGACAAGTATTTCCGGACAGAGGGAGTACATACAACATGTTTCATTTTTTTATGTGCTTTGGTTTTAGGTATAAGTTTTTGTGACATAGCAGTGTGAAAAAACGTTTTGTGGCATAGTAGACACGTGTTAAGCATCAATGGTGCCAATTTCAGTAATCAGATAGCGAAAACAGCCAAACATAGGTAGGTTGCAGTTGCATACGGAACACTAGTACCAGAGTAGTCTATTTGTGCATGAATGGTTGGGGTTGTCTAATTATTTTCGCTACGAATAGGAGTAGGACATGACCATACGTCATCCATAATATTACACATGATGCGGATGTTACAACACACTCCAACAACCATGATAAGGGAAAGGAAGAGGTTAAGAGAGACGTAACTGTAACTTTGTATTGTGGCATTTAACTTCGAAATGAAATGCATTTTTTTCCAACTCAATTGTGAATTCTCAATTTACTACTACACGTCTGTGTTGGGGTATCCATGTCAACAATATTAGTTACTCCCTCCGTCCCATAATGTAAGACGTTTTTTGACTCTAGTATAGTGTCAAAAAACGTCTTACATTATGAGACGGAGGGAATAGAATTTAAAGGAACTGAGGTAGTCTTCCTTCTGCTGAATGAGTCACGTGCACCAATTCAGGGATGCATGATCAGCTAAGCCTTCAGTTAGGTCCAACGAATGGCCATGCTTCATATCAACCACACACCTGGCGAATCATGATGCGGGTGTGTGGTCATCTCAAGATAACCACACACCTGGCGAAGCTCTTCCATGTATATCCATCAATTTCTCTTCATATCTTCTCGAGTTATTTGTCTTCTTCACAGATTGATACCAGACAGGCACGTCTGAGACGGGCATTATAGTTTCTCAGCCTTCAGTTCTTTCGTACGACTGTATATACACCTTTTAGCTCTTCGCATATATACATGCTCGTATGAGCATATGAATGATGCCATCAAGACAGTGAACTGTGGTGAGCGCTAGCTGATAGATGGGAGGGTGGGTTGGCTGAAGCCGAGGCCGGAAACCCCATCTAGGGAACCAGGTGCAACATGTTTTACTTGTCCATACCGCCTGATATGACGGAGGAGCCGGGCGAGGAAAGTGCTGTGGCAAATGGTCGAGGTGTCGCATACCACAGTGACATGCCGGCGTGCCCTTGTGATAGCCACATTCATTAGCCTGCTGTCGCCCATGAACCCTACAGCTCCCAATGGGTTTGATCGAACCTATAAACCAGCAGAAGGATAAACATTACTACAAGTAGGTTAAAACTCATGGAGTATGAAATGATTGTGGCCCGATCAGCGACTGCCCTTATAATCAATTGCTTCATTCAGTGTTGTATTTGGGTGACATATTCATCAGAAAGATGTATGGTACCGTGCAGTGCTTACCATTGATAGGACCACCGCATCTGCCTCCCTCCCTTGGAAGCTATCTACTGTTGAAACCTCAACCCCAGAAAGCCCTGGATATTCTTCTAACTTCTCTCTTAATAATTGAACTTGAGCAATGTAGGGTGACTGGATGGCTATCTCATTTGGAGACACTCCTGCAATCATGATAGTAATATGTTCGTAAGTTCAAAAATCTGAGTGTAAAAGTTAGGGCCATGTTTGACCAGTGAATGAAAAATGCTGAATAATTATCCTAATATGTTAAAGCAAACAATACTAAGGATCAAAGGATTATGCAACAAAGATTATACAATACTGATGCGGTGTTCAATATAAGGAAGTAAAAGATAAGTATATACCACAATGCACAAGATTGAGAACGTGCTGTGTAACTATGTCTGCTTCTCCATCATTATAAAATGATCCTGTGCCAGCAGGGTCTAAATGCTCCACACAATCAACGTTTAGAATTCCATATGGCATTCGGGTATCAAGTAAAAGCAGTGGGCACCGTGTTATCCAAGTATCCTGAAATCATAAGGTACAACTTGAGTCCAACTTACACAGTAACAATACAGGAGTGCATATAATGCATTCATGGCAAAAAAAAATCCTAAATATCGAATGCACAAATTTCAAATGAGTAGACACAACAAATAGATGCAAGACATTCCTGGTTGGTTCTAGAAGGAGTTCCAGACCTACTACATGTTCCACATGTAACACTCAAATGAACATTTACCACCACCATCCAAATGTGATGTATAAAAATTCATCCCACCTTATCTGTGGCACTATGGATCTTGGCGTCACGCTTCACGCCTCCGCCGACACCGCCTTCACCGCCTACTCCGATGCAGACTGGGCGGGTTGCCCTGACATCCGTCTCTCCACTTCAGGCTACTGTGTCTACCTTGGACCCTCATTTATCTCATGGTCGTCTAAGCGGCAGCCTACGGTCTCTCGTTCGATCTTTGAGGCTGAGTATCGTCGCGGTGGCCAACACCGTCGCCCGAGTGTTCGTGGCTTCGCCAGCTGCTTGAGAGCTCTCTTGCCACTGACCGGCCGTGCCACGGTGGTCTACTGCGACAACGTCTCAGCGGTCTACCTCTCCGCTAACCCGGTGCATCATCGACGGACCAAGCATATTGAGTTGGATATTCCTTTTGTTCGGGAATAGGTGGCCCTTGGCCATATTCGTGTTTTACACGTCCCTACTTCCCAACAATTTGCCGATATCATGACCAAGGGCTTGCCTACGGCGTCACTTGAGGAGTTCCGGTCCAGTCTCTGCGTCAGCCGCCGTGCCGCTTCGACTGCAGGGGGGAGGGGGGTGTTCAGTATATGTGGTGGTTATGTGCATACTGTGTATTGGGCCTGCCTCCTAGTTCCTTGTATAGTTGAGGTCCGTGGCCCACCTTTGTACATCATATATCGTGCCTATGCACGAAGAGCAATACATCGTGCAATCATAATCTCATAAAGCGCGACCCGCCCTCGGTGAACAAGCGGCGGCGGTGGTGCAGCTCGGGCGCGACCCCGCCCTCCCAGCGGAGCAAGTGGCAGCGGTGCCACCGCTCGGGCGCGACCCCGCCCACCCAGAGGAGCAAGCAGCCGCGGCGGCGCGCAACACGGGCTCGCAACACAGGCGTGTGCGACGGCAGCGTGCACCACAGGCCGACGACGGCCTCTTCCTCCTATGGTGCTCTTCCCATCCGCGTGCATGACCCAGTCGCCTCCTCCTCCTCTGGTGCTCGACCCTACGGTTGCCCGGCGGTTGCGGCACCACCGGCCGATGGCGACGAGCTGTCCTCTTCCCCCCTTCGAGCCTAGAGGCCATGGCCAGCGACGCCTCTGCTGCAGTTCTCGCAAGGTTTGGAGCTGATTGCATTTTGGACTTTTGCCCGAAGGGTGTCTATATGCAAAACTGCCAGGGACTATTTGGTAAATTCTTATCACATCTTGTCATCACATGTGAGCCCCACATGTCATAATCGAGATTAAAATGATCAAAAGCGACCGATCAGTGTTTTCTGCAAAAGATTAGGCCGAGAATTAGTGGTTTACGGCAGAAATTCGCAAACCGGTGTGTTCTGCAAACCTATGCGTCAATGTGGTGGTTTTCATAATTCACTCTAGTGACTGAGTCTGGACTTTGTGTCCTAGCTCAAGGAGGAATAGGTTGGCCTAGGGGGCAGAACTCTTAGGACTTGGTGTCTAAATCTTCTCCAACGACGTATTGTGCCAACAATCTGAACTTTAGGAATTACATCTTGCGTTTGAGATTTCCACTAGTTCAATTTACATGCTAGTGCTTTATAGGCAAGCGTAGCTTAAACTCGTTTAAAAAATCAACTTTTTTTAGAAAAAAGTCTATCCAGCCTCCCCCTTTTACGTGTCTATTTGGCTATGTAGAAATGATGTTGTTTTTGACAGGAAATAATGTTCTTTTTTTTGCGAGAGAAATTTCCAATCTATTCATCAATCATGGCAGCACAGAGAACACAAGAAGTAATAAAAATTACAACTAGGTCTATGGACCACCTAGCGACGACTACAAGCACTGGAGCGAGCCGAAGGCGCCACGTCATCGCCCTCCATCACCGAGTCGGGCAAACCTTGTTGTACTAGGCAGTCGGGAAGTAAATGCGTGCTAAGACTCCAAAGGACCAACACACCAGAACAGCAACCATCGTCGATAAAGGGAGTTGTAGATTGGAAAGATCAAACCTTGAACCACACGAACGAAGACGGACAAAAAACTGGATCCGAAGAGATCCACCGAAGACCAGCACCAATCGAATCTCATGAGATCCGACGGCGACACACCTCCACACATCCTCCGACAACGCTATTCGCACCATCGAAGTGGGGATAGGACGTGGGAGACATTATTGCTACCGAGGGACATCGTCGCCGCCACACAGCCCCAAGCAAGACGTTCAACCTAGCAAAAACAAGAACGGGATCCCTCCCGCCGGCGGATGTCTGAGATTCTCCGCACCTCCATAGGCCAAAGGCCATCGGAAGCGGGGCGGATCCGCGGCAGCGCTGACGGGAGGAGGAAGGAGACCCTCCATAGGCCAAAGGCCATCGGAGGCGGGGCGGATCCGCGGCAGCTGACGGAGGAGGAAGGAGACGCGTTTCTTGTGGAGGAGGAAAGGGTCCTGAATAGTTTTCTTTCATGAAATAATGTTCTCTTAACGCAGGTATCATTCTCATGCATCAATTTGTTGTGGCCATGGTTACAACATGGGAGCAATGGAGTTTGGCATCAGCAGATTGGAACGCGCACTGAGTTTATGTCCCGAGTTGGGGTAGTGAGCATGTAGGCTATTTGCGATTGAACTTCCTCTGTAAACTAATGTAAGATGTTCTTGTGTTGAACTATAAAAACATCTTACATTAGTTTACAGACGCTAATAAACATGGCATGTGCGCATCTATGATGTAGAGGCCAGGCAATATATTTCCAAGTTTTTTTATAAAGTATTTCATCGTCAGAAAATCTTTATCGTGAAATGGATAAAAGAGATGTATCTGTAACTAAAATACGTCTGAATACATTCTTTTTATCCATTTGATAACAATATTCGAACGAAGAGACATACAACATGTTTCATTTTTTTTATGTGCTTTGGTTTTAGATATAAGTTTTTGTGACATAGCAGTGTGAAAAAACGTTTTGTGGCATAGTAGACACGTGTTAAGCATCAATGGTGCCAATTTCAGTAATCAGATAGCGAAAACAGCCAAACATAGGTAGGTTGCAGTTGCATACGGAACACTAGTACAAGAGTAGTCTATTTGTGCATGAATGGTTGGGGTTGTCTAATTATTTTCGCTACGAATAGGAGTAGGACATGACTATACGTCATCCATAATATTACACATGATGCGGATGTTACAACACACTCCAACAACCATGATAAGGGAAAGGAAGAGGTTAAGAGAGACGTAACTGTAACTTTGTATTGTGGCATTTAACTTCGAAATGAAATGCATTTTTTTCCAACTCAATTGTGAATTCTCAATTTACTACTACACGTCTGTGTTGGGGTATCTATGTCAACAATATTAGTTACTCATAAAATCGTAATGTAAGGCGTTTTTGGCTACAGTGTAGTGTCAAAAAAACGCCTTACATTATGAACGGAGGAATAATTTAAAGGAACTGAGGTAGTCTTCCTTCTGCTGAATGAGTCACGTGCACCAATTCAGGGATGCATGATCAGCTAAGCCTTCAGTTAGGTCCAACGAATGGCCATGCTTCATATCAACCACACACCTGGCGAACCACATGGCACAGGTGTGTGGTCATCTCAAGATAACCACACACCTGGCGAAGCTCTTCCATGTATATCCACCAATTTCTCTTCATATCTTCTCGAGTTATTTGTCTTCTTCACAGATTGATACCAGACAGGCACGTCTGAGACGGGCATTATAGTTTCTCAGCCTTCAGTTCTTTCGTACGACTGTATATACACCTTTTAGCTCTTCGCATATATACATGCTCGTATGAGCATATGAATGATGCCATCAAGACAGTGAACTGTGGTGAGCGCTAGCTGATAGATGGGAGGGTGGGTTGGCTGAAGCCGAGGCCGGAAACCCCATCTAGGGAACCAGGTGCAACATGTTTTACTTGTCCATACCGCCTGATATGACGGAGGAGCCGGGCGAGGAAAGTGCTGTGGCAAATGGTCGAGGTGTCGCATACCACAGTGACATGCCGGCGTGCCCTTGTGATAGCCACATTCATTAGCCTGCTGTCGCCCATGAACCCTACAGCTCCCAATGGGTTTGATCGAACCTATAAACCAGCAGAAGGATAAACATTACTACAAGTAGGTTAAAACTCATGGAGTATGAAATGATTGTGGCCCGATCGGCGACTGCCCTTATAATCAATTGCTTCATTCAGTGTTGTATTTGGGTGACATATTCATCAGAAAGATGTATGGTACCGTGCAGTGCTTACCATTGATAGGACCACCGCATCTGCCTCCCTCCCTTGAAAGCTATCTACTGTTGAAACCTCAACCCCAGAAAGCCCTGGATATTCTTCTAACTTCTCTCTTAATAATTGAACTTGAGCAATGTAGGGTGACTGGATGGCTATCTCATTTGGAGACACTCCTGCAATCATGATAGTAATATGTTCGTAAGTTCAAAAATCTGAGTGTAAAAAGTTAGGGCCATGTTTGACCAGTGAATGAAAAATGCTGAATAATTATCCTAATATGTTAAAGCAAACAATACTAAGGATCAAAGGATTATGCAACAAAGATTATACAATACTGATGCGGTGTTCAATATAAGGAAGTAAAAGATAAGTATATACCACAATGCACAAGATTGAGAACGTGCTGTGTAACTATGTCTGCTTCTCCATCATTATAAAATGATCCTGTGCCAGCAGGGTCTAAATGCTCCACACAATCAACGTTTAGAATTCCATATGGCATTCGGGTATCAAGTAAAAGCAGTGGGCACCGTGTTATCCAAGTATCCTGAAATCATAAGGTACAACTTGAGTCCAACTTACACAGTAACAATACAGGAGTGCATATAATGCATTCATGGCAAAAAAATCCTAAATATCGAATGCACAAATTTCAAATGAGTAGACACAACAAATAGATGCAAGACATTCCTGGTTGGTTCTAGAAGGAGTTCCAGACCTACTACATGTTCCACATGTAACACTCAAATGAACATTTACCACCACCATCCAAATGTGATGTATAAAAATTCATCCCACCTTATTTTGTTGGATTGTCAATCTTTTGTGTTTGTATTTGTACCCATGCATATGATGAAAGATTGATCGTGGTTACATATAATGTGATGTATAAAAAGTTGTGTCAGCCAGTGGTTGTATTGTTGTTACTGTTGGATATAAGTTCCTTTATCCGATAATAGTGAAACCCAGGCTCAGGCCTGAGGGTCGTATATAAAAGAAATGAAAAGTGGGTACTGACGGTTCCCATCTGTAATATTTGGTGACTGAGTGGACGTGACCATTTCAATAAGGGGCTGGAAGGGTATGGCCAAATTTCCTTAGAAATGCAGGATGAAATTTAATATCGTATTAAACTTCTAAAAGAAAGAATATGATCTTCTTATCCTCCAAGTTGAGTAAAACCGTGATGGCTGGTAAAATAAATGTGTATGTAGGTCTTTCTCCCCAATAACTCAGAATAAATTGGGTCCTAAATTATCTTCGGCAACCACAGCTTGAATGCCATAATAAAATTGATAAAGATAAACACTTCAATAGGTCTAATCAACGTTTCTAAATGTGTAATCACTAAGCATAACAAAAAAGAAGGGAGTGGGGCATACTAGCCCAGTAAATACACGATCACATGATACCTTAAGACAAGAACATTATAATGCTAATGATGCATCTAAAATGCGCTTCAGTTGAAATAAACACGTTTAGAAACTGCTTAAGGAAACTGTGGTGAAATATACCAAGTAGTGTGTATGCTTCTAGTAGTATAATCATCTGTCGAAGTAATTTACTATAATCTAAATATCTACAATTACAGTGTTGACCAAAGTTACACTCTTAAAAAAGTAGTGAACCAATGAGCTAGGGAAGGGTTAAAGGCCAAACAGTATATAATTCAGATTCACCAAACATGGGGTAAATTTATTCAATGATGTCTGATCTGAACTTATAATTAGACCCAATCCTGAGTGAAGTCCATGGCTTTTCTTTTTGGTAAAGGATTTCCCACGTGATAGTCAAGTTCAGTCCTGAACACTGACCAAAAAACATAGACATACCATGCAATTGACCTGACACCTGAAACATTAAGTATATATACCTTTACAACTGGAGAGTCGGCAAGAAGATGTGAAGCAACAGAATGAGAAGACTGGAGTAACCCCTGATACATCTCTTTAGATGCCCAACTGGCTATTGAATCATGCATTCTATGCTGGACTGTCAGTCTTGTAGTAAGTAATCCATCATGCAACAATGAAGCCCTTTCCATCATAGATTTACCAAGCCCACCTTCCAGGGCCTTCCTTGACAATATGGCAGGTGCAAGTTGGCAATGATCACCCGCAAGAATACAACGTTTTCCCTGCAGTATGGGAATCCAGCAAGAGGGCTCAATTCCTTGACCTGCTTCATCTATAATTACCAAGTCAAAACAACCAGTTTTCCTGATAAGTGGATCGGCTGCTCCTGTGTTAGTAGAAAGCACAACCTGTGCATCAGATAGCACTTCCATGATCGTTTCTTTTTCTTTCATTTCCAGATCCCTCCCAAGTTGCTTCAGAAGTTGACGAATGCCTGCAGCTAAAGAATCGTCCTCTATGCAGTCCCTCAAGTCCTTTCTTAAGTCAGTTCTCTTTCTCTCAAGCTCCTTCCTAAACTGACCAAGCCTTCCATTTACAATCTCTGCCAAGGACTTCGAAGTAACCGATGGTGATATCCGAGCAGGGTTTCCAACTCGCACAATGTTTAAGCCAGTTCTTGACAACCTTTCAACCATGTTATCGACTGCCGCATTGCTTGGAGCTGTCACAAGGACACTTTCACCCTGTCGGACAGCACGTATAATGAGTTCCGTGAGCAAAACTGTCTTGCCCGTGCCAGGAGGCCCCTGGATGACTAGAACAGGCCTCTTCTTGTTCAGGCCTAATGAGAGAGCCCTTAACTGGGAGTCATCAAATGCACACCTCTCTGATAGCCTTGGATCAGGCAGACTTGATTCATCCCAATCAATCAGGCAATTTTGCTCCATCTTCATGACATCTTTGCTGTCACCGAACAGAGTAGCTACCACATCAATGGAAGCATTACTTTTCAGCAAACCATTCCTTTGAAGCAGCATCAATGCTTCAAGATTCCGCTGCCAAATAAAAAATACTTGGGTGAATTATATGAACTTATCACTCATGTTATTAAGCCAAGAATAATACAATCAACGGGAACCCCAATTTCACTGTTCTTTCTTAAGGCTAAAAAATCCTTTGTTCTGGTTTTCCCCATTTCATGCCACTCCGATATACAATATATGACAGAAACAGAACATGATTGCAGATCATAAAGCGAAAGGATTATGCTTAAATAAATATGTAAGAGCCAGAATATAGTTGCTCCTGGCAAGGAAGTTTCAGAAAGCTTAATAGTAATATGCTGGAAGAAGCCAACCATTCAATGTTGATGTGCATAATTTGAATACCTCATAAGTAAGTGCATCAGCCAATCCCTGTATCCGGTCAATGCGCACACTTTTCCCAAATAACCTGGAGAAGGTTGGGTCACCATGGCGAGATTCCAGAGCCACAGTTATGCTGCAACCGTCCTCCCCGAGATTATAAAGAAAGCCTTGCATGCAAGAAGTGGCTCCCTCACCACGGCTATTACATGTTCTCACACAAACCATGTCCCCAGGTGACAGAGTGGTTGGAGGCAGCTTGTGTTCACCTTCAATTCTGAATAGAACCAAATGTAGACCTCCCAATCCTACATGCAGGGATAACAGAAAACAGTGTCTTACTCAATTTTCCAAAGTAACTGAAGATAAAATCTTAACATGCGGAGAAAAGAAAGTAGCCAAGTTTAGCTCTCTCACCAGTTGAGCTGCTGATGACACTCAAGTTGCAAATGGTGTCACACTGCTCCTGCTGAGCCTGTCCATGGGTCACCAAGTACTCAACTGGCTTGGATGGCTTGGAATTGTTGTCGAGCATAGTGGTGGCATTCAACTCCTCCTGTGTAAACTCCAGCTCCGCATCTCGCTCGATGCGCAGTAGCTCTGACATATGCCTCACAAAGTCTTCAATCCTATCCTGCATCAGCCTTACCTTCTTGAGGCTTATGCCGATGCTACTGTGAACTGCTTTAGTTCGTGGTGTCGTCCTGCGCACAGCTGCCCGGTGATGAGTAGAATTGGCCATTTCCTTCAACAGCTTCCATGTCTGCGTGGAGCGCCAGTCGAAGATGAGCTCCTGGTTCTGATAACTCAGCAGGACACCACGGAGCTCACGCTGGAAATGGTCGAAAAGGGTGGGGTAGTGTGTACAGGCCTTGAAGCAGAGTGCCTCCAGACCCTTGGGCATGGGGATGGATGAGAGATAAGGCTGTGCCTGGATCACAAACCCAAGCTGGCCTTCTGCTGATCCCCAATTCATAGTCAATGCTGCTGTGGTGAGGTCCGCCATGTCACCCTGAAGCTCGGCCGAAGCGAATTTGGATGCCATAGACTGCATCCCTGCCTTAGCCACTCCACCACACACCGGCCAAGCTCCTTCCGCCCTAGTGGATCGCCGTTCTCATACAGCGTCCCTACCCTTATGGACGCCTCCTCCACCGACGGCACGCAGCCGCCTTGTTCTTGCCCTCCCTCGACCGTCCTCCTCTGCCTCCTCCTCCTAGTCCTGCCATTGCTACCGGCAGGTCGAGATGCACCTTTGCTGGGACTCAACGGCGTGGCACGTACACTCCTTTGCCTGGAAGAAGAGGAGGCATCCTGCGACCGTGCCGGCGACGGTGTTGACGGAGAGGAAGGAGCGGCAGCAACGAACGTGACCCTTCTCCTGCTGGGGAGCTTCTTGGCAGCGCCAGAAGAAAACAAGAACCTAGAGGAAAAGAGATCAAGAGACATGCCGTTGCTCCACGGTCCCGGCTGCCGGCGGAGGCGGTGGCGCGGGGCAGCGGGGGAAGAGGCGAGGAGGCGAGAGCGGGAAGGAAGCGAGGGGCTGACCGGTGACTCGGCTCAGCCTCGGCGGGTGAAATCCTCCCTGGCCCTGGGTCAAGAGGAGGAGACGGCCGGTGGAGAGTGGGTGACTGGTGGCGCAGGGCGCGGCTACGTTAGCACCGCAGGCAAGTAAAGTGCCGTCCCCGGCTCTGGCTTCGCGCGGCTGGCGCCCACGTCGCCCCCGCCCAGTTTCCATGGTCCCAAAAGCCCCTGACAGCGCCCATCGGATCGGCTTCGGCTTCGCGCTTGCTGTCCAACCAACGCATGGCGCGCGATCCGGCTGTCCACGCAGGCGCCGTCGCGTCCAGATGCAGATGCAGATTCACCGGTCCGGCAGGGCTGATTCCGTTCGTCCAAAATCAGCGAGGCAAAGCGTCCGTGGATCCTGATGGACCACAATAAAATGAGACAAAGAATCGCGGGAATGCACGGCCAGCTTTCTCTCCGCGGGCTGGCTGGCTGGCTGGCTGGCTGGCTGGCAGGCATTAGAGCGAACACCTTACCGGCGTCGCGGTCGGGGTGGGGACGGCAGTCGGAAGTCGGAACCTCCCGCGCTGCTCTGGGCTTTGGACTTGTGGCGACGGCACGTTTGCGAGGCTGCTGCGCCGCTCAAGGGCGCTCTTGGGAGGCGGTCGGCGGTGGCCGGCTGCTGCCGAGCCGCGCTACGTGAGCTGGCCGTGCGCGAGGAGCATCTGAGAGCAGGTTTTTAGCCAGATCGAGCAACTCGTCGGCATCGCTCAACGCTTCTATTGTTTAGGAAAATATTTTATGTAACAAAATCATTTTTCTGATACAAATAGTACGATAGTATGAATAGCCAATTATTCAGAAAGTTGTTTTCACCTTGAGCGTAAAAAATACATAAATATCATGAGATATTTTCACCTTGTGTTAAAAAAATTGTTTATACTTTTTTGAACACGCAAGCGCTCATACATACGCGCATACATTTCCCTTGTGAACGCACACACGCACACCCTGCCCTTATGAACACCTTCGAGAGACTGGGCTGGCATATGATCTTGAAACAACTATTGTCCGTTGCTAAAAAAAATCCTACACTCCCGGAAAATAACTAGATATAAAAAAAAACTCATTACACTTCCTTTTAACACAGTACAAACACAAGCGTTAACACATACACATATACACCCACCCATATGAACGCAGCAGGCACACTGTACCCCCATGAGCACGTCCGAGAGAGTGGGTGATGTCTACTACGCAACTTTATTCTTGTAGACTCATGTTGGGCCTCCAAGCGCAGAGTTTTGTAAAACAGTAGCAATTTTCCCTTAAGTGGATGACCTAAGTTTTATCAATCCGTGAGAGGTGTAAGATGAAGGTGGTCTCTCTCAAACGACCCTGCAACCAAATATAAGAAATCTCTTGTGTCCCCAACACACCCAATACAATGGCAAATTGTATAGGTGCACTAGTTCGGCGAAGAGATGGTGATAAAAGTGTAATATTGATTGTAGAAATATATTTTTATAATCTGAATAAATAAAAACAGTAAGGTAGCAAATAGTAAACGGGCACAAAAACGGTGTTGCAATGCTTGAAAACATGGCCTAGGGTCCGTACTTTCGCTAGTGCAATCTCTCAACAGTGCTAACATAGTTGGATCATATGATTATCCCTCAAAATGTAATAAAGAATCACTCCCGAGTTCCTATTAGCGGAGAACAAAAGATAGGTATTGTTTGTAGGGTACGAGGCCACCTCAAAGATATTCTTTCCGTTCGATCTATTCAAGAGTTCGTACTAAAATAGCACGAAGCTATTTTTCCGTTCGATCTATCCTAGAGTTCGTACTAGAATAACACCAAAGCAAATTCATATTTATAATACTCAATCCACACAAAGAACTATAAAGAGACCCCGAACTTTCCGTCGGAGAAAAACGTGCATCAACCCCTATGCATAGATTACCCCAATATCACCGCGGGAATCCGCGAGTTGAATGCCATAACATATATCAAGTGAATCAATAAGATACCCCAATTGTCACCTCAAGTATTCATACCGCAAGACATATATCATGTGTTCTCATCTCTGAATATTCAATCCGACAAGACAAAACTTCAAAGGGTAAAGATTCAATTCATCATAACAAGAGTATAGAGGTTCAAAACATCATATGGTCCGACTATATTAACAAAGCCTGTCGGTGTCAAAACCGGCGGATATCGGGTAGGGGGTCCCGAACTGTGCGTCTAGGCGGATGGTAACAGGAGACAAGGGACACGATGTTTTTACCCATGTTCGGGCCCTCTCGATGGAGGTAATACCCTACTCCTGCTTGATTAATATTGATGATATGGGTAGTACAAGAGTAGATCTACCACGAGATCAAGGAGGCTAAACCCTAGAAGCTAGCCTATGGTATGATTGTTGTTAGATCCTCTGGACTAAAACCCTCCGGTTTATATAGACACCGGATAGGTTAGGGTTACACAGAGTCGGTTACAATGGTAGGATATCTACATATCCGTATCGCCAAGCTTGCCTTCCATGCCAAGGAAAGTCCCATCCGGACATCTTCAATCTTGTATCTTCATAGTCTTGGAGTCCGGCCGCGATGATAGTTCGGCTATCCGGACACCCCCTAGTCCAGGACTCCATCAGTAGCCCCTGAACCAGGCTTCAATGACGACGAGTCCGGCACACATATTGTCTTCGGCATTGCAAGGCGGGTTCCTCATCCGAGTACTTCATAGAAGGTTTTGAACACAAAGATAGTGTCCGGCTCTGCAAAACAAGTTCCACATTCCACCGTAGAGAGAATAATTTTTGCACAGATCTGCTGACGTGTTCCGCGGCGTGACATCACACCACGACCAGGCCTTTATATCTATCATTTTTTACTGTTCCACTTCAGCGCGTTTAGCGAGGCGGTTTCCCTGACACGTCTTATCAAAGCATAGATCGTGCCCCCTTTATTCCGGGATTCCCATCAATACGGACGTGGGTAACCCAACCGTGCCCGTTGGCACGCCTCCTCTGTAACACCCCGGATGTAACTTTCCATATTTGTAACTCCAACTCTTGCCATTTTCGGCTTTGTGATATGATATTCCCTCCGTGGTTGGGTTTTTCTTCATTTTTGCATTTTGTCCATGTAATGCATCTCATATCATGCCATCATGTGTATCTCATTTGCATACGTGCTCGTCTCATGATTCCGAGCATTTTCCCCGTTGTCCGTTTTGCAATCCGGCACTCCTTTGTCCCTCGGCATCCCCTTTTACGTTTTTCCGTGAGCGGGTACTAAACTTTCTCGGAATGGACCGAGGTTTGTCAAGTGGCCTTGGTACACCATCGGTAGACCACCTGTCAAGTTTCGGGTCATTTGGAGCTCGTTTGGTACTCCAACGGTTAACCGCACTCTCGCAATGGCCTCTTTTGAGTTGCAGCCCAACACCCCTTCAAAATGGCCCAATAACCCTCTAAGTCACTTCCATGTCCATCGCCATTCGATCACGATCGTGTGGGCGAAAACCGTGCTCAATTTGGAGCTCCCTAGCCTCCTCTACCTCTATTTAAACACCCCCCATTTCCAAATCCCGGATCATTCCTACCCTACCCTAGCCCCGCTCCTCTTCGCGCCGGACACGTCCGGGCCGAGACAGCGTCATGCGCCGCCAGCCAACATGATGCGCCACGTGGGCGTGCCCGCCGCCCGCCGCCCGCGGCCGGGGCCAGGAAACCCTCCGGCAGCCCGGCGCGCCCTGCGCCCGCCCGCGCCCGCGCCCGACCGGCGCCGCCCCGCCACCGCCGCCCGCGCCGCCCCCTCGTCGCCCGGCCGCCTCGCCTCACGCCGCGCCGCCGCCGCCTCGCCGCCCGGCCCGGCCTCGCTCGGCGGCTCCCTCGCCTTCCTCCTCCTCGGCGCCCGCTCCGGCGGCATCCGCCGGACTTCGCCTCGAGTCAAGCGACGGATCCGATCTAGATCCAGATCCGAGCCGGTTGACTTTCCCCTCCCCGAAATTCCTCTATTCTGTCAGTATTTTGTTGCATTTTTATCATGCCATAACTTTGCACCCGTTGCTCCGTTTCGGGCGTGTAGCATACCTAAATGTTCGACTCGATGAGTATATCATTTAATATCATTGCATCAATTTCATTTGAGGTCGTCTTGATGCCCGAAATGCTGTTAGAAGAGGGCTATGTGATGTTAGTTTCAGATTCTTATCAGAACATGCACTTTTGTCATTTTTGCCATGATTGTGAAGGAAATATGCCCTAGAGGCAATAATAAAGTTATTATTTATTTCCTCATATCATGATAAATGTTTATTATTCATGCTAGAATTGTATTAACAGGAAACATAATACATGTGTGAATACATAAACCTCTGAGTGTCACTAGTATGCCTCTACTTGACTAGCTCGTTAATCAAAGATGGTTGTGTTTCCTAACCATGAACAAGGAGTTGTTATTTGATTAACGGGATCACATCATTGGTTGAATGATCTGATTGACATGACCCATTCCATTAGCATAGCACCTGATCGTATAGTTTGTTGCTAGTGCTTTTCTTCATGACTTATACATGTTCCTATGACTATGAGATTATGCAACTCCCGTTTGCACGAGGAACACTTTGGGTGCTACCAAACGTCACAACGTAATCGGGTGATTATAAAGGTACATTACAGGTGTCTCCGAAGGTACATGTTGAGTTGGCATATTTCGAGATTAGGATTTGTCACTCCGATTGCTCGGAGAGGTATCTCTGGGCCCTCTCGGTAATGCACATCACATAAGCCTTGCAAGCATTGCAACTAATGTGTTAGTTGTGAGATGATGTATTACGAAGCGAGTAAAGAGACTTGCCGGTAACGAGATTGAACTAGGTATTGGATACCGACGATCGAATCTCGGGCAAGTAACATACCGATGACAAAGGGAACAACGTATGTTGTTATGCGGTCTGACCGATAAAGATCTTCGTAGAATATGTAGGAGCCAATATGGGCATCCAGGTCCCGCTATTGGTTATTGACGGAGAGGTGTCTCGGTCATGTCTACATAGTTCTCGAACCCGTAGGGTCCGCACGCTTAACGTTTCGATGGCGGTTACTATGAGTTTTATGATGTTTCTGTACCGAAGGTTGTTCGAGTCCCGGATGAGATCACGGACGTGACGAGGAGTCTCGAAATGGTCGAGACATAAAGATTCATATATTGGAAGTCTATGTTTGGACATCGGAAGTGTTCCGGGTGAAATTGGGAATTTTACCAAATCCGGAGGTTACCGAACCCCGGAATGCTAATGGGCCAACATGGGCCTTAGTGGAAAGGAGAAAAGGGGGCCCAAGTGCTGGCACCTTTCCCCTTCCCTAGTCCTATTAGGACTAGGAGAAGGCGCCCCCTCTCTCCCTTCCCACTTGGGGAAACCTAGTTGGACTAGGATTGGGGGAATCCTACTCCTAGTAGGAGTAGGAAACCCTGGTGCGCCTCCTCTCCTTGGCCGGCCAGCCCCTCCCTTCCCTCCTTTATATCTGAGGCAGGGGCACCCCATGACACACAAGTTGATCCTTGAGATCTTTCCTTAGCCGTGTGCGGTGCCCCTTCCACCAAATTACACCTCGATTATACCGTTACGGAGCTTAGGCGAAGCTTCTGCGTCGGTGGAACATCATCATCGTCACCACGCCGTCGTCTTGTGAAACTCTCCCTCAACACTCGGCTGGATCGGAGTTCGAGGGACGTCATCGAGCTGAGCGTGTGCAGAACTCGGAGGTGCCGTGACGTTCGGTACTTGGATCGGTTGGATCGTGAAGAAGCACGACTACTTCCTCTACGTTGCGTCAACGCTTCCGTTGCTGGTCTACTGAGGGTGCGTGAACAACACTCTCATCTCGTTGCTATGCATCACCATGATCTTGCGTGATCGTAGGAAAATTTTGAAATTACTACGTTTCCCAACAGTGGCATCCGAGCCTAGGTTTTTATGGTTTGATGATATGCACGAGTAGAACACAAGTGAGTTGTGGACGATACAAGTCATACTGCCTACCAAAGATGTCATACTTTGGTTCAGCGGTATTGTTGAATGACGATCCAGACCAACCTTACGCGTACTCTTACGCGAGACCGGTTCCCTCGACGTGCTTTGCACATAGATGGCTTGTGGAAGACTGTCTCTCCAACTTTAGTTGAACCGAGTGGCTACGCCCGTCCTTGAGAAGGTTAAAGCGGAGTCTATTTGTGAAATATCGTTGTGGTTTTGATGCGTAGGTGAGATTGGTTCTTGCTTAAGCCCGTAGCAGCCACGTAAAATTTGCAACAACAAAGTAGAGGACGTCTAACTTGTTTTTGCAGGGCATGTTGTGATGTGATATGGTCTAGACATGATGCTGAATTTTATTGTATGAGATGATCATGTTTTGTAACCGGTTATCGGCAATCGGCAGAGCCATATGGTTGTCGCTTTATTGTATGCAATGCAATCGCCTGTAATGCTTTACTTTATCACTAAGCGGTAGCGATAGTCGTAGAAGCATAAGTTTGGCGAGACGACAACGATGCTACGATGGAGATCAAGGTGTCGCGCCGGTGACGATCGTGATCATGACGGTGCTTCGGAGATGGAGATCACAAGCACAAGATGATGATGGCCATATCATATCACTTATATTGATTGCATGTGATGTTAATCCTTTATGCATCTTATCTTGCTTTGATTGACGGTAGCATTATAAGATGATCCCTTACTAAATTATCAAGAAGTGTTCTCCCGAGTATGCACCGCTATGAAAGTTCTTCGTACTTTGAGACACCACGTGATGATCGGGTGTGATAGGCTCTACGTTCAAATACAACGGGTGCAAAACAGTTGCACACGCAGAATACTCAGGTTATACTTGACGAGCTATGCATATAAGATATGACCTCGGAACACAGAGACCGAAAGGTCGAGCGTGAATCATATAGTAGATGTGATCAACATATTGATGTTCACCATTGAAACTACTCCATCACACGTGATGATCGGTCATGGTGTAGTTGATATGGATCACGCAATCACTTAGAGAATTGGAGGATATTTTTCTAAGTGGGAGTTCTTAAGTAATATGATTAATTGAACTTAAATTTATCATGAACTTAGTACCGATAGTATCTTGCTTGTCTATGATGTGTAGATAGATGGCTCGTCTTTGTTGTTCCGTTGAATTTTAATGCGTTTCTTGAGAAAGCAAAGTTGAAAGATGATGGCAGCAATTACGGACTGGGTCCGTAATTTGAGGATTATCCTTATTGCTGCACGGAAGAATTACGTCTGGAAGCACCGTTAGGTGCCGTGCCTGGTGCAAGGGCTGCGCCGAAGTTGTGAACGTCTGGCAAAGCAAAGCCGATGACTACTCTATAGTTCGGTGTGTCATGCTTTACGGCTTAGAACCGACTTCAACGTCGTTTTGAACACCATGGAGCATATGAGATGTTCCAGAGTTGAAATTAATATTCCAAGCGAATGCCCGGATTGAGAGATATGAAGTCTCCAATAAGTTCTATAGCTGTAAGATGGAGGAGAACGGTTACGTCGGTGAGCATATACTCGTAATGTCCGGATATAACAATCACTTGATTCAACTGGGAGTTAATCTTCCGGATGATTGCGTCATTGATGTAATTCTCCAATCACCGCCACCAAGCTACAAGAGCTTCGTGATGAACTATAATATGCAAGGGATGACCAAAACAATGCCCGAGCTCTTCGCGATCGAAAAGTCATGGAGGTAGAAATCAAAAAGGAGCATCAAGTGTTGATGGTTAACAAAACCACTAGTTTCAAGAAAAGGGCAAAGGAAAGAAAAGGAAACTTCAAAAGAACGGCAAGCAAGTTGCTAATCAAGAGAAGAAACCCAAGTCTGGTCCTAAGCACGAAACTAAGTGCTTCTATTGCAAGCGCATCGTCACTTTGGAAGCGGAACTGCCCCAAGTATTTGGCGGATAAGAAGGATGGCAAGGTTAACAAAGGTATATGTGATATACATGTTATTGATGTGTACCTTACTAATACTCGCAGAGCACACTGGTATTTGATACCGGTTACATTGCTAATATTTGCAACTCGAAGCAGGGCTACGGATTAGCGAAGATTGGCTAAGGACGAGGTGACGATGCGGCGTGGGAAATGGTTCCAAAGTCGATGTGATCGCAATGGCACGCTACCTCTACATCTACCTTGGGATTAGTATTAGACCTAAATAATTGTTATTTAGTACCGGCGTTGAGCATGAACATTATATCTGGATCTTGTTTGATGCGAGACGGTTATTCATTTAAATCGAGAGAATAATGGTTGTTCTATTTATATGAATAATATCTTTTATGGTCATGCACCATTGAAGAATGGTTTGTTTTTACTTAATCTTGATAGTAGTGATACACATATTCATAATGTTGAAACCAAAAGATGCAGAGTTGATAATGATGGTGCAACTTATTTGTGGCAATCGCCGTTTAGGTCATATCGGTGTAAAGCGCATGAAGAAACTCCATCTTGATGGACTTTTGGAGTCACTTGATTATGAATCACTTGGCACTTGCGAACCGTGCCTTATGGGCAAGATGACTAAAACACCGTTCTCCGGAACTATGGAGAGAGCAACAGATTTATTGGAAATCATACATCTTGATGTATGTGGTCCAATGAATGTTGAGGCTAAATGATATCGTTATTTTCTCACCTTCACAGATGATTTGAGCAGATATGGGTATATCTACTTAATGAAACACAAATCTGAAACATTTGAAAAGTTCAAAGAATTTCAGAGTGAAGTGGAAAATCATCGTAACAAGAAAATAAAGTTTCTACGATCTGATCGTGGAGGAGAATATTTGAGTTACGAAGTTTGGCCTACATTTGAAACAATGCGGAATAGTTTACAACTTCATACACAGAACACCACAACGTAATGGTGTGTCCGAACGTCAGAATCGTGCTTTATTAGATATGGTGCGATCTATGATGTCTCTTCTTGATTTACCGCTATCGCTTTTGGGGTTATGCTTTAGAGACGGCTACATTCACTTTAAATAGGGCACCATCTAAATCCGTTGAGACGACGCCTTATGAACTGTGGTTTGGCAAGAAACCAAAGTTGTCGTTTCGAAAGTTTGGGGCTGCGATGCTTATGTGAAAAAGCTTCAACCTGATAAGCTCGAACCCAAATCGGAGAAATGTGTCTTCATAGGACACCCAAAGGAGACTGTTGGGTACACCTTCTATCACAGATCCGAAGGCAAGATTTTTGTTGCTAAATTCGGAAACTTTTTGGAGAAGGAGTTTCTCTCGAAAGAAGTGAGTGGGAGGAAAGTAGAACTTGATGAGATAATCAGTATCTACTCCCTTATTGAGAAGTAGTACATCACGAGAAAACAGTTTCTGTGACACCTACACCAAATAGGGAAGAAGCTAATGATGATGATCATGAAACTTCAGATCAAGTTTCTACAGAAATTGTGAGATCAACCAGAGCAAGATCCGCACCGAGTGGTACGGTAATCCTATTCTCGAAGTCATGTTCTTTGGAACATGATGAACCTACGAACTATGAAGAAGCGATGGTGAGCCCAGATTCCACAAAATGGTTGGAGGCCATGAAATCTGAGATGGGATCCATGTATGAGAACAAAGTGTGGACTTTGGTTGACTTGCCCAATGATCGGCAAGCAATTGAGAATAAATGGATCTTCAAGAAGAAGACTGACGCTGATGGTAATGTTATCATCTATAAAGCTCGACTTGTTGCAAAAGGTTTTCGACAAGTTCAAGGGATTGACTACGATGAGACCTTCTCACCCGTAGCGATGCTTAAGTCCGTCCGAATCATGTTAGCAATTGCCGCATTTTATGATTATGAAATTTGGCAAATGGATGTTAAAACTGCATTCCTGAATGGATTTACGGAAGAAGAGTTGTATATGATGCAACCAGAAGGTTTTGTCGATCCAAAGGGAGCTAACAAAGTGTGCAAGCTCCAGGTCCATTTATGGACTGGTGCAAGCCTCTCGGAGTTGGAATAAACGCTTTGATAGTGTGATCAAAGCATTTGGTTTTATACGACTTTTGGAGAAGCTTTGTATTTACAAGAAAGTGAGTGGGAGCTCTGTAGCATTTCGATATTATATGTGGATGACATATTACTGATCGGAAATGATATAGAATTTCTGGATAGCATAAAGGGATACTTGAATAAAAGTTTTTCGATGAAAGACCTCGGTGAAGCTGCTTACATATTGGGCATTAAGATCTATAGAGATAGATCAAGACGCTTAATAGGACTTTCACAAAACACATACCTTGATAAAGTTTTGAAAAAGTTCAAAATGGATCGTGCAAAGAAAGGGTTCTTGCCGGTACTACAAGGTGTGAAGTTGAGTAAGACTCAATGCCCGACCACCGCAGAAGATAGAGAGAAAATGAAAGATGTTCCCTATGCTTCAAATGCATAGGCTCTATCATGTATGCAATGCTGTGTACCAGACCTGATGTGTGCCTTCTTTGTAAGTTTGGCAGCAGTACCAAAGTAATCCAGAGTGGATCATCGGACATGGTCAAGAACATCCTTAAGTACTTGAGAAGGACTAAGGATATGTTTCTCATTTATGGCGGTGACAAAGAACTCGTCGTAAACGGTTACGTCGACGCAAGCTTTGACACTGATCCGGACGATTCTAAATCGCAAACCGGATACGTATTTACGTTAAACGGTGGAGCTGTCAGTTGGTGCAGTTCCAAACAAAGCGTCGTGGCGGGATCTACATGTGAAGCTGAGTACATAGCTGCTTCGGAAGCAGCTAATGAAGGAGTCTGGATGAAGGAGTTCATAACCGATCTAGGTGTTGTACCTAGTGTATCGGGTCCAATGAAAATCTTTTGTGACAATCTGGTGCAATTGCCTTGGCAAAGGAATCCAGATTTCACAAGAGAACCAAGCACATCAAAAGACGCCTTCAACTCCATCCGGATTTGGTCCGTGGGAGACATAGAGATATGCAAGATACATACGGATCTGAATGTTGCGCACCCGTTGACTAAGCCTCTTCCACGAGCAAAACATGATCGGCACCAAGACTCCATGGGTGTTAGAATCATTCTTGTGTAATCTAGATTATTGACTCTAGTGCAAGTGGGAGATCAAGGAAATATGCCCTAGAGGCAATAATAAAGTTATTATTTATTTCCTCATATCATGATAAATGTTTATTATTCATGCTAGAATTGTATTAACAGGAAACATAATACATGTGTGAATACATAAACCTACAGAGTGTCACTAGTATGCCTCTACTTGACTAGCTCGTTAATCAAAGATGGTTGTGTTTCCTAACCATGAACAAGGAGTTGTTATTTGATTAACGGGATCACATCATTGGTTGAATGATCTGATTGACATGACCCATTCCATTAGCATAGCACCGATCGTATAGTTTGTTGCTAGTGCTTTTCTTCATGACTTATACATGTTCCTATGACTATGAGATTATGCAACTCCCGTTTGCACGAGGAACACTTTGGGTGCTACCAAACGTCACAACGTAATCGGGTGATTATAAAGGTACATTACGGTGTCTCCGAAGGTACATGTTGAGTTGGCATATTTCGAGATTAGGATTTGTCACTCCGATTGCTCGGAGAGGTATCTCTGGGCCCTCTCGGTAATGCACATCACATAAGCCTTGCAAGCATTGCAACTAATGTGTTAGTTGTGAGATGATGTATTACGAAGCGAGTAAAGAGACTTGCCGGTAACGAGATTGAACTAGGTATTGGATACCGACGATCGAATCTCGGGCAAGTAACATACCGATGACAAAGGGAACAACGTATGTTGTTATGCGGTCCGACCGATAAAGATCTTCGTAGAATATGTAGGAGCCAATATGGGCATCCAGGTCCCGCTATTGGTTATTGACCGGAGAGGTGTCTCGGTCATGTCTACATAGTTCTCGAACCCGTAGGGTCCGCACGCTTAACGTTTCGATGGCGATTACTATGAGTTTTTATGATGTTTCTGTACCAAGGTTGTTCGAGTCCCGGATGAGATCACGGACGTGACGAGGAGTCTCGAAATGGTCGAGACATAAAGATTCATATATTGGAAGTCTATGTTTGGACATCGGAAGTGTTCGGGTGAAATTGGGAATTTTACCAAGTGCCGGAGGTTACCGAACCCCCCGGAATGCTAATGGGCCAACATGGGCCTTAGTGGAAAGGAGAAAAGGGGCCCAAGTGCTGGTCGCACCTTTCCCCTTCCCTAGTCCTATTAGGACTAGGAGAAGGGGGCGCCCCCCTCTCTCTCCCTTCCCACTTGGGGAAACCTAGTTGGACTAGGATTGGGGGGGGGGGAATCCTACTCCTAGTAGGAGTAGGAAACCCTGGTGCGCCTCCTCTCCTTGGCCGGCCAGCCCCTTTCCCTCCTTTATATCTGAGGCAGGGGCACCCCATGACACACAAGTTGATCCTTGAGATCTTTCCTTAGCCGTGTCGGTGCCCCTTCCACCAAATTACACCTCGATTATACCGTACGGAGCTTAGGCGAAGCTTCTGCGTCGGTGGAACATCATCATCGTCACCACGCCGTCGTCTTGTGAAACTCTCCTCAACACTCGGCTGGATCGGAGTTCGAGGGACGCCATCGAGCTGAACGATGTGCGTAACTCGGAGGTGCCGTGACGTTCGGTACTTGGATCGGTTGGATCGTGAAGAAGTACGACTACTTCCTCTACGTTGCGTCAACGCTTCCGTTGCTGGTCTCACGAGTGCGTAGACAACACTCTCATCTCGTTGCTATGCATCACCATGATCTTGCGTGATCGTAGGAAATTTTTTGAAATTACTACGTTTCCCAACAGATTGATGTGTGCACCCGATGATCTTGAGCCCTACATGTGTTTTGTAATATGCCATGCATCTTTACAGGGGTGTATTACATGTATTTTTGTGATCTCTGTGGTGACTAGCACAAGCATGCAAACTAGACTTCATGATGTTGCTGATTTCAGCCCCTGTTTTGCTGATATTTTTATGCCATGTTAACTTGATGCTACCGAGAGATCCATGCATATTTTGAGATACTTCAGTAAGGATGTTTTGAACATATGGTCATTCTCTATCCATCCATGCCCTTGTTTGCAATTATGGAGTGCCATAGCTTGAGTCAACCGTGCTATAAAATGTTTCCTGGCAGATTGTTTACATGTTATTCAATTTTGCCAAGGTTGTTGTAGTTGATCCGTGTATGCTATGATGTTGTTCTTGCCATGTGTAGCTTCTATGCCATGTCTTCTTGATGGATGTATGATTAGTTTATCTTGTAATGCTCTGTAGTGAGTGCATCGAGCTCTTAAACATGCCTACTTGTTATCTGTTTTTGTCATGCCCTGTTGCTGAATCTGTTAACGAAACTTGCTATATTGACATGGATGCTATTATATTTTCTGGTCCCTTTTGGCTTATGGTCAGTAAGGGACTTTTGTTCTATGATTTGATTAGATTCATGTCATGCCTTGTTTGCCTATTATAAGTTCCTGTAGCATGTTGTTTTCTTGCTCTGAACATTGCTTCCTGATGCTGATTCTGCCATGTTCAGTATTTTCACCAAGTCTGTGAAGCTGATATATTTTGCACTTTTGCCATGCTTGTTCGGACCTGTTATGGTGTGATTTAGCCATATCTCAGTGTTCATCTTTTGTCAAGCATCTTGAGTAGATCACGGCCATATGATTTTCTGGTACGTTTGGGTGCAGTAGCTTAATTTCTTGTTGCTTGCTACGTGGCATCATGCTGTTAATGGCAGATTTGTGACATTCTTGTTTTGCTTGTCATTTGCAAACCGTGCATCCGATTCCGGTGATCTTTATATCGATTTCAACCGAAATCATCTCACCTTTCCATCGGCATACTTAGTTTGCCAAGTTGATGCCTGGTTCATCATTTTCCTTCCGGGGCACGCATACGCATTGCATATCACATCTCGCATATCATGCCATGTATTGCATCATGTTGCTTGTGCATTGCACCGTGATTTATTGTGTTTCCATTGTTTGTGTTCTTGCTTTGGGTAGAGCTGCGAGACGAGTACGTGAACAAGGAACCTGTTGAGAACGCTTACGAGGATCAAGCTTTCGACAACTCTGAGAACCTTGCAGGCAAGATGACCATACCCTCGAAATCACTTCTATCTTTGCTTGCTAGATGCTCGCTCTTTTGCTATGCCTATGCTACGATGCCTATCACTAGCTTATCATGCCTCGCATATTGCCATGTCAAACCTCTAACCATCCTTTCCTAGCAAACCGTTGATTGGCTATGTTACCGCTTTGCTCGGCCCCTCTTATAAGCGTTGCTAGTTGCAGGTGAAGATGAAGTTTGTTCCTTGTTGGAACATGGAGATGTTGTTCCTTGTTGGAACATGTTTACTCGGTGGGGATATCACAATATATCTGCTATAATTAATGCATCTATATACTTGGTAAAGGGTGGAAGGCTCGGCCTTATGCCTGGTGTTTTGTTCCACTCTTCCCACCCTAGTTTCCGTCATACCGGTGTTATGTTCCTTGATTTCGCGTTCCTTACACGGTTGGGTGATTTATGGGACCCCCTTGACAGTTCGCTTTGAATAAGACTCCTCAAACAAGGCCCAACATTGGTTTTACCATTTGCCACCTAAGCCTTTTTCCCCGGGTTTCCATGAGCCCGAGGGTCATCTTTATTTTAACCCCCCGGACCGGTGCTCCTTCGAGTGCTGGCCCGAACCGGCAGATCAAGGGGCCACCACGGGCAACTCGAGGGCTGGTTTTACTCGTAGGGCTGACCTATCCGGTGTGCCACGAGAACGAGATATGTGCAGCTCCTATCGGGATTTGTCGGCAATGGGTGGCTTTTGCTGGTCTTGTTTTATTGCCGTCGAAATGTCTTGTAGTCCGGGATTCCGAGATCGATCGGGTCTTCCCGGTAGAAGGAATATCCTTCGTTGACCGTGAGAGCTTATAATGGGCTAAGTTGGGACACCCTGCAGGGTATTATCTTTCAAAGCCGTGCCATGTTATGAGGCAGATGGGAATTTGTTAATGTCCGGTTGTAGAAAACCCGAAGTTGACCTTGTTTAAAACACATCAACCGCATGTGTAACCGTGATGGTCTCTTCTCGGCATAGTCCGGGAAGTGAACACGGTGTTGCAGTTATGTTTGACGTAAGTAGTTTCAGGATCACTTCTTGATCGCTACTAGCTTCACGACCGCCGCCTTGCTTCTCTTCTCGCTCTCTTTTGCGAATGTAGCCACCATATATGCTAGTCGCTTGCTGCAGCTCCACCTCACAACTCTGTCCTTCCTATAAGCTTAAATAGTCTTGATCTCGCGGGTGTGAGATTGCTGAGTCCCCGTGACTCACAGATTCTACCAAAACAGTTGCAGGTGCCGGACGATGCCAAGGTGCAGTTGATTTAACCGAGCTCGAGTGGGAGTTCGACGAGGAACGTGGTCGTTACTACGTGTCTTTTCACGATGATCGATGAGTGGAGCCCAGCTTGGGACGATCGGGGATCCGTGTAGCATTTGGGGTAGTCTTCTTTTATTTTGGTTCCGTAGTCGGACCTTGAGTGTAATCTGGATGATGGATGTTTATTTATGTATTGTGTGAAGTGGCATTTGTAAGCCAACTATGTATCTCTTTCCCTTATGTATTACATGGTTGTGTGAAGATTACCTCACTTGCGACATTGCTTTCAATGCGGTTATGCCTCTAAGTCGTGCTTCGACACGTGGGAGATATAGCCGCATCGAGGGCGTTACAAGTTGGTATCAGAGCCATCCCCGACTTAGGAGCCCCCTGCTTGATTGTTCGCTGGCGTTGTTGAGTCTAGAACAAAAATGTTTTGAGTCTTAGGATTATATATATCGGAGAGTAGGATTCTTTTACTCCCCGGTCCCTTCGTCGCTCTGGTGAGGTCTCCTGACGTAGAAGTTTTGACTCTCCTCTCCTCAAATTTCACTAAAAAAAATTTAGAATCACGCGGGTATCTTCGAATCGTTCCGATGGTTTTGTGACGAGAACATTGTTCTTGGTGCCTCCTGACATTTAGGGGTTGTGGCGGTGTCCCGGGAGTTGAGCTCCGAGGTGTTGTCGTCACAATTTTATCGTTGAAGTTCGAATACCGAGCTTTCTTGACATCGAAAATCTCTTTTATGCAGCTTGTTGGTGAGATAACCCGATAACCCAAAGATCGGGCGAGCTCGGGAGTATTGCCATGACTCGTGATAACGGATGCTTTTCAAGGTCGAGGTACCACGATTTCGAAGGTTTCTTGGTTATGTGTTGACGGATGGATACAACTGGATCTAGGTATTGTTAGTTTGGGTGATATATTTTGTGTCCCTGTATCCCCAACACCGGTTGCATAACCGTAAAGTTTCGGGAGTTTATAGGTGGGATTCAAGTAGCTCTTAGCATTTCTTCCCGCAGATACTTGGTTTGTGATTGGGTAATCCTTACCACTTATTTGTTCCAGTCGTACCTTGTTTTTTTTCCATCAAACCTTAATCAAGTGGCTTCTCACCTTAATGGACGTGTGATGTTAGCTTTGGAATTCATTCGTTCATCCTTGTTCGAATGTTTATTGTGAAGACTATATGTTGCAATTTCTATCCGTTGATTCAACTTGTCTATCTGTCTATCAAAGTGCTAACGGATGTCACCCTCTTCAGGATGGCTCCGCCAACACGTCTGAATCCGGAACGCAATGATGGGAGTCAGTCGAACCCTCCACCTCCACCTCCGCCTCCGGAGGCATGGCAAGCTATCATGGCAGCCACCAACGCCAATGCTCAGATGATTTTGCAACTCTTGCAAGAGCGTACCCAAGGGCAAGGTAACCAAGGAAATCAAGGTCAAGGCAACAACCAGCCGCACTTTGCTACCCTCAATCAGTTCCTCGCTAATCAGCGAAGTCTTTCGGTTTACGTGTCGAGGCCATAGACGCCGACGATTGGCTTGTGGACATCTGCAAACATTTTGAATGTAGCAATGTCGGACACGAGGACTTTGTCAAGTTTGCTTCGTTTCAACTCAAGGACCAAGCTGCCGAGTGGTTCCAGCAATACAAAGATTCCAGAGGAGGTCGTGGTCATTACAGGATGAGTTCCACGAGACTTCAGAGCTCACCACATTCCGAAAAGTGTTGTTGAGAGCAAGCGTGAGGAGTTCCGCAATCTCAAGCAAGGCAACATGTCCGTGTATCAATACAATATCCAGTTCGAGAAACTTCGCCGCTTCGCTAAGCGGGGCGTCCCCGATGAAAAGAGTATGGTCTATCAATTCGGAGGTGGTCTCGGAGAAGATCTGCAATTAGCTCTCGTGCTTTTGAGCGAGAAAAGTATGATGAATTCTACAACATGGCATCAAGCAAGAAGCTGCCCAACTCAAATGTGAGGCTTCTAAGAAGAGAATCGGGGATGCAGTTCAGTCTTCTTCTTCCTCTCAAGTGGCAGCTAAGCAGCAGAAGTTCTACCTTCCTCCTCCTCCGTTCCGTCGACCTTATCAAGAGAAGAACTCAGGTGGTCGTGGATCTTCCCACCCACCCAACCCAAAGCTATCGTAACAAGTCTAATTCTCAAGCTCCAAGGTCAAATGCTCCTTATCACCGTCCGCTCTCGTGAGGTGACTTGCAACAAATGTCAGCAGAAAGGTCACTATGCGAACAAGTGCTTCAACCAAAGGCGCCTTTCCGCCTCCTCCTCCTGTGAGATCTTCCAGCAATGCAAAGGGTCAAGCATAATCCAAAGCATGCCAAGGTGAATATGATGAATGCAACGCAAGCGGAGGAATCTACTGACGTGATAATGGGTAATCTCTCAGTTAATGATATTCCTGCAAAAGTCTTATTTGATACTGGTGCATCGCATTGTTTCAAGTCAATACCGTTTTTTGCCAAGCATGATTTCACTTCGGAATTTTTTGATAGACCTCTAGTAATTGTTTCCCCGGGCAAGCACATGAGTTCTAGTTTGTTGGTTCCGAATGTCGGTATCAATATGGGCGATTATAGATTCCTGGCTAAACCAATTGTCCTTGGTGACTCGGATATTGATCTTATTCTCGGGATGGACTGGCTTTCTCAGCACAAAGCTCAGCTTGATTGTGCTGCCAGGGAAATTCAATTGACTCACTCTTCTAATGATGTGATCATCTATGCCGCTCGTGATGAAACCATTCGGTTGTTTTCTCTCAATGAGAAGGGCGAATTGGATGCTATCTCTCGATTCCATCGTTTGTGAGTACCAAGATGTCTTTCCGTAAGAGCTTCCAGAATGCCTCCTCACCGCCAGCTTGAATTCGTTATCGATCTTGAGCCCGCATCAACCCGCTTTGCAAGCGTCCATACAAGCTTGGACCTAATGAGCTGAAGGAATTGAAGAAGCAGCTCGATGAACAAGAGCGTCTGGGTTTGATCGCACCGAAGTTCATCTCCTTGGGGTTGTGGTGTTCTTTTTGTCCGGAAGAAGGATGGCACGGACCGACTTTTGCGCCAATTACCGTCCATTGAATAAGAAGACAATCAAGAACAAGTATCCACTTCCCAACATCAATGAGCTTTTCGAGCAACTCAAAGGTGCTAAAGTGTTCTCCAAGCTTGACCTTCGTATGGGTTATCATCAGATTCGCATTCGTGAACAAGATATTCCCAAGACAAAGATTCGTAACAAGCTTTGGTTCTTATGAATATCTGTCATGTCTTTCGGCCTTGTCAATGCTCCTCCAACGTTCTCTCGAATGATGAACTTCATCTTCAACCCCTACACCGATGAATTCGTCTTGGTCTATCTCGATGATATTTTGGTCTTCTCCAAGAATAAGAAGGATCATGCCAAACATTTGCGATTGGTGCTCGACAAGCTCAGAGAGCATCAATTCTATGCGAAGTTTTCCAAATGTGAATTTTGGCTTGATGAAGTGCTTTATCTTGGTCACATCATCTCCGCCAAGGGCATCGCTGTTAATCCCGAGAAGGTGTCCGCAGTTGTGAATTGGTAACCTCCTCAGAATGTCAAACAGCTCCGCAGTTTTCTTGGACTTGCAAGCTATTGCCAAAGATTCGTTGAGAACTTCTCTAAGATTGCAAAGCCTCTTTCCAACCTCCTCCAGAAGCATGTGAAGTATGTCTGGTCTCCTGAGTGTGACGTTGCTTTCAATACTCTCAAAGAGAAACTCGTCACAGCTCCTGTCTTGACTCCTCCTGATGAATCCAAGCCATTCGAAGTTTTCTGTGATGCTTCTCTTCAAGGTCTCGGTGCTGTGTTAATGCAATAGAAGAAAGTTGTGGTCTATACCTCTCGTCAGCTGAAGCCCAACGAAAAGAACTACCCCACTCACGATCTTGAGTTGGCGGCAGTTGTCCATGCATTAATAACATGGAGACATCTCTTGTTGGGAAGGAAAGTGGACATTTTCACCGATCACAAGAGTCTCAAGTATATCTTCACTCAACCCAACCTCAACCTCGTGCAAACTCGATGGGTCGAAATGATTCAAGAGTACAACCCAAGTATTGAATATACTCCGCAAGGCCAATGTCATTGCAGATGCTTTGAGCAGGAAGGCTTATCGCAGCAGTTTAATCCTCAAGCCCTTCCAACCGGATCTTTGTGAAGCTTTCCAAGCTGAATCTTCAAGTTGTTCCTCAAGGCTTTCTTGCCAACCTCATAGTCTCTCCTACTTTGGAAGACCAAATTCGTGAGGCTCAACTCCTGGATACCATGGTGAAAAAGGTGAAACGTGGTATCGACAAGGGCATTTCCAAGTACAAGTGCTTCCACATTGATGACAAAGATACTCTTTTCTTCGAGGACCGGATTGTGGTTCCAAAGGGTGATCTACGTAAAGTCATTATGAACGAGGCGCACAATTCCCTTCTATCCATTCATCCCGAAGTACGAAGATGTACCATGACCTCAAGCAGTCATATTGGTGGACTCGAATGAAGCGAGAAATTGCTCAATTCGTGAATGAGTGTGATGTCTGCGGAAGGGTGAAAGAGAACACCAACGACCAGCTGGTCTCCTCCAACCTCTTGCTATTCCAGAATGGAAGTTTGATCATATCGAAATGGACTTCGTGACTGGATTTCCTAAGCCGAAGCGTGGAAATGATGCTATCTTCGTTATCATTGACAAGCTTACTAAAGTGGCTCATTTTCTTCCTATCAAAGAATCCATCACAACAGCTCAGTTGGCAGAGCTATACACCTCCAGGATTGTCTCCTTGCACGGCATTCCACAAGTGATCTCTTCAGACCGTGGAAGCATCTTCACCTCCAAGTTTTGGGATTCTTTTCAGAAGGCCATGGGCACCAACATTCGTTTCAAAGCACAGCTTTCCATCCTCAAACAAGTGGCCAAGTCGAGCGAGTCAATCAAATCCTTGAAGATATGCTCGGGGCTTGTATCATTTCCTTCGGTATGAAATGGGAAGATTGTCTTCCATATGCCGAAGTTCTCCTACAACAACAGCTTCCAAGCGAGTTCGGCAAGGCCCCATTCGAAATTCTCTATGGCGTAAAGTGTCGTACTCCTCTCAATTGGTCCGAGACAGGTGAACGCCAACTTCTTGGCAACGACTTGATCACGAAGCGAAGAAATGTGCCAAGCCATTCGTGAGAATCTCAAAGCCGCTGAATCGCGCCCGGAAGAGCTATTATGATGACAAGCACTGTGATGTGGCTTTTGAAACCGGAGACCATGTCTACCTCCGCGTCTCTCCAATGAAAGGCACTCGTCGCTTCGGTGTCAAAGGGAAGCTTGCCCCTAGATATGTGGGTCCTTTCAAGATCATTGGCAAAAGAGGCGATCTCGCCTATCAACTTGAGCTCCCGTCCAACTTTGCGAACGTGCACGATGTGTTTCACGTGTCACAGCTTCGCAAGTGCTTCAAGACTCCTGTGCGCACTATCAACTTCGAAGAAATTGACCTCCAAGAAGATCTCTCTTATCATGAGCACCCCGTTGCTATTCTTGAAGAAACCGAGCGCAAGACTCGCAACAAGTCAATCAAATTCCTGAAAGTGAAGTGGTCACACCATTCCGACCGAGAAGCCACCTAGGAGCGCGAGGATCACCTCCGTTCCGAATATCGGGAGTTCTTTCAGTCCTAGATCTCGGGACGAGATCCTCTTGTAGTGGTGGAGTGTTGTAACACCCCGGATGTAACTTTCCATATTTGTAACTCCAACTCTTGCCATTTTCGGCTTTGTGATATGATATTCCCTCCGTGGTTGGGTTTTTCTTCATTTTTGCATTTTGTCCATGTAATGCATCTCATATCATGCCATCATGTGCATCTCATTTGCATACGTGCTCGTCTCATGATTCCGAGCATTTTCCCCGTTGTCCGTTTTGCAATCCGGCACTCCTATGTCCCTCGGCGTCCCCTTTTATGTTTTTCCGTGAGCGGGTACTAAACTTTCTCGGAATGGACCGAGGTTTGTCAAGTGGCCTTGGTACACCACCGGTAGACCACCTGTCAAGTTTCGGGTCATTTGGAGCTCGTTTGGTACTCCAACGGTTAACCGCACTCTCGCAAAGGCCTCTTTTGAGTTGCAGCCCAACACCCCTTCAAAATGGCCCAATAACCCATCTAAGTCACTTCCATGTCCATCGCCGTTCGATCACAATCGTGTGGGCGAAAACCGTGCTCAATTTGGAGCTCCCTAGCCTCCTCTACCTCTATTTAAACACCCCCCATTTCCAAATCCCGGATCATTCCTACCCTACCCTAGCCCCGCTCCTCTCCGCGCCGCCGGACACGTCCGGACGGAGCCGTCTGCGTCATAGCCTTACCAACCAGCGGCCGCGCCCGTGGCGCCACCGCCCGCCGCCCGCCGCGAGCAGGGAAACCCTCCGGCAGCCGCCCGCCGCCACGCCCGCCAGCGCGACCGGCCGCCGCCCGCCTTGTCATCTCGCCCGCCACGCCGCCGCGCCGCCCCTCGTTTGCCTCACTTTCCATGACCCGCCGCCCGCCTCGTCGCCCCGGCCGGCCCTCGCTCCGGCCGGCTCCCTCCCCGGCCCTCCTCCCTCCTCCGGCGCCGCTCCGGCGAGCCGCCGCCGGACTCGCCTCGGAGTCCGCGCGACGGATCCGATCTAGATCCAGATCCGAGCCGGTTGACTTTCCCCTCCCCAAAATTCCTCTATTCTGTCAGTATTTTGTTGCATTTTCATCATGCCATAACTTTGCACCCGTGGCTCCATTTTGGGCGTGTAGCATACCGAAATGATCGACTCGATGAGTACATCATTTCATCTCATTGCATGAGTTCCATTTGAGGTCATCTTGATTTCCCAAATTCTGTTAGACGAGGGCTATGTGATGTTAGTTTCAGATTCTTATCAGAACATGCACTTTTGTAATTTTTGCCATGATCGATGTGTGCACCCGATGATCTTGAGCCCTACATGTGTTTTGTAATATGCCATGCCATCTTTACAGGGGTGTATTCCATGTAATTTTGTGATCTCTGTGGTGACTAGCACAAGCATGCAAACTAGGCTTCATGATGTTGCTGATTTCAGCCCCTGTTTTGCTGATATTTTTATGCCATATTAACTTGATACTACCGAGAGATCCATGCATATTTTGAGATACTTCAGTAAGGATGTTTTGAACATATGGTTATTATCTATCCATCCATGCCCTTTTTTGCAATTATGGAGTGCCATAGCTTGAGTCAATCGAGCTCTACTTTTGCTATAAAATATTTCCTGGCAGATTGTTTACATGTTCAATTTTGCCAACGTTGTTGTAGTTGATCCGTGTATGCTATGATATTGTTCTTGCCATGTGTAGCTTCTATGCCATGTCTTCTTGATGGATGTATGATTAGTTTATCTTGTAATGCTCTGTAGTGAGTGCATAGAGCTCTTAAACATGCCTACTTGTTATCTGTTTTTGTCATGCCCTGTTGCTGAATCTGTTAACGAAACTTGCTATATTGACATGGGTGCTATTATATTTTCTGATCCCTTTTGGCTTATGGTCAGTAAGGGACTTTTGTTTTATGCTTTGATTAGATTCATGCCGTGTCTTGTTTTGCTATTATAAGTTCCTGTAGCATGTTGTTTGCTTGCTCTGAACATTGCTTCCTGATGCTGATTCTGCCATGTTCAGTATTTTCACCAAGTCTGTGAAGCTGATATATTTTGCACTTTTGCCATGCTTGTTCGGACCTGTTATGGTGTGATTTAGCCATATCTCAGTGTTCATCTTTTGTCAAGCATCTTGAGTAGATCACGGCCATATGATTTTCTGGTACGTTTGGGTGCAGTAGCTTAATTTCTTGTTGCTTGCTACGTGGCATCATGCTGTTAATGGCAGATTTGTGCCATTTTTGTTTTGCTTGTCATTTGCAAACCGTGCATCCGATTCCGGTGATCTTTATATCGATTTCAACCGAAATCATCTCACCTTTCCAGCGGCATACTTGGTTTGCCAAGTTTATGTCTGGTTCATCATTTTCCTTCCGGGGCACGCATACGCATTGCATATCACATCTCGCATATCATGCCATGTATTGCATCATATTGCTTGTGCATTGCACCGTGATTTATTGTGGTTCCATTGTTTGTGTTCTTGCTTTGGGTAGAGCCGGAGGCGAGTGCGTGAACGAGGAACCTGTTGAGAACGCTTACGAGGATCAAGCTTTCGACAACTCGAGAACCTTGCGAGCAAGATGACCATACCCTCGAAATCACTTCTATCTTTGCTTGCTAGATGCTCGCTCTTTTGCTATGCCTATGCTATGATGCCTATCACTTGCTTATCATGCCTCCCATATTGCCATGTCAAACCTCTAACCATCCTTTCCTAGCAAACCGTTGATTGGCTATGTTACCGCTTTGCTCGGCCCTCTTATAGCGTTGCTAGTTGCAGGTGAAGATGAAGTTTGTTCCTTGTTGGAACATGGAGATGTTGTTCCTTGTTGGAACATGTTTACTCGGTGGGGATATCACAATATATCTGCTATAATTAATGCATCTATATACTTGGTAAAGGGTGGAAGGCTCGGCCTTATGCACAGTGTTTTGTTCCACTCTTCCCACCCTAGTTTCCGTCATACCGTGTTATGTTCCTTGATTTCGCGTTCCTTACACGGTTGGGTGATTTATGGGACCCCCTTGACAGTTACGCTTTGAATAAGACTCCTCCAAAGAAGGCCCAACATTGGTTTTACCATTTGCCACCTAAGCCTTTTTCCCCGGGTTTCCATGAGCCGAGGGTCATCTTTATTTTAACCCCCGGACCGGTGCTTCGAGTCTTGGCCCGAACCGGCAGACTGTGGGGCCACCACGGGCAACTCGAGGGCTGGTTTTACTCGTAGGGCTGACCTATCCGGTGTGCCCCGAGAACGAGATATGTGCAGCTCCTATCGGGATTTGTCGGCACAGTCGGGTGGCTTTCTTTGGTCTTGTTTTATTCTTTGTCGAAATGTCTTGTAGTCCGGGATTCCGAGACTGATCGGGTCTTCGGTAGAAGGAATATCTTTCGTTGACCGTGAGAGCTTATAATGGGCTAAGTTAAACACCTGCAGGGTATTATCTTTCGAAAGCCGTGCCCGCGGTTATGAGGCAGATGGGAATTTGTTAATGTCCGGTTGTAGAAAACCCGAAGTTGACCTTGTTTAAAACACATCAACCGCGTGTGTAACCGTGATGGTCTCTTCTCGGCGGAGTCCGGGAAGTGAACACGGTGTTGGAGTTATGTTTGACGTAAGTAGTTTCAGGATCACTTCTTGATCGCTACTAGCTTCACGACCGGCGCCTTGCTTCTCTTCTCGCTCTCCTTTTGCGAATGTAGCCACCATATATGCTAGTCGCTTGCTGCAGCTCCACCTCACAACTCTGTCCTTCCTATAAGCTTAAATAGTCTTGATCTCGCGGGTGTGAGATTGCTGAGTCCCCGTGACTCACAGATTCTACCAAAACAGTTGCAGGTGCCGATGATGCCAGTGCAATTGACGCAACCGAGCTCAAGTGGGAGTTGGACGAGGAACGTGGTCGTTACTACGTGTCTTTTCCTGATGATCAGTAGTGGAGCCCAGTTGGGACGATCGGGGATCTGTGTAGCATTTGGGGTAGTCTTCTTTTATTTTGGTTCCGTAGTCGGACCTTGAGTGTAATCCGGATGATGGATGTTTATTTATGTATTGTGTGAAGTGGCATTGTAAGCCAACTATGTATCTCTTTCCCTTATGTATTACATGGGTTGTGTGAAGATTACCTCACTTGCGACATTGCTTTCAATGCGGTTATGCCTCTAAGTCGTGCTTCGACACGTGGGAGATATAGCCGCATCGAGGGCGTTACATCCTCTATCAAAGGCGAGTCCTAATCGACCACGGGGAGGGCTCTTGGTATTCAACCTCTTTATAATGAGACCAAGGCCCTCTTCTTTTTTACACCCTCCATCGAGTCCGCCTCGCGCTTCGAGTTCTAACACCCAAAACTTCAGACTTAGGCGCTTCGGACCTTCGACGATGTCCGGCTCCGATCAACTTGGCCGATGGATGTCTTCTTCCGTTACAGAAGAAGATGTGCTAAAGTTGCAGACGCCAGTATCTAACCGCGAGATTTCGCATAGGCTGCCTGCTCCAGGCAGGTCATTCCCACTCCCGAGCCCGGCGAGGCGTGGTGTTCGTGTCACACTTCCTTCGGGTTTAGGCTTCCGACGGATCCCTTTGTCTTGAGGGCTCATGTTTTATTATGGGCTGGATTTCCATGACTTGAGTCCGGAGTCCATCCTCCATATCTCGTCATTCATTGTCGTATGTGAGGCCTTCCTCCATATTACCCCTCACTTTGGATTGTGGCTCAAGACCTTCAAGGTGGAGCCGAAGATGATCGAGGGGCAACAAGCAGAGTCTTGAGGGGCGGTCATAAGCAAGTGTGCTGATGCTCCGTGGCCCGAGGGCTCCTTTCAAGAGGAGCTTGGTTTGTGGCAACGGGAGTGGTTTTATATTACCGCTCCCCGGGGCACCAAATGGGTGGCGCTTCCTGCCTTCCACTCATGTCCACCACAGCGGCTGGCGTCATGGGTCAACAAGGGGCTCGACTGGGGGCCGTCCAAGGACGTTCCTCCGTTGCAGGGCCGTATTCGAGACCTCCAAGAAAGAGAGATCAATCTGGTCGCAATGGCGCAGGTTATGTTGATTCGGTGCCTTCTGCCCTGCAAACGTCGCCCCCTCCGTCTGTGGGAATTCAATCCGGAGGGACCATGAGCTCTCCATCATTTTGTGGGCACGACACCCGTGGAGATGTATAAACTGTTCTTCGGATCACAAGAGAAGTGTCCGGACTGGCCGAGGACGCAGGCTAAGCCGCAATCGCCTGAGATACTCAAGTAAGTAGTCCTGAATCGACAAGCTGTTCATTCATGTATCATATATATATATATATATATATATATATATATATATATATATATATATATATATATATATATATATGCCCTTTAAAGGCGCCGTTTGTTGAACAGGAGTGGATAGCCAAGGCAAAGTTAATAAGGTGTCCGGCTCCCCTCCCAGAGACCACGCCGGATCCCATGCTGACCAAGATGCTGAAGGCCGCGCCTTTTGAAGAAGGCGAAGGGGGGAGCGGGGAGGCAACTGCCTCTACGAAGGAGGCTATAAAGGAAGGAGGGATTAAAAGTCCCATCTTCCGAGGAGAGAAGAGGACCGCTTCGGAAGATCCGAGGTCAAGGCCTCAAAGAGGGAAAGGAATCTTCGTCGGAGAGTCCGGCGCTGGGAAGTAACCCAGGCGCACTATTTCCCCAAGGGGATCAGCCCTCCAGCGAGCCGTAAGTAAAAAGAAGGAGTCTTGCAAATAAGGAACATCCCTACATTTATTTATGAAGATAACCGAAATTGTACCTTGTAGTTCGGACCTCAGCCCTTCTCAGCAGAGCTCGTCTTCGGGGGATCTTCTTCCGGAGATGATGGAGAGCGAAACGCCTCTACCTGTCGCACCTTCATGTGAAGCGGACGCCCCTGAGGTGTCGTCGCGGAGGGTTTCCCAAGTCCGTGGGCGGAAGGTCCGCGCCAAGCTGGCGTCTTGATCGGAGGAGCTGAAAGATCTGCTCGGGCGAGCGGCTATCTCAGAAGATCACCGTGCTCTAATGGGTATGGTGATTGAAAGAATTGCATCCGCTGAGAGCGGATTGCATGAAGCCGTCAGAAGTTTACTGACGGGGTTTGAGGTATGCAAAAATGATGTACCTTCTGACAGTTATGCATATAGAATGCGCCTTGTATAGATAGTAGCCCCTGAGACTCGGTATGTTGTCAAAATTGACAGCGTGCCGAGGATCATAATCTCAGTGATAACATATCACCGCTCCTAAATAGGTGGCGGGGCGTCCGGTGGCCAGCCAGACTGATGAATATGCCGAACTAAAGCGGCAGCTTGACGAGGCAGATGCGGACATCGCGCTGGTCAATAAACGGTTTGACGAGTCACAAGGTATGTGACTTCTATGCGGACACCTGATAAGGGAGCTTGACGCCCATGCCTTACTACTTGTATGCTTAATGCTAGTGGTGCCGCTGCTGTGGAGGAGCTGCGGGCGGAACTCGCCCGAGCTAAAGAGCAAGCCAGAAGTAGTAATGCGGCCGCTTTAAGGGGGACCGAAGAGCTAAAAGCTGAACGGGCTGCTCATTGCCGAAGCAAAGAGGAAATGGCCGATATGGACATAAAGTTGAAGAATACTACCGACCGCTGCGAGGTTCTTGAAGAAGAACGTCAAGCGGAGCAAGAGGGCCTGAAAAAGGCCACCGCCGAATCCAAGGATGCCCGTTCCGCTTTGAGAGCTGCCAAGGAGGAGCTGAGTCGCCGGGCTATTGCGGCCTGGAAAACCGTTTACGCTGCGGAGGAAATATACGGATCCGAAGTATGCTCGATTGGACAAGTTGTGGAGTTCGGAGGATGCTTATCTGGACTTAGCGGCAAGCGGCTGGACGCTGATGGAGCACTTCCGAGGCGGAAAGGCACGAAGGGAAGAGCTATATTGGTCGCAATTCCATAGTCCAGGCGTCCTCTTCCGTTGACCGATCGGTTGGCGAATGGGCCGAGCTGAATCGATTATCCGGACTTGCCATGAAGCATGTCATGACTCATTTGTGGCGAGCGGACCCCGGCCAAGAGTTATTTTGGTTTAGTGCAGCGGTTCCTTGGCGGCGGTACAGCGTATCGACGCAATGAAGCGGTCGGCGTGTATTGAGGGAGCGCGGATGGCTCTAGCCCGTGTCAAGACATATCTTTGGGCGGAGATGAAGGCCACCGACGTTGCATCCCAAGATTCGGACGAAGCCGAGTACTGCCGAGCACTATTTTGAGGAAGTCCTGCAGGCGCTCGTTTAATAGAGATGCACGATGCTCGAAGGATATTATGTTTAAATGACATGTATGATTTGTGAAAACAATGTTTCAATATAATATAAGAGCTTTTTATACTTGTGCATTCAAGTAGTAAACTACTCCCTGTGCGGCCGTTGATGTATATGTATATATAGCCTGAAAGATGGCAGTCCTTGGCTTCAGCCCCCACGCACATAGTGCGGGGGTATTTGCAAGAAGACGCTTTTTCACACTTAATCCAACGTCTTGGTCCTATTAAGGAGGTGGTAGCGTAGCAAACTAGGCAACCAGACTACAATGCTTTATCACTTTCACTTAGCCATAGGAGTTCGAGGGTGGGGCTCCTATATAGCCCACAGAATACCGCACTCTCCCGGAATTCAAAAGTGCGTATGTGCCTGACCGAAAACCGGTCCTTCGTTAATGCGGAGGAATTCTAAACATTCCGGTGAGTCATCGAGTGGTTGACCAGTCTCGCTATATCATGTGATCGATTTTCGGCTTTCTCTCTTTGAGGTGCTCGCCCGGCGAACTGGGCACAATCGCAGTAGTTCTCCTGGTGCCGCGTTAGCCGATAGAACGGAACGTAAGGCAGCAAAACACAGGAGCCGGGCAAACCCAACATTTGACCAAAGACATGATTCGGAGCTGATGCATATAAGGCCTAACTTGAGACGCCGAATACTCCCTAAGGTATTCAGTCTTTATAAAAATGGGCAGAATAATGCCCTAAGCCCCACAGTGTCCAGTGCAGCAAAAATTCTGGTGCGGCCAATGCCAAAACGCCAGCCTCCTCCTCGACTATAGTAAGAAACCGGGGGATGTATATCAACAAGAGATAGTAAAAAAGGTTTACGCATGGTCTTAATCTGAAAAGAATCCTTGCAACGGGTCCCTACTGCATGTCTGCTCCTATGTCTCCGTTGTGCCGTATCCTGGACGGGTGTAGCACGTTGTTCATCTATAAAAGAGAGGAACTTAGTTGAAAAGAAAAAAGATCGTGTGAAAAATGTACTTTATATTTAAATAAATATAATACGATTCGAGAAGTGAATAAAATTGAGCTTTATTGTCTCTTGTTGTACATGCGTGCAGCCCCTTGTACGGGGGTGTGCCGCTAGTAGGCGCCGGACTCGTCTAGCCGTGTCCGGGGTTCGAATTACCTATTCAGGTGCTTTGATTAGCGGAGCCGGATTGGTGTGAGGCTGTCAAGGCAGTCTCACGTTCTTCCGTGCTCGAATAACACTTAATACTCCCTTTTAATGAGATGATGCCGCGTGGACCGGGCATTTTAAGTGTAAGAGATGCATAATGCGGTATTGCGTTAAAGCGGGCGAAAGCTTCACGTCCCAATAGTGCTTGATGGCTACTTTTAAATGGGGCGACATGGAAGACTAACTTTTCGCGACGGAAGTTGTCGGGTGAACCGAACACAACTTCTAGCGGTAGGGAGCCCGTACAATGGGCATATGGGCACAGCATTACCCCTTTAAAGGAGGTGTTGCTATGGCGTATTTTGGTTGGGTCTGTCCCCATCCTGCGGATTGTGTCACGATATATCGGGTTTATGTCATCGCCGCCATCCATGAGGACTTGTGTAAATTGGAATCCATCGATTATAGGATCCAATATCAAGGCAGTCCATCTTGCGTTCCGGATACTTTCGGAGTAGTCCTGATGGTCGAAGGTGATTGGTTTTGACAACCAGTGTTGGTACTCCGCTAGGGTAGTATGTGCGGCGCGCATTTTAGTGGGCGCAGCTCTGTTTTTTCCTTTTATCACATGAAGTGAGTTTACTGTTTTAACCTCTTGTGGGAAATTCTTTTGTTTTCCGGTGCTCTGCTTGTGGGGTTCGTCATCATCCTCACTTGGTGTGTCGAGCCCCTTGTGTTCGGCGTTGAGTCTGTCGGACTGATTGAAGACCCAACAATCTCTGTGGGTATGGTTTGCAGGCTTCCCAGGAGTACTGTGGATTTGACATATCTTGTCCAAGATTTTGTTTAAGTTGGATAGCTCATCGCTATTGTCCTTAAGGGGCAGCTTTTTATTGTTCTGCCGTGAGCTTTTGAATCCGGCGTTGACTGCCACGCTCTTTGGACCGTTCCCTTTAATCCGGCGCTGGTCCTTGTTGCGCCGTGGTTTCCCATTTCCATCCCTGACTTGGATGTACTTGGGTCATTGGTGCTGCATCTTGCTAGCCAGCTATCCTCTCCAGCATAAAAGCGGGTCATGAGGCTTGTTAATGCGGCCATTGTTCTTGGCTTTTTCTTGGCGAGGTGTCTGGCGAGCCATTCGTCTCGGACGTTGTGTTTGAAAGCTGCTAAGGCTTGACATCCGGACGATCGACTATTTGGTTCTTTTAGTAAGGAACCTGTTCCAGAATTTCGGGCTGACTCTCCGGACTGTTGAGTTATGTGACTTAGATAAATGCGCATCCGTGAGGGCGGACATAGGTCCCCTGAAAATTTGCTCGAAATGCATCCTCGAGCTCTTCCCAGCTTCCAATGGTATTTTCGGGGAGGCTTTTAAGCCAATGCCGGGCTGGCCCTTTGAGTTTGAGGGGTAAGTATTTTATGGCGTGGAGATCATCTCCTCTAGCCATGATGTAATCCTCAATCCAGACTCCAGGGTCTGTTGTTCCGTCGTATGCCTCTATGTTTACGGGTTTGAATCCCGCTGGGAATTCATGATCCAGCACCTCATCGGTGAAACATAGGGGATGTGTGGCGCCTCTGTATTTGGGTGTGCCGTGATGTTCGGATATTTGGCGTGTTGCATTGCTTTGAAGAGCTTGCTTTCTCGGCCCATAGATGGACCTAACTGGGCCATCCTTTTGATGTGAATCCTTATGTGGATCGCGACCTGGCTTGTGTGCGGCGCCATTTGCCGCTCTCTTTTTGCCGTGGGATCGTCCATCCGACCGGGTGGCCTTCTTACTTTTTGATTGTGGGGGTTCTACGGCCTCCTCATCAAATTCGGGCAGTAGCTTTCTCTTCGGGTAGCTCTTTATTCGGCGATTGTCGCCGTATTTGTCTGCTGTGTTGAATACTTTGTTCCATCTGATTCTGAGTGCATCTTCCGCTGTTTTGAGCTTCCGCTTCTGCTTTTTTAGGCTACGCCAGCATGGCGCATTTAGCCTTTTGTGGAGGTTATTCTGCTCCAACAATTTGTCCGGCGTGAGATCGTCCGGACTGTTATCTTCGTCGGGGACGGGTTGTTTATCCAAGTTGTCCTGTTCGGATGGTTGCTCGATAGCATGTTTGTCGTCCACCGGTTCGCCCTGCTCTATGGCTGGGTCTTTGTTGAGGCGGGACTTGGTGCGGCGTTTACGTTGCCGTTTTGACTGCTTTTCGAGGGATTTATCCTTCGTAGCGTCCCGTTGTTCCTCGTCGTCACTTCCTTTAGGTGTATCCGCCATGTATACATCATGGGATGAGGTGGTTGTCCAGCGTCCTATAGGCGCTGGTTCATGGTTGTTCTCCTACATCGCCGTCCATACCGTCGATGTCTTCGAGTCGAAATCGAGCACGTCGTGTAAGCTTTTCGGCGATTGGCTCTGAAAGTGGGTGGTGGGTGGGCGTTGGATTTCTTTGTCGTCGCATCCCAACCTTCCCGACCGTAGTCCGCCAGGCTCTCCGGATAAAGAGAGAGACTTTAGTAAATTCAGGATGTCGCCAAAGGGCGAAAAGTGCGGAAAGATGTCTCTGGCGGTGAACTCCATGATCGGCGCCCAATCGGATTCGATTGGCGGGGCACGGAGGGTTGAGTCCGGAGAGGAGTCCGCACCTTGAGTCACGAGCTTCGCAAAGGGCGGGGATGGAATTCGCTCAATCGCCCGTAGAGATCGTAGCCCCGAGGCGGTGTCCAACCACTCGTCCTCGATCGGGGAATCCGGCTCCGGACTAAGGGTCGGGCCGGATCTTTGCGGCCTCGAGGCCTTTGTCCGTGGCGATGCTAGATCATACCCATTGAGAGTCAAGGCACGCTCGGCTCTGGCTCGAATCCGTCGAAGATCAAGTCTCCGCGGACATCGGCCGTATAGTTCAAACTTCCAAATCGACTGATGGCGGGGCATAGCTTTCGATCTGCTCCGGATGGCCAGCGAATTGGTCCATGCAAAGCCGCCCGAATCTGAAGATCTGTCCGGGAGAAAAGTCTCACCACGGACCGCGTCGTTGTTGATGATCGAAGGAGCCATCGGGCCTATCGGTGGCGACGCAGAGGAACTCTCAATGAAAGCACCAATGTCGGTGTCAAAACCGGCAGATCTCGGTAGGGGGTCCCGAATCAAGGCGTCTAGGCGGATGGTAACGAGGAGACAAGGGACACGATGTTTTTACCTGTGTTCGGGCCCTCTCGATGGAGGTAATACCCTACTCACAGCTTGATTAATATTGATGATATGGGTAGTACAAGAGTAGATCTACCACGAGATCAAGGAGGCTAAACCCTAGAAGCTAGCCTATGGTATGATTGTTGTTCGCCCCACGGACTAAAACCCTCCGGTTTATATAGACACCGGATAGGTTAGGGTTACATAGAGTCGGTTACAATGGTAGGAGATCTACATATCCAGACGCCAAGCTTGCCTTCCACGCCAAGGAAAGTCCCATCCGGACACGGGACGAAGTCTTCAATCTTGTATCTTCATAGTCTTGGAGTCCGGCCGCGATGATAGTTCGGCTATCCGGACACCCCCTAGTCCAGGACTCCCTCAAAGCCCATGATAGAAATCACGAGAGAGAGAGAGAGAGAGAGAGAGAGAGAGATTAAACGCATAGCTACTGGTACAAACCCTCAGCCCCGAGGGTGGACTACTCCCTCCTCATCGTGGTGGCCGCCGGGATGATGAAGGAGGCCACCGGTGATGATTCCCCCTCCCGTGAGGTGCTTGAGCAGGTCTAGATTGGTTTTCGGTGGCTCTGAGCCCACGTGGCGGCGGAACTTCTGATCTAGGTTAACCCTGAAGGGTTTCGGAATATTTGGGAATTTATAGTGCAAAGAAGGTGTGCGAGAGGCCACTGAGGTGGGCACAACTCACCTGGGTGCGCCAGGGGGCCTGGCGCACCCTGGTGGGTTGTGCCCCCCTTGGGGCACCCCCCCAGGTGCAGCTCTGGCCCATTGGGTTCCTTCTTGTCCATAAAAAATTCCCGTGAAGTTTCGTTGCGTTTGGACTCTGTTTGGTATTGATTTCCTACGATGTAAAAAACAAGCAAAAACAGCAACTGGCACTGGGCACTGGGGCAATAGGTTAGTCCCAAAAAATGATATAAAGTTGCTATAAAATGATTGTAAAACATCCAAGAATGATGAAATAACAGCATGAATACTTCATAAATTATAGATATGTTGGAGACGTATCAGTGGGCCGGTACATCGTCTTAAGATTGACGACACAGACACCTTCGTAGTCGACACAAACATCTCCTCTCACTAAACGCACGTCGTTAGGAGGTCTGCAATAAATCCAAAAAAGTGAGTATCAATATCAGGTCTAGAATTTGAACCCTGGTGGGTTGAAAATACCACTCTCCTCCTAATCATCCGATCACAGATCGGTTCGCCATCCTTAATGGAAACAATACAATACGTGCCTCGCTACCCCTTCTATCACTGGGTGAGAACACCACAAGATTGAACCCAAAACATAGCACCTCTCCCATTGCAAGATAGATCAATCTAGTTGGCCAAACCAAATCAATAGATCAGATAGAAATACAAAGCTATCTTAATCAGGCATAAAAGAGTTCAGAGAAGACTCCAATAATATTCATAGATAATCTGATCATAAACCCACAATTCATCGGATCTCAACAAACACACCGGGAAAGAAGATTACATCGAATAGATCTCCAAGAACATTGAGGAGAACATTTTATTGAAGATCAAAGAGAGAGAGAAGAAGCCATCTAGCTACTAGCTATGGACCCTTAGGTTCGTGGTAAACTACTCACGCATCATTGGAAGGGCAATAAGGTTGGTGTAGAGGCCCTCCATGATCGAATCCCCCTCCGGCTGAGTGCTGGAAAAGGCCCCAAGATGGGATCTCACGAGAACATAAGCTTGTAGTGGCGGTAAAGTATTTTTGGCGTGCCCTCTGATGTAAGGGGAATATTTGGGTATTTACAAAGTAGAGATTAGGGTTAGAAGAGCCACGGGGGGCCCACAAGCCTAGGGGCGCCCCCTAGGGCGTGGCCATAGGGCTTGTGGCCCCCTCGTGGGTCTTCTGGCCTCCTCCTGAAGCTTCCTAGGTGTCTTGTTGTCCAAGAAAAATCGACAAAATTTTTCGTTCCGTTTGGTATTGATTCCTGTAAAAGACAAAAACAAGGAAAAAACATCAACTGGCACTGGGCACTAGGTTCCCAAAAAATAATATAAAATAACATATTAAGGCATATAAAATATCCAAGATGGATAATATAATAGAATGGAACAATCGAAAATTATAGATACGTTGGAGATGTATCATATGGCAGTTGCGTTAACAAGCTTGATTCCAACTATGGTCAGCTGGGTGCAACAAAATCCAAACGGGGCCCCAACTGATTTTCCCATGCTCAGCTTCACTGAGAGCAACTCAATGAACACTTCACCCGCTGTCACATCCCAAGCTTCTGGTGCTGCCTAATGTTTGCATCATGTTTAACTTTTGAAACTTGAACTGAGGAATTTGGAAGCCTCAAAAACTTAAATAAAAGAAGGGCAAAAACCCTAAAATCTCATTCATTGTTCCAAAATGTCCTTCCTAAATGTTTGATAAATTTTGGCAAGGGTTCTGGTCCCAAACAAAATATTGAACATTTATAAGGAATTAATCTTGGGATTTTGAATTTAAATCATTAGCTATTTGAATTTGAATTATATTCATATAATTAGAATATAATTTCAAATACCCTGAAATATTTTATGAGCTTTTGGAAAAGTCCATCTAGCAAAATAAAAATATTCAGAGGAGTTTTTGGCATTGTTTGAATTGTTTTAAATTCAAAACAGTGGCAAAAGATTTAAAAAAAAACACAGAAACAGAAAACAATAAAGGAACAGAAACTCACCTCTAACCTACCTGGCGCCCAACCGGCCCAACCTCCTCCCCCCCCTGCTAGCCGGCCCGGTTGGCCAGCCCAGCCCACCTCCGCGCGCGGCGTCTTCCCCATGCCTTCGGCATCACAGCGTGGCCAGCCGAGCATGACCACCTCCTGCTTCGTGCTGGCGGCCTCCCCGACCTTCTCGCGACGCCACGGAGACGGCCACGCGCCCCAACCCCCCTGGATCCCCTCGCTCTCTCCCTCTCCCTCGTTCCCTCCTCTGCTCCCTCTCTCTCGCCCGGACCGAGCGCCGCCGTCGCCGCCCCTTGCTGCCCTCGCGGCCACCGCCTCCCCCTTACCTCTCCGACACGCCCACGAGCTCCGCCTCTTCCCGCTGAACCTCTCCACCGAAGGAAGCAAGCCCGGATGGCCTGCATCGCCGCCCACGCGTCTTCCCCCTTCTCAGCCACCGAGGATCGCCGCCCGCCAATTCACCGTCATGCAGAAGTCTCCCGAGCTCGCCAACCCCTTCGTTCGATCCACTGTGAGCTACTGCGCCGATCCCTCTCTCCCTGGCCCTTTTCCTCTCGCTTCTTGGCAATTCCACCGGAGCCAATTGCTCCTCGCCGCCCGGCCATGGCGTGGCCGTAGCCACAACCAAGCCTGCCTTCGCTCCCGAGCTCACCACCGCGCCCCACCGCACTCACAGGAGGCGCAAACGCCACTCCACGCCTCGCCGTGCTCCCTAGCGCCGTGTTCGACCTCGGTCGAACTCCGGCGGCCGCCTAGGTCGCCGCCGGCACCATTTCCGACCACCCCGACCTCGGCTAACCCCACCAAAAGCTTCGGCTCCTCCCCAGCTCCTCCTAGATGCTTTCCGCGCCCCATTTGGTGGCCGGAACGTGCAAAAGCACTTTGCTCCGCCGCCGGCCTCGCCGGCGACTGACGCCAGTGGATTAGCCGGGTTGACGAGGATTTGACCCCCACAGGTCATCGGCAGAGTGGGCCCGGCCACTAACTAACCGGGTTAACACTAACCGAAACTAGTTAGTTAAACTAACTACTGACCAGTGGGCCCCAGCGTCAGAGTTGACCTGGACAGCGACCCAGTTGACTCGCTGACGTCACATCGACGTCAGGCTGACGCAATTAACCTTTTTTCTGGATTTATTTATATTCAGGAAATTCCAGAAAATACTCTAAACTTCTAAAAATCTTATAAATTCAACCGTAACTCGGATGGAAATAATTTATATATGAAAAATGATCAGAAAAATATGAAGAATCTGTTTATGCCATGATCATGCATGTTTGAACAAGTTAACCTCACTGAATAGGATGAATCATGATTAGGGTAACTTATGAACTAGCATTTGGAGTTGGAGTTCAACCTTGTTTGAATTCCACTTCAACTAACTTGGATTATTATTGCACTAGGTAAATTCAGTTCCTTAACATGATCATGCATCATATATGTGCATTGCATTGATTGTGTTCTTTCTCAGTTGCCGGTGTTTGTCCCCTCCCGGTAGACGATGTATCGACGATGAAATCGATGACACCGATGAAGAACTATTATCTTCAGAAGTGCCAGGCAAGCAAAACCCCCTTGTTCATTCCGATATAATCCCACTCTCGCTCCTGCTCTATTTTATTGCATTAGGACAACAACGACTCATGTGTTACTTGCTGCGGTAGCTGAACCCTTTGATCCTTTGCATGACTGTCATTCCACAGTAATTAGATGAAACCCACTAGCATGAGTAGGAATTGTTTGAGCCATGTTGTGCCTACTCATTTATGCTTGTTGTCATGCACTCTTTGCTTAGAGTTGAGTCGGTGCGATTCATCGGGAATGAATCGAATTGTTATGAACATGTCCTATTGGGTGTGAGCTAAGTGTGTGAACACGATTTGGTAAAGGTAGCGGTGAGAGGCCATGTAGGAGTACATGGTGGGTTGTCTCATTGCAGCCGTCCTCGAGAACTGAGTTACGTGCTTGTGATCCATGAGCAGTTACTACCACACATTGGGTTCCGTAACTCGACCCCTCTCGACTTATTAATCAACTTGATCTCATCCAGGAGTTGCAACTAGTTTACGGTGTTTGTAGGTGGTGTTAGTAGTCTACCAAGTGGCACCCGATACGAGGTGGGCTTGGGACAGACTAGGCACAATGTACAGTGTACCAAGTGGCACCCGGTTGGTGGGCTTGGGAACCCTGCTCACATCGTTTGGGGCCGTGGCGACACCCGGCGGATCTCCTTGCGGATGGAACCCGAATAGGCGATGAACACGGACGAGAGACTTGTGTGGTTAGTCGGTCGTGGCCGACTCCCTCGCCCGGCTTCCGCTTGAAGGTTGCCGAGGTACATGACGCGATGTCTGAGGCGATAAGTGGCGAGAGCGTGTGTGAAGAAGTACACCCTGCAGGTTATCATTATCTATTCGAATAGCCGGATTCCTCGGATATGGAAACTTGGACCTTGCATAGTTCATAGACAAGTGAAAGTGGATACTCTAAAATGCGCAAGATAAGCGTGAGTGCTATGGATGGCGTTCTCGTGAGGTGAGACGGAGGCGGATCCATAGTGGTGTATTTGATATGGTGAATTTGTGGACTCGTGCGCCACCTCAAAAGAGTTGCTTGCGATCGTAGTTCGGATAGCCACCGAGTCAAAGCTGGCTTGCTGATCCAAACTCCACCACCCCTTTTGATAATGATGCATATGTAGTTAGATCTGATGTAAGTCTTCTTGAGTACAATTGTACTCACGTTTGCTTATTTTATGTTTTGCAGAGAGACGTCAGTCTCGCTAGTAGTTCCATGCGGGCTTCGACGTTTAGCTTGATACCTCAGCTACGATCTTGTGCCTTCGGCAGGATCTGGTAGATAGTCAGGCTTCTCAGCCTTTTTCATTTATAGCTGTCTGTACTCAGACATGTTTAGCTTCCGCTTGTGCTTTGACTTGTATGCTCTGAGTGTTGGGTCATGAGACCCATGTTTGTAATTTCTCGCTCCTCGGAGCCTAATGAATAATATATTGAGTCGTAGAGTTATGTTGTGATGCCACGTCGTATTTACACATATTGAGCATATTGTATGTATGTTTGAAATGCTTGGTATGTGTGGGATCCGACAAACTAGTTGTTTATCCTTGGCAGCCTCTCATATGGGGAAATGTAGTCTCGTGCTTCTCGAGCGATAGTAGTCCGCTGACGGTTCACCGAGTCCTGCTAGCCCAAAGACTACCGCTTGGACACTTGATCGGCCGGCATGTGTTTCACTTCGTTCCTATGTCCGTTCTTCGGAAATGTCACGCGGTGTTATTGAGTCCTGCCTAGCACACTACAGCCCGGGATACCGGAGTCCTGTTAGCCAGTGCTACAGCCCGAATATATACGTTGATGACCGACATGTTCGATGTGATTCATGTATGCTGTCCCCATAGGTTAGCGCCGCTTTGGGTTCACGACTAGCCATGTCGGCCCGGTTCTTTGTCATATGGATGCTAGCGACACTATCATATACGTGAGCCAAAAGACGCAAACGGTCCCGGGCCATGGTAAGGCGACACCCGTGGGAATACCGTGCGTGAGGCCGCAAAGTGATATGATGTGTTACATGCTAGATCGGTGTGACTTAGGATCGGGGTCCTGACACCCGCACCTGTACCAATTATGGCAACCGCACCCGCACCTACTCCAGTAGCTGCTCCCGCACCCTCTCACAGTAGCCCGTACTCCATTTCTGGCTTGAATGTCAGGTTGTCGACATTGGCTGAGCTCGATGCCCTCATGGTAAATAAGCGCCGCACCCTCGTCAACATAACTAATTAATCTTCAGTTCCCGTTCTTTTTTATCTCCGACGCCGCACACGTACATGTCTTTGCAGGCCGATTAAACTCCTTGCATTGTCTGTTGGGGATACACATAATAGGTAGGCCCACGAAGGGTCGAAATATCATAAAGCATGGGGTCCACACAACATGTGGGTCCAGATAAATTTCATACAGGCATACTATCCACTCGACCAAGTAGCATACCATCCACTCGACCAAGCAACATACCATCCACTCGACCAAGCAGCATACCATCCACTCGGATGACAGTTCACCACTCGACCGTACGACTCACTCGGATATCTGAAGATCGTGACGGAAGCAGTCGACATCATTCTCATAGTGAGGGCTTGGTAGTGGCTAGTATTATGGCATTCATGCCCCACTTTGTAACATAGGAGGTGAGGGGGTGGCGCACTCTATATAAGCCACCCCTCACCACTAGACGAGGGGGCTCTTTTTCTTCCACCTCTCTCTCTTTCTAACCATTAGTCTCGGGACATAGCTCAGGCATGAGATCAGCTCTCCCCTCTCTCTCAAACATACATTGTAATCTCCGGATACATACTCGGATAAAACAAAGCCTCTCCGGAGCATGAGACGTAGTGCTGTTATCTCCACCGTGAGAGGCCCGAACTCGCTAAAACCATCGTGTCACCCATATGCATCTCGATAGATCATGCTCCGTTACCCTATACCTTATTATTATTATCTATGTTTTATTTCCTGTTCATCCTAATCAGATTGTTCGTCTTCGCAGCAAGTCACTGGAGCCTTTCAAAAGGAGAGGATAAGATACATCTTCACCTGACGCCGGCATGACCGTTCACAAACGGATCGATCAAGAGATTTCTTTCTATGCTATACACTTATGATCTAACAATCATCATGGATCTAAACACATCCGTTGTTTTCCTCCCTGTACTAGCAGGCGCCCATCGGGATCAACGACGAAAACTTGCGATGAATAAATCAGAGAAGAGACAAGGAAGGGAAAAGGGCATCAACACTGTGGGCCAAGGCTCGTGGCCATCGGCTTCACGCACGGCCGCCAGCGCGCCGGACGACACCTCCTGCTTCCTCTTCTCAATCGACCTCAACCCGCCCGTCAGCCGGCTGCAGTGATCGCAGGCGCTCAGCAGTCCATCTGGCGGCGCGCCCGGCTGTAGTCCTTTGTGGCGTCTTGTGCGCTGGCGCTGCAGCAGGCTCTCCGCGACGGCGTCCCTCGTCAACCCGCCGGCGGCGACTTCCGCGCTGGATGCACTGACGGGACGCGGCACCTACGCCGGGGCTGTCCACGCCTCTGACCCCAATAAGACGGGAGCCGCCGGATCGACTCAGCGCCGCCTCAAGCTCCGCCCGCGCACGGCCTCAAAGGAGGACGCCGTCCAGCACTCGGATTCGTAGCGGCGGCCGCCGCCGCCGTGGCCGACTAGGGAGCTCTGCGCCCCGCCTTCCACTTTCCTTCTAACCCTAATTCCTTTCCATTTATTCTCGCTTAACTGCCGCTAATTAAAGCCTCCTGCATGCAGGGGTTAAATGGCCATGAGAAAGGGAAACTTCCCTTACATGCACGAACGCTAACGCATCTTGCCTAATTACCGCTAACTAACCACTCCTGCATGCACGTACATGTTCTGGACGTGGGCAACACCATCAATGCATCCTAATGTCTTCTTTGTGTTTCTTGTGGCCCCAGCCGGCGGTCCGGCTCCTCGAGCGGAGACACGCAACAATCGATAGCGTGGGATTCCTCCATCGAGTAAGCTGATCAACGGCTCCCGCCGCGGAGACGCGTCCGACTAAGTGCTGCTCAGCAGTGACTCCCATGATGGAAGCGCAGGCTGGCCGTATCCCTGCACGCGCGGCAGTTCGTCTCTCCTGCACAGGTACTCGGTCGCGGACTGGCGACGGCTCCCATGGTAGAGTCGCGGGCTCGACGAGGCACGACAACCAGCAGCGTTACTCCCCCCATCGACATCAACACTTGGGCGTGGGCTGAGCGCCCGTGAAACTAGCCTACAACCCGGCTCCCCCGAGCAACGAAGCGTAGCAGCCGGCAATGTTGCTCCATCCACCGGGGTAGACTGCAAGGCGCGACCCACTCGGCGACCTCTCCCTCAGGCGTCGACTGCCCGACGCAGCGCGGGCACACGGCGGCTCTTTTCTCCACCCAACTACTCGACCGCGGCCTCCGTGGCGGAGCGCCAGCGCTGGCCATGGCCCCGCAGGCGGCGGCTCCTCCAATTGGCAGCGTGATGATTCCCTCCGTGGTGAAGCTTTGACCAAACATGACGCGAGCATGGGCTCCGATCCGTGTCCCCAGACACGGCGGCCTCCACAGCACAGACGCACCGGATTCCGGCGTTGGGACACACTCCCCTCACCGGCCCTCACGAGCGAAGGTTACTCGACAGATGGAGAGGTTCTTCTGTTCAATGGCTGATTCCGGTGTTGCGACACACTCCCCTCACCGGTGAAGGTTACTCGCCAGATGGAGAGGTTCTTCTGTTCACGACTGATTCAGTCGGACGGGGACTTCTACATTCACTCGACGTCCCATGCATCGCCACTCCGCGGGACGCATCTACATCACCCCCGGACGCCCCGCGCAACGTAACTCCGCGGGACGTCTACATCACTCGGACTCCCCGCGCATCGTCACTCCGCGGGACGCGTCTACTTCAATCCGGCAGATGCGCCTTCATCACTCGGACGCCTCGCACATCATCACTCCATGGGACGCTTCTACTTCACCCGGCCGTGCCGCGGGCCGCCATCGATTGGTCACCTCATCACCACTCGGCCGCCTCCCGCGTCGCCATCGGTTGGTCACCTCATCACCACTCGGCCGCCCCGCGCGTCGCCATCGGTTGGTCACCTCATCACCACTCGGTCGCCCCGCGTATCGCCATTGGTTGGTCACCTCATCACCACTCGGCCGCCCGGCGCGTCGCCACTCGGTTGGTCACCTCATAACCACTCGGTTGCCTCGCGCGTCGCCATCGGTTGGTCACCTCATAACCACTCGGCCGCCCCGCGCGTCGCCTCTCGGTTGGTCACCTCATAACCACTCGGCCGCCCCACGCGTCGCCATCGGTTGGTCACCTCATAGCCACTCGGCCGCCCCGCGCGTCGCCACTCGGTTGGTCACCTCATCACCACTAGGCCGCCCCCGAGAGTCGCCATTTGGTTGGTCACCTCATCATCACTCGGCCGCCCCGCGCGTCGCCACTCAGTTGGTCGCCTCGTCACCACTCGGCCACTCGCGCGCCTTCATACAGCTAAGTCATTTTACATTCTGTTATTTCCGTCTTCCCGAGTATCCCGTAATTCAACATCACGTTCTCTCGGAGGCCACGCCACCGAGTGTACCTCTACGCTCGACTGCTTATTTTCACGTACTTACTTAGTATTGTCCAACTTCCATTTGTTCGCATACATCATTCACGAACACCATGTGTCGTTCTTCATTTCGAGTTTGCATCGGTCCTCCCGGGATGCAACTCAGTCAAAACACTACACTTTCGTTTTATTTGATCTAGTATTCCAATGAGTTCAGTCGGATCCTTCACTTCGACAAGTTCGAACGGATCCTTCGCTCTTTCAGACTCTTGCTGGTTAACCAGCAAGCCCCTTGCACTCCCAGCGGGTGTCTATGGGCGTTATTCACACAAATCATTTCTGCACACATCAAATTTCCTCGAGAAATTATTTCGTTGACTTGTGCCTTTTTTACACAAGTTACGCGATCACTACTCGACCCTATGCGCCAACTTCATCGCTGCTCGGAATCAGTCACCGTACGGGTCCTAGCGCACCACAACATTGACCTTGTTGCTCTGTTGACTACAAACACATCCATCTGGAATCCTCTTCATCGTATCAAGGATATAGACCTCGTCGGGCGTGAGACAGATAAGTCCCTTTTATAATTAAACTTCACACGTCACTCTTTTTGCGAGTATGCCTATTTCGAGCATCACTCGGAAGCTTCTCCTCATCTTTACCTGAGTCCGACTCGATGAATTGCAAATTATCCATTCAAAACTATATTTTCCCATATTCCGACATGTCCGTTGTCAAAGCCTGTAGTATGCTCGGGAGCTACGCCACACTCGGGTGCTACAACTCATTTGGAATGACACTCTCCTGAGTGGTCGAGTGCTTCATCACCAGTTAGATCCTTCACTTCAACAAGTGCATTCGATCCGCCACTTTGACAAGCTTTATAATCATCCAGACGCTCTGCGCGCCATCTTCATTCCTACTCAAACTCAATTGTCACGCCGGTCTTGTTGCATCGGAACCACACTACATCAACCTCATCGCTACATTAGCTTCGAAAGCATCTGGCTAACTCCTTCGAAGACAATTTCAGCCACTTGGCTGGACACACAATCTTTCACTCGGCTTCCCCGCGCATCGTCACTTGGCCATGCCGCGCGCCGTCACTCAGCCACCCCGCGCATCACCAATTGGCTGGACACGTAGTCCTTCACTCGGTCGCCTTGCTCATCCTCACTCGGCCGTCCCGCACGTCGCCACTCGGTTGTGCACGTCTTCACCACTTGGCCGCTCCGCGTGTTGCCTCTCGGTTGTTCATGCCTTCACCACACGGCCGTCCCGCGCGTCACCACTTGGCTGGACACGTAGTCCTTCACTCGGCCACCTCGTGCATCCTCACTCGGCCGCCCCACGGTCACCACTCAGTTGTGCACATCATCACCACTCGGCCGCCCCGCGCGTTGCCACTCAGTTGTGCACACCTTCATCATTCGACCACCTCTCACATCATGACTCGGCTGCTCCGCACATCGCCACTCAGTTGTGCACGTCTTCACCACTCCACCGCCCCACACGTCATCACTCGGTTGTACACATCATCGCCCCTCGGCCACCTCGTGCGTCACCATCAGTTGGACATGTCTTTACCTCTACACCCCCAGCACAGGAACGACTAAGTTACTCATATGATCAAACCTCATATCACACTCTGTAGCAAGCTTACCTCTTTCGAGCATCACTCGGGGGCTACGCACAGCCATTGGCCATGCTGCCCTCAGGGGTTACGCCCATTTGATCAACCCATTGATCACATCAGGAATATCTTTCTGACCATACATGCTCGTTCCGCCAAAAATTTATAAGGGTAGGTACCGTCCACTCGGACGATCTCCCAAATCATTTCTTGAAGTCATCTTCAGGACTGCAAAAGGGTGAAATGATGGTCCTCTACGGATACACTTGGCCCTTATCCTAGGCTCCAAGGCGTCAATTTCACAAACTTGGACTCAGAGATGGCATGTGCTGGTGTTCCCCTAGGATGATGAGTGGCATCTCTCCGGAGAGTCAGCCTGCACACTAGCCTCGCCACTCGGGTTTCATGGCACGTCCATGTCAGACCACTAGTCTATCTCCTCCGGGAGACATACGAATGCCACCAAGTTTTTCCTTGCAGTCAACATACCCCGATCAGTTGGGAAGCACGCCCACTCGGACAAATACCCCTTTCACGCAAAATCTAATGGTCAATATAAGAAGTACTACTAGAACGACCACTCCCTAGAGTGTCCAGCTTTTTTCTACGGTCGGCAGTTTCAAAGCCGAGTTCATTCACTGTGCCGAGAGCACGAAGATTCACCCGCTTGGCCGAGTTCCAGGCTGAATTTATTCCGTGCCGAGTGCACGAAAATCAGTCCGACTGACTCAGCTCCAGGCTGAGCTGATTTACCATGTCAAGCGTCTGAAGATGCATCCGGTTCACTCAATTTCAGCCTAAAAGATATTTACCGTGTCGATTGCATGGAGGTTTACCAGGAGACTTAAACCCTCTGCCCGACTCATCTAGTCCGACAGAGGCTCGGGGACTACACCCAGTGGGTGCACTCAGCGTGCCCCCACTGGAAGATAACTCAGAAAGAAACATTTTTGCTCGGTCAAGACCAACTCCAGATCACTCAAGTATTACTCGACTTTCGAGTCGAGGAGAAACAAGCTAGACCAATACCAGATCCTCAAGTACTACTCGACCTCTGAGTCAGAGAGGAACAAGTTCGATAAGTACCAGCTAAGAAGTAGAACCCCGCCGACTGCCCGTAGCCGACGGCGGTCTCGGGGACTACACCCAGTGGGTGCACTCGGCGTGCCCCCACTGGAGTAATCTCCACTCGGTACGTCCTGACCAGTCCGAGTGATGAACAACAAACAAACAAGTTCTAAATACTCCCATCAAACTACAAAAAAAATCCTATATGGTGAGTTTAACGCTCCTCCGTTGGACCTGTTTTGAGCTTTCTTCTAGGACTCAAAGCGTGAAACTCACACGTTTGGATCCAGAACCGACTCGTATTGACGTTCCCTCGGGATAAAGAATGGCATCTCTCCGAGAGAATAGTCCATGCGTCAATCTTGTTGCCCGGATTTAATGACACACCCATACTTTGATCACGAGTTAACCTCTTCCGAGAGATGAACAAATGTTACCAAGTTGCTCCTTGCGGGCACTTACCACAAATTAGTCGGGAAGCGTAGTGTCGGAATCCATTGAGATTTTGTTCAAACCTTGGTTGTCTGAAAGCACGATGACAAGTAGCGAGTATTTTCGTAATCACTAGGACCAAATTGTGTCTTTCACAAACTCATTCTGTAAAATCGCAATCGATTCGGGGTCTAATGTTGGGGATACACATAATAGGTAGGCCCACAAAGGGTCGAAATATCATAAAGCATGGGGTCCACACAACATGTGGGTCCAGATAAATTTCATATAGGCATACTATCCACTCGACCAAGCAGCATACCATCCACTCGACCAAGCAGCATACCATCCACTCGGATGATAGTTCACCACTCGACCGTACGACTCACTCGGATATACGAAGACCAGCAGGAAGAAAAGCAGTCGGCATCATTCTCATAGTGAGGGCTTGGTAGTGGGCTGGTATTATGGCATTCATGCCCCACTTTGTAACATAGGAGGTGAGGGGGTGGCGCACTCTATATAAGCCACCCCCACCACTAGACGAGGGGGCTCTTTTTCTTCCACCTCTCTCTCTTTCTAACCATTAGTCTCAGGACATAGCTCAGGCACGAGATCCGCTCTCCCCTCTCTCTCTCAAACACACATTGTAATCTCCGGATACATACTCAGATAAAACAAAGCCTCTCCGGAGCACGAGACGTAGGGCTGTTATCTCCACCGTGAGAGGCCCGAACTTGCTAAAACCACCGTGTCACCCATATGCATCTCGATAGATCATGCTCTATTACCCTATACCTTATTATTGTCGGAATCGTTCCCACGGCATTGTCCTTTACCACATGAAGGGCAGGTTGGTGGATGTAGGAAATGGTGCTATTGTGAAGCCTAAGGATCGATTGTTCCACCGCCGGTAGATGCCGATAATGCCTTAAGGGTCTCCCTGCCGAGTGTGAAAGTGGGCTATGAGGGTTTTCCTCGAATGATCCGGGATACCCGCTTTATACAGTTCATGTGCCCAGCAGTGGAAAGATGTACGTAGACACATGCCCCGTGGACATGTTCTTCCTGCGATTTGATTACATCTTCCAGATGTTTCAAATGAGGACACTCGATTTTACGTTCGTCCGCCTGTATGCGCTGCACATGAACTATATCGTTAGGAGAGAGCAAATCACTGGTCTCGTGGTCGCGGACCCATACTACATGCATGAGGGCTTCTTGTCAATCAAGGAAGCCAACCGTCAATATGCTAGGGAGTATATCAAAGAATTCTTGGTCATCAATAAGTACAAAGAAACAATTCTCCTACCTTATCATCCTGAGTAAGTCATCCGCGAATAGCCACTATAACACATACATCCTTTCATGCATTTCAATAATTACTTTGCATGCATGGAGGCTAACTTGATTGTGTATTTTGCGTGGCGAGGGGTGTCGCGTCGTTCTCATTGTTCTTTACCCGCGTTTCTCCAACCCTCTATATTTGGACCCGTCGAAGAACATAAAGAATAAAGATTACACACATATAGAGTATATCGTGGACAAAGCTCTCCTAGGCTTCAACATGCGGGGTGGCTACATCCAAGTAAAAAAACTAATAAGGGACAGGCTGTGTTTCGGCCATAAGACTGACTTCTGTTGCGTCCATCGACCGACAAGAAGTGATAATGATGGATTCTACGCCATCCATCAAATGATGGAGTACAGAAGGGATGTGCAATTACTTTGCATGACATCTTCATCCAATAACCATATCCAGAGATGGGCTAAAGCCTTTAGAACCATGCCAGATCATCAACTTCGAAATGATTTCTACCGGATCTAGCAGGAAATTGTGTCCATCATCATGAAGAGAATGGGATGTTCTACGGTGGCCCAATATTGCGAGCTGCCGTCCGAACCCACATAGCCCTACAACGTCAGGACATGACGCCTTTCACTAAGCTTGGGTGCATACCCCCGGATATGGCCGGATGGGAAGAGGGCACTTCTTGACGATGATAATGTGTCTGTTTAGTTAGTTGTTACTTTATGTATGACGAAACTTTCAATGTCTATGTACGACGAAACTATTAGATGTAAATGGTGCTGCGCTCTAGTTAATTAGTTTCAGTGCGATGAATTTTGTTAACTATGTTTACTATACATTGCTTCTATTTCATAACTATTTCTTTCCATAGCCTGACGTATCTTATGCTGCATACTATCGTTGAATTCGCGTGATGATATATATATGTGCATCTTTGATAGGTATATAGATCAACGATGTCGAAGAAGTGGTATGCCGTGTACGTAGGGCATGTTCCGAGTGTGTACAATGAGTGGCCAGAGTGTCAGGCCCAAGTGTACCGCTTCCCGGGCGGAAGCCAAAAAGGGTTTGATAGCAGAATGGAAGCTGAAGCTAGTTACTTGAGATTCATAACGCAATATAGGATTCAGAACCGGCGCCATTAAAACTACTAAATAACCCCTCTTTTGCTCATCGTGATCGCTCTTCTCTCGTATGTCATAGTTTAGGTAGATAATGAAACATGTGTGAAATGTGACAATGTAAGAGACATGTGATAATTAGTTTGTATTGCTATTTCGAGATGATGATGAGATCGACATCATTTGTGTTTGATAATGATGATATGATGAGACTATGTTGTACCACTTTGATAATGATGATGAGACATTCCTTTTTTCAAATAGTTTCAATGTATGTGTATGCTGTAATTGTATAAAACCTATAAAAATACAGATATAGCAGAATAAAAAAATGGCTTCAGCGAGGGGCTTTAGAGTACCAGCAGTGATGCCTTACCAGTAGCATGGTACCCAGGGACGCGCTACAAAACATTAGCAGTAGCGATGGCTAGTGTTGGGGAACGTAGCGTGCAATTTCAAAAAAATTCCTATGCTCAAGCAAGATCTATGTAGGAGATGCATTGCAACGAGAGGGGGAGAGTGTGTCCATGTTGTTGGAAATATGCCCTAGAGGCAATAATAAAATGGTTATTATTATATTTCCTTGTTCATGATAATTGTCTATTGTTCATGCTATAATTGTGTTATTCGGAAATCATAATACATGTGTGAATACATAGACCACAGCATGTCCCTAGTGAGCCTCTAGTTGAATAGCTCGTTGTTCAATAGATGTTTACGGTTTCCATGGACATTGGATGTCGTTGATAACGGGATCACATCATTAGGAGAATGATGTGATGGACAAGACCCAATCCTAAACATAGCACAAGATCGTGTAGTTAAATGCGCTAAAAGCTTTTCTAATGTCAAGTATCTTTTCCTTAGACCATGAGATTGTGCAACTCCCGGATACCGTAGGAATGCTTTGGGTGTGCCAAACGTCACAACGTAACTGGGTGGCTTTAAAGGCACACTACGGGTATCTCCGAAAGTGTCTGTTGAGTTGGCACGAATCGAGACTGGGATTTGTCACTCCATGTGATGGAGAGGTATCTCTAGGCCCACTCGGTAAGACATCATCATAATGAGCTCAATGTGACCAAGGAGTTGATCACGGGATGATGTGTTACGAAACAAGTAAAGAGACTTGTCAGTAACGAGATTTAACAAGGTATAGGGATACCGACGATCGAATCTCGGGCAAGTATCATACCGGTAGACAAAGGGAATTGTGTACGGGATTGATTGAATCCCCGACATCGTGGTTCATCTGATGAGATCATCATGGAATATGTGGGAGCCAACATTGGTATCCAGATTGCGCTGTTGGTTATTGGCCGGAGAGATGTCTCGGTCATATCTGCATGATTCCCGAACCCATAGGGTCTACACACTTAAGGTTCGGTGATGCTAGAGTTGTTATGGGAAATAGTGTGCAGTTACCGAATGTTGTTCGGAGTCACGGATGAGATCCCGGACATCACGAGGAGTTCCGGAATGGTTCGAAGGTGAATATTTATATATGGGAAGTCATCATACGATCACCAGAAGTGTTCGGGTGTTTATCGGTATTGTACCGGGACCACCGAAGGGGTTCCGGGGGTCCACCTGCCCTGGAGGGCCCTATGGGCTATATGTGGAAGGGAACCAGCCCCTAAGTGGGCTGGGCGCCATCCCCCTAGGGCCCATGCACCTAGGGTTTGGGGGAACCCTAAAGGGGGGCGCCCCTTGGCTTGGGGGGCAAGCCCCCTCCCCCTTGGCCGCCGCCCCCCTCTAGATCCATCTGGAGGGGGTCGGCCCCCTTCCCCCTTCGCCCTATAAATAGAGGGGTGGAGGGAGGGCAGCAGTACCACATCCAAGGCGCAACCCTCCCCCTCTCCAACACCCCCTCCTCCTCCGTTGAGCTTGGCGAAGCCCTGCTAGATAACTGCAAGATCCACCACCACGCCGTCGTGCTGCCGGAGCTCTTCCCCCACTTCTCCTTCCCCCTTGCTGGATCAAGAAGGAGGAGACGTCCCCGGGCTGTACGTGTGTTGAACATGGAGGCACCGTTGTTCGGCGCTTAGATCGGAATCAACCGCGATCTGAATCGCTGCAAGTACGACTCCTTCACCAGTGTTCTTGTAACGCTTCCGCGTCGCGATCTTCAAGGGTATGAAGATGCACTCCCCTCTCTCTCGTTGTTAGTTTCTCCATAGATTGATCTTGGTGATGCGTAGAAATTTTTTAATTTCTGCAACGATCCCCAACAGTGGCATCATGAGCTAGGTCTATGCGTAGTTTCTATGCACGAGTAGAAACAAGTTGTTGTGGGCGTCAATTTTGTCAATTTACTTGCCGTTACTAGTCCTATCTTGATTCGGCGGCATCGTGTGATGAAGCGGCCCGGACCGACCTAACACGTACGCTTACGTGAGACAGGTTCCACCGACTGACATGCACTAGTTGCATAAGGTGGCTAGCGGGTGACAGTCTCTCCCACTTTAGTCAGACCGGATTCGATGAAAAGGGTCCTTATGAAGGGTAAATAGAAATTGGCATATCACGTTGTGTTTTTGGCGTAGGTAAGAAACGTTCTTGCTAGAAACCTATAGCAGCCATCGTAAAACTTGCAACAACAATTAGAGGACGTCTAACTTGTTCTTGCAGCATATGCCGTGTGATGTGATATGGCCAAAAGGATGTGATGAATGATATATGTGATGTATGAGATTGATCATGTTCTTGTAATAGCAATCACGACTTGCATGTCGATGAGCATGACAACCGGCAGGAGCCATAGGAGTTGTCTTATTTTATTGTATGACCCGCGTCTCACTGAAAACGCCATGTAAACTTTACTTTATTGCTAACCGTTAGCCATAGTAGCAGAAGTAATAGTTGGCTAGACAACTTCATGAAGACACGATGATGTAGATCATGATGATGGAGATTATGGTGTCATGCCGGTGACGATGATGATCATGGCGCCCCGAAGATGGAGATCAAAAGGAGCAAAATGATATTGTCCATATCATGTCACTATTTGATTGCATGTGATTTTTATCATGTTTTTACATCTCATTTGCTTAGAACGACGGTAGCTTAAATAAGATGATCCCTCACAATAATTTCAAGAAGTGTTCCCCGTAACTGTGCACTGTTGCTAAGGTCCGTTGTTCCGAAGCACCACGTGATGATCGGGTGTGATAGGTTCTAACGTTCGCATACAACGGGTGTAAGCCAGATTTACACACGCAATACACTTAGGTTGACTTGACGAGCCTAGCATGTACAGACATGGCCTCGAACACGGAAGACCGAAAGGTCGAACATGAGTCGATAGAAGATACGATCAAAATGAAGATGTTCACCGATGATGACTAGTCATCTCACGTGATGATCGGACACGGCCCTAGTTGACTCGGATCATGTATCACTTAGATGACTAGAGGGATGTACATGCGAGTGGGAGTTCATTAAATAATTTGATTAGATGAACTTAATTATCATGAATATAGTCTAAAAATCTTTGCAATATGTCTTGTAGATCAAATGGCCCACGCTAATGTTGCCCTCAACTTCAACGCGTTCCTAGAGAAAACCAAGCTGAAAGACGATGGTAGCAATTATCCTCATAGCTGCCAAGAAAGCATATGTCCTTGAAGCACCGCTAGGTGACACACCTGTTTTCCCAGCAACTCAAGACGTTATGAATGCCTGGCAGTCGCGTAGTGATGATTACTCCCTGGTTCAATGCGGCATGCTTTACAGCTTAGAACCGGGGCTCCAAAAGCATTTTGAGTAGCACAGAGCATATGAGATGTTCCAAGAGCTGAAAATGGTTTTCCAAGCTCATGCCCGGGTCGAGAGATATGAAGTCTCCGACAAGTTCTATAGTTGTAAGATGGAGGAGATTAGTTTTGTCAGCGAGCACATACTCAAAATGTCTGGGTTGCACAACCGCTTGTCTCAGCTGGGAGTTAATCTCCCGGATGTGCCTTGATGGTCAGAGAATCCTTCAGTCGCTCCCACCTAGCTACAAGAGCTTTGTGATGAATTTAAATATGCAGGGGATGGAGAAAACCATCCCTGAGGTATATTCAATGCTGAAATCAGCGGAAGTGGAGATCAAAAAGGAACATCAAGTGTTGATGGTCAATAAAAACACTAGTTTCCAGAAAGGCAAGGGTAAGAAGAACTTCAAGAAGGACGGCAAGGGAGTTCCCGCGCCCAGTAAGCCAGTTGCCGGGAAGAACCCAAAGCATGGACCCAATCCACGAGACCGAGTGCTTTTATTGCAAGGGAAGCAGTCCTTTGGAAGCGGAACCGCCGCAAGTACTTAGCGGATAAGAAGGCCCCAAAGGTATATGTGATATACATGTTATTGATGTGTACCTTACCAACTGTAGTAGCTCACAGGTATTTGATACCGGTGCGGTTGCTCATATTTGTAACTCAAAACAGGAGCTGCGAAATAAGCGGAGATTGGCGAAGGACGAGGTGACGATGCGCGTCGGGAATGGTTCCAAGGTCGATGTGATCGCCGTCGGCACGCTACCTCCACATTTACCTACAAGATTAGTTTTAAACCTCAATAATTGTTATTTAGTGCCAGCTTTGAGCATGAACATTGTATCTGGATCTCGCTTAATGCGAGATGGCTACTCATTTAAATCTGAGAATAATGGTTGTTCTATTTATATGAGAGACATGTTTTATGGTCATGCCCCGCTGGTCAATGGTTTATTTTTATTTAATCTCGAATGTGATGTTACAATATTCATAGTGTGAATGCCAAAAGGTGTAAGGTTGAGAATGATAGTCCCACATACTTGTGGCACTGCCGCCTTGGTCACATTGGTGTCAAATGCATGAAGAAACTCCATGCAGATGGACTTTTGGAGTCTCTTGATTATGAATCATTTGACACGTCACGAACCATGCCTCATGGGCAAAATGATCAATACTCCATTCTCCGAACAATGGAGCGAGCAACCAACTTATTGGAAATCATACATCTTGATGTATGCGGTCCAATGAGCGTTGAGGCTCATGGTGGTTATCGTTATGTTCTCACCCTCACTGATGACTTAAGTAGATATGGGTATGTCTACTTAATGAAACACAAGTCTGAGACCTTTGAAAAGTTCAAGGAATTTCAGAGTGAGGTTGAGAATCAACGTGATAGGAAAATAAAGTTCTTACGATCAGATCGTGGAGGGGAATATTTGAGTCACGGATTTGGCACGCACTTAAGGAAATGTGGAATTATTTCACAACTCATGCCACCTGGAACACCTCAACGTAATGGTGTGTCCGAACGTAGTAATCGCACTCTATTAGATATGGTGCGATATATGATGTCTCTTACCGATCTACCATTATCATTTTGGGGTTATGCTTTAGAGACTGCCGCATTCACTTTAAATAGGGCTCTGTCGAGATCCGTTGAGATGACACCGTATGAATTATGGTTTGGGAAGAAACCTAAGCTGTCGTTTCTGAAAGTTTGGGGATGCGATGCTTATGTCAAGAAACTTCAACCTGAAAAGCTTGAACCCAAGTCGGAAAAATGCGTCTTCATAGGATACCCTAAGGAAACTATTGGGTATACCTTCTACCTCAGATCCGAAGGCAAGATCTTTGTTGCCAAGAATGGATCCTTCCTAGAGAAAGAGTTTCTCTCGAAAGAAGTAAGTGGGAGGAAAGTAGAGCTTGATGAAGTACTGCCTCTTGAACCGGAAAGTAGCACAGCTCAAGAAAATGTTTCTATGGTGCCTGCACCGACTAGAGAGGAAGTTGATGATGATCAAGGAACTTCAGATCAAGTTACTACTGAACTTCATAGGTCCACAAGGACACGTTCCACACCAGAATGGTATGGCACCCTGTCCTAGAAATAATGTTGTTAGACAACGGTGAACCTTCGAACTATGAAGAAGCGATGGCGGGCCCAGATTCCAACAAATGGCTTGAAGCCATGAAATCCGAGATAGGATCCATGTATGAAAACAAAGTATGGACTTTGACAGACTTGCCCGATGATCGGCGAGCCATAGAAAATAAATGGATCTTTAAGAAGAAGACGGACGCGGATGGCAATGTGACCATCTATAAAGCTCGGCTTGTCGCTAAGGGTTATCGACAAGTTCAAGGGGTTGACTACGATGAGACCTTCTCACCAGAAGCGAAGTCAAGTCCGTCTGAATCATGTTAGCAATTGCCGCATTCTATGATTATGAGATATGGCAAATGGACGTCAAAACGGCATTCCTTGATGGTTTCCTTAAGGAAGAATTGTATATGATGCAGCCGGAAGGTTTTGTCAATCCTAAGAATGCTGACAAGGTATGCAAGCTCCAACGCTCAATCTATGGGCTTGTGCAAGCATCTCAGAGTTGAAACATTCGCTTTGATGAGATGATCAAAGCGTTTGGGTTTACGTAGATTTATGGAGAAGCCTGTGTTTACAAGAAAGTGAGTGGGAGCTCTGTAGCATTTCTCATATTATATGTGGATGACATACTATTGATGGGAAATGATATAGAACTCTTGGAAAGCATAAAGGCCTACTTGAATAAGTGTTTTTCAATGAAGGACCTTGGAGAAGCTGCTTATATATTAGGCATCAAGATTTATAGAGATAGATCGAGACGCCTCATTGGTCTTTCACAAAGCACATACCTTGACAAGATATTGAAGAAGTTCAATATGGATCAGTCCAAGAAGGGGTTCTTGCCTGTATTGCAAGGTGTGAGATTGAGCACGGCTCAATGCTCGACCACGGCAGAAGATAGAGAAAAGATGAGTGCCATCCCCTATGCCTCGACCATAGGGTCTATTATGTATGCCATGCTGTGTACCAGACCTAATGTAATCCTTGCCGTAAGTTTGTTAGGAATTTACCAAAGTAATACCGGCATGGAACACTGGACAACGGTCAAGAATATCCTGAAGTACCTGAAAAGGACTAAGGATATGTTTCTTGTTTATGGAGGTGACGAAAAGCTCGTCGTAAAGGGTTACGTCGATGCTAGCTTCAACACAGATCTGGATGACTCCAAGTCACAAACCAGATACGTGTATATTTTGAATGGTGGGGCAGTCAGTTGGTGCAGTTGCAAGCAAAGCGTTGTGGCGGGATCTACATGTGAAGCGGGGTACATGGAAGCCTCAGAGGCAGCACATGAAGCAATCTGGATGAAGGAATTCATTACCGACCTAGGAGTTATTCCCAATGCGTCGGGCCCGATGGCTCTTCTGTGACAACACTGGAGCTATTGCCTCGCCAAGGAGCCCAGGTTTCACAGGAAGACCAGGCATATCAAGCGTCGCTTCAACTCCATTCGTGAAAATGTTCAAGATGGAGACATAGATATTTGTAAAGTGCATACGGACCTGAATGTCGCAGATCCGTTGACTAAACCTCTTCCACGAGCAAAACATGATCAACACCAGAACTCTATGGGTGTTCGATTCATCACAATGTAACTAGATTATTGACTCTAGTGCAAGTGGGAGACTGTTGGAAATATGCCCAAGAGGCAATAATAAAACGGTTATTATTATATTTCCTTGTTCATGATAATTGTCTATTGTTCATGCTATAATTGTGTTATTCGGAAATCGTAATACATGTGTGAATACATAGACCACAACATGTCCCTAGTGAGCCTCTAGTTGACTAGCTCATTGTTCAATAGATGGTTACGGTTTCCTGACCATGGACATTGGATGTCGTTGATAACGGGATCACATCATTAGGAGAATGATGTGATGGACAAGACCCAATCCTAAGCACAACACAAGATCGTGTAGTTCGTCTGCTAGCTTTTCTAATGTCAAGTATCTCTTCCTTAGACCATGAGATTGTGCAACTCCCGGATACCGTCGGAATGCTTTGGGTGTGCCAAACGTCACAACGTAACTGGGTGGCTATAAAGGCACACTACGGGTATCTCCGAAAGTGTGTGTTGAGTTGGCATGAATCGAGTCTGGGATTTGTCACTCCGTGTGATGGAGAGGTATCTCTAGGCCCACTCGGTAAGACATCATCATAATGAGCTCAATGTGACCAAGGAGTTGATCAAGGTATGATGTGTTACGGAACGAGTAAAGAGATTTGTCGGTGACGAGATTTAACAAGGTATAGGGATACCGACGATCGAATCTCAGGCAAGTATCATACCGGTAGACAAAGGGAATTGTGTATGGGATTGATTGAATCCCCGACATCGTGGTTCATCCGATGAGATCATCGTGGAACATGTGGGAGCCAACATGGGTATCCAGATCCTGCGGTTGGTTATTGGCCGGAGAGATGTCTCGGTCATGTCTGCATGATTCCCGAACCCGTAGGGTCTACACACTTAAGGTTCGGTGACGCTAGAGTTGTTATGGGAAATAGTATGCAGTTACATGTTGTTCGGAGTCCCGGATGAGATCTCGGACGTCACAAGGAGTTCTGGAATGGTCCGGAGGTGAAGATTTATATATGTGAAGTCATCATATGGTCACCGGAAGTGTTCGGGGTTTTATCGGTATTGTACCGGGACTACCGAAGGGGTTCCGGGGGTCCACCGGGAGGGTCCACCTGCCCCGGAGGGCCCTATGGGCTGTATGTGGAAGGGAGCCAGACCCTAAGTGGGCTGGGCGCCATCCCCCTAGGGCCCATGCGCCTAGGGTTTGCGGGGAACCCTAAAGGGGGCGCCCCCCTTGGCTTGGGGGGCAAGCCCCCTCCCCCTTGGCTGCCGCTCCCCCTCTAGATCCATCTGGAGGGGGTGGGCCCCCTTTTCCCTTTGCCCTATAAATAGAGGGGTGGAGGGAGGGCAGCAGTACCACATCCAAGGTGCAACCCTCCCCCTCTCCAACACCCCCTCCTCCTTCGTTGAGCTTGGCGAAGCCCTGCCGGAGAACTGTAAGCTCCACCACCACGCCATCGTGCTGTCGGAGCTCTTCCCCAACTTCTCCTTCCCCCTTGCGAGATCAAGAAGGAGTAGACATCCCCGGGCTGTACGCGTGTTGAACGCAGAGGCGCCGTTGTTCGGTGCTTAGATCGGAATCAACCGCAATCTGAATCGCTGCGAGTATGACTCCTTCATTCGCGTTCTTGTAACGCTTCCGCGTCGCGATCTTCAAGGGTATGAAGATGCACTCCCCTCTCTCTTGTTGCTAGTATCTCCATAGATTGATCTTGGTGATGCGTAGAATTTTTTTAATTTTTGCAACGATCCCTAACACATGTACCCTCATAGAACGAAAGCGGAAGCGTTAGCTTAACGCGGTTGATGTAGTCGAACGTCTTCTCGATTCAACTGATCAAGCACCGAACGTATAGCACCTCCGAGTTCTGCACACGTTCAGCTCGATGACATCCTTCGAACTCTTGATCCAGCAAAGTGTCGAGGGAGAGTTTCGTCAGCACCACGGCATGGTGACGGTGATGGTGATGTGATCCGCACAGGGCTTCGCCTAAGCACTATGACAATATGACCGGAGGAGTAAACAGTGGAGGGGGGCACCGCACACGGCTAAGAAACAGTTGATCTGCTTAGAGGTGCGCCCCCGTCCCCGTATATAAAGGAGGGAGAGGGGAGGAGGCCGGCCTAGGGCCCGCCAAGTGGGAGGAGTCCCACTTGGACCCCTAGTCCAATTTGCCCCTCCCTTTCCTTTTACCAAAAGGGCAAAGGGGGAAGGAGTAGGAGGAGGAGAAGGAAAGGAGGGTTGCGCCCCCTCCCCTTGTCCAATTCTGACTCCCCATGGGGGGGCGCACGCCACCCCTTGTGGGCTGCCTCCCCTCCCCTGAATTCTTTTATGTATGATTGGTTATCTTTGCAAGTCTCTTCGAATTATCAGTTTGGTTTGGCCTACTAGATTGATCTTTCTTGCAATGGGAGAAGTACTTAGCTTTGGGTTCAATCATGCGGTGCTCGATCCTAGTGACAGTAGGGGAAATGACACGTATTGTATTGTTGCCATCGAGGATAAAAAGATGGGGTTTATATCATATTGCTTGAGTTTATCCCTCTACATCATGTCATCTTACCTAGTGCGTTACTCTGTTCTTATGAACTTAATACTCTAGATGCATGCTGTATAGCGGTCGATGTGTGGAGTAATAGTAGTAGATGCAGGCAGGAGTCGGTCTACTTGTTGCGGACGTGATGCCTATATAGATGATCATGCCTAGATATTCTCATAATTATGCACTTTTCTATCAATTGCTCGACAGTAATTTGTTCACCCACCGTAATACTTATGCTATCTTGAGAGAAGCCACTAGTGAAACCTATGGCCCCCGGGTCTATTTTCCATCATATAAGTTTCCAATCTATTTTTACTTTGCAATCTTTATCATAAAAATACCAAAAATATTATCATCTCTATTAGATCTCACTTTTGCAAGTGGCCGTGAAGGGATTGACAACCCCTTTATCGCGTTGGTTGCAAGGTTCTTATTTGTTTGTGTAGGTGCGAGGGACTTGCGTGTGGCCTCCTACTGGATTGATACCTTGGTTCTAAAAAACTGAGGGAAATACTTACGCTATTTGCTGCATCACCCTTTCCTCTTCAAGGGAAAAACCAACGCATGCTCAAGAGGTAGCAAGAAGGATTTCTGGCGCCGTTGCCGGGGAGGTGTGCACCAAGTCAAGTCAAGATTTGATTTCCCGACAACGAGCCATTTCTGGCGCCGTTGCCGGGGAGTCTACGCACAAGTCAAGACATACCAAGTACCCATCACAAACTCTTATCCCGAGCATTACATTATTTGCCATTTGCCTCTCGTTTTCCTCTGCCCCACTTCACCCTTGCCGTTTTATTCGCCCTCCTTTTCCGTTCGCTTCTTTTTCGCTTGCTTCTTGTTTGCTTGTGTGTTGGATTGCTTGCTTGTCACGATGGCTCAAGATAATACTAAATTGTGTGACTTTGCCAATACCAAAAACAATGCTTTTCTTAGCACTCCAATTGCTCCTCTTACCTATGCTGAATCTTGTGAAATTAATGCTGCTTTGCTGAATCTTGTCATAAAAGATCAATTCGTCGACCTTCCTAGTGAAGATGCCGCTACCCATCTAAATAGCTTTGTTGATTTGTGTGATATGCAAAAGAAGAAAGATGTGGACAATGATATTGTTAAATTGAAGCTATTTCCATTTTTGCTTAGAGATCGTGCTAAAACTTGGTTTTTGTCTTTGCCTAAAAATAGAATTGATTCTTGGAATAAGTGCAAAGATGTTTTTATCTCTAAGTATTTTCCTCCCGCTAAGATCATCTCTCTTAGAAACAATATTATGAATTTTAAGCAACTTGATCATGAACATTTTTGCACAAGCTTGGGAGAGAATAAAATTCATGATACGTAATTGCCCTACACATGGTTTGAATTTATGGATGATTATACAAAAAAAATTATGCCGGATTGAATTTTGCTTCTAGAAACCTTTTAGATTCCGCCGCGGGAGGCACTTTTATGGAAATCACTTTAGGATAAGCTACTAAACTCCTAGATAATATTATGGTTAATTATTCTCAATGGCACACTGAAAGATCTACTAGTAAAAAGGTGAATGCAATTAAAGAGATTAATGTTTTGAGTGGAAAGATGGATGAACTTATGAAATTGTTTGCTAATAAGAGTGTTTTTTCTGATCCCAATGATATGCCTTTGTCTACTTTGATTGAGAATAATAATGAATCTATGGATGTGAATTTTGTTGGTAGGAACAATTTTGGTAACAACGCTTATAAAGGAAACTTTAATCCTAGGACGTATCCTAGTAATTTCTCTAATAATTATGGTAATTCCTACAACAACTCTTATGGAAATTTTAATAAGATGCCCTCTGATTTTGAGACTAGTGTTAAAGAATTTTTGATTTCTCAAAAGAATTTCAATGCTTTGCTTGAAGAAAAATTGCCTAAGATTGATGAGTTGGCTAGGAACGCTGATAGAATTTCTCTTGATGTTGATTCTTTGAAACTTAGATCTATTCCACCTAAGGATGATATCAATGAGTCTCTCAAACCCATGAGAATTTCCATTGATGAGTGCAAAGAAAGAACCGCTAGGATGCGTGCTAAGAGAGATTGCTTTGTGAAAGCGTGTTCTTCTAGTTCCCATGATAATAAGGATGAAGATCTAAAAGTTATTGATGTGTCTCCTATTAAATCTTTGTTTTTCAATATGAATCTTGATAATGATGGGACTGGAGATGAGTCAACTTTAGTTAAAAGGCGTCCCAATGATTCGGAGTTTTTAGATCTTGATGCAAAATTTGGTAAAAGTGGGATGGAAGAGGTCAAAACTTTAGATAGCAATGAACCCACTATTTTGGATTTCAAGGAATTTAATTACGATAATTGTTCTTTAATAGATTGTATTTCCTTGTTGCAGCCCATGCTAAATTCTCCGCATGCTTATAGTCAAAATAAGGCTTTTACTAAACATATCGTTGATGCTTTAATGCAATCTTATGAAGAAAAGCTTGAATTGGAAGTTTCTATCCCTAGAAAACTTTATGATGAGTGGGAACCTATTATTAAAATTAAAATTAAAGATCATGAATGCTATGCTTTGTGTGATTTGGGTGCTAGTGTTTCCACGATTCAAAAAACTTTGTGTGATTTGCTAGGTTTCCGTGAAATTGATGATTGTTCTTTAAACTTGCATCTTGCGGATTCCACCATTAAAAAACCTATGGGAAGAATTAATGATGTTCTTATTGTTGCAAATAGGAACTATGTGCCCGTAGATTTCATGTCCTATTATTCTTGGTAGACCTTTCCTTAGAACGATTGGTGCAATTATTGATATGAAAGAAGGGAATATTAGATTCCAATTTCCATTAAGGAAAGGCATGGAACACTTTCCTAGAAACAAAATTAAATTATCTTATAAATCTATTATGAGATCTACTTATGGATTGCCTGCCAAAGATGGCAATACCTAGATCTATCATTGCCTTTATGCCTAGCTAGGGGCGTTAAACGATAGCGCTTGTTGGGAGGCAACCCAATTTTATTTTAGTTTTTTTGCTTTTTGGTTCTGTTTAGGAATAAATCTTTGATCTATCTTCTGGTTAGACTTGTCTTTGTGTTTTAGTTAGTGTTTGTACCAAGTAGAACCAATAGGATCTTCTTGGGTGATAGTTGTTTGATCTTGCTGAAAAAGACAGAAACTTTGCACTCATGAATATAATTGTTTAAACTCACCAGAATGTGATAAAATACCAATTATTTTTGAAGTAGATCAGTACGCAAATTGTACAGGTTGTCCTCGTTTTTTCAGGATTTTTGGAGTTCCATAAGTTTTCGAACAAATCTGATTACTACAGACTGTTCTATTTTTGGCAGATTCTGTTTTCCGTGTGTTGTTTGCTTATTTTGATGAATTTATGGCTAGTAATGGAGTTTATGAACCATAGAGAAGTTGTAATACAGTAGGTTTAACACAAATATAAATAAATAATGAGTTCATTATAGTACTTTGAAGTGGTGGTTTGTTTTATTTCGCTAACGAAGCTCACGAGATTTTCTGTTAAGTTTTGTGTTGTGAAGTTTTCAAGTTTTGGGTAAGGATTTGATATTATGGAACAAGGAGTGGCAAGAGCCTAAGCTTGGGGATGCCCAAGGCACCCCAAGGTAAAATTCAATTACACCATAAAGCCTAAGCTTGGGGATGCCCTGGAAGGCATCCCCTCTTTTGTCTTCGTCCATCGGTAACTTTACTTGGAGCTATATTTTTATTCACCACATGGTATGTGTTTTGCTTGGAGCGTCTTGTATGATTTGAGTCTTTGCTTTTTAGTTTACCACAATCATCCTTGTTGTACACACCTTTTGGGAGAGACACGCATTAATCGGATTTATTAGAATACTCTTTATGCCTCACTTATATCTTTTGAGTTAAACAATTTTGATCTAGTACTTCACTTATATCTTTTAGAGCACGGCGGTGGTTCTATTTTATAGAAATACTTGATCTCTCATGCTTCACTTATATTATTTTGAGTGTACTTTAAAACAGCATGGTAATTTGCTTTGGTTATAAAACTAGTCCTAATATGATAGGCATCCAAGATAAAAACTTTAAAGTGTGTTGAATACTAAGAGAAGTTTGATACTTGATGATTGTTTTGCGATATGGAGGTAGTGATATTAAAGTTGTGCTAGTTGAGTAGTTGTGAATTTGAGAAATACTTGTGTTGAAGTTTGCAAGTCCCGTAGCATGCATGTATGGTGAACGTTGTGTAACAAATTTGAAACATGAGGTGTTCTTTGATTGCCATCCTTATGAGTGGCGGTCGGGGACGAGCGATGGTATTTTCCTACCAATCTATCCCCCTAGGAGCATGCGCGTAGTGCTTGGTTTTTGATGACTTGTAGATTTTTGCAATAATTATATGAGTTCTTTATGACTAATGCTGAGTCCGTGGATTATACGCACTCTCCAGCTTCCACCATTGCTAGCCTCTTCGGTACCGTGCATTTCCCTTTCTCACCTTGAGAGTTGGTGCAAACTTCGTCCGTGCATCCATACCCCGTGATACGATACGCTCTATCACACATAAACCTCCTTATATCTTCCTCAAAACAGCCACCATACCTACCTATTATGGCATTTCCATAGCCATTCCGAGATATATTGCCATGCAACTTTCCACCGCTCGCTTATTATGACACGCTTCATCATTGTCATATTGCCTTGCATGATCATGTAGTTGACATCGTATTTGTGGCAAAGCCATCATGCATATTATTTCATACATGTCACTATTGATTCATTGCCCATCTCGGTACACCGCCGGAGGCATTCATATAGAGTCATACTTTTGTTCTAGTATCGAGTTGTAATCATTGAGTTGTAAATAAGTAGAGGTGTGATGATCATTATTAATAGAGCATTGTCCCCAAAAAAGAGAAAGGCCAAATAAAAAAAGGAAGGCCCAAAAAAAGGGACAATGCTACTATCCTATTTCCACAATTGTGCTTCAAAGTAGCACCATGATCTTTAAGAAAGAGAGTCTCTTGTTTTGTCCCTTTCATATACTAGTGGGAATTTTTCATTATAGAACTTGGCTTGTATATTCCAACAATGGGATTCCTCAAATGCCCTAGGTCTTTGTGAGCAAGCAAGTTGGATGCACACCCACTTAGTTTCTTTTGTTGAGCTTTCATACAGTTATAGCTCTAGTGCATCCGTTGCATGGCAATCCCTACTCCTTGCATTGACATCAATTGATGGGCATCTCCCTAGCCCATTGATTAGCCGCGTCAATGTGAGACTTTCTCCTTTTTTGTCTTCTCCACACAACCCCCATCATTATATTCTGTTCCACCCATAGTGCTATATCCATGA